>CM019715.1:8081463-8681463 GCA_009760885.1 Achatina immaculata | reverse complement strand
GTATGCTAATAAGGGTGGATCAGAGAAGATGTCTTGGGTGTCAGGGTTGAATTGGATTAGTAGTAGCTTTTTTCTAATTTTTTTTTCTATAAAAATCCCTGTTACCTCATCTGACAGAGTTAAGTTAGTACTTCCTTTCCACCCACAATGTCAGATGGTTAAGGAAATTTTTTATCATCATCTGCCACTAATGCAGCTCGACCCTGACACCCGTGACATCTTCTCTGATCCACCCCCATTACCATACAAACATGAGCGAAATTTCAAGGACATCCACGTCCACAGCCACTTAAAGCAAAACCTTCCATATGTTAGAAAAAGAAAATGTAACCACCCTCGCTGTGTTACCTGCCCTGTAGTTTGGGAAGCAAAAACAATCATCTTTCCTAAAACTATCCTGACTCTTTGAGGGATTCACATGCGAATCCAGCAATGTAATATATTTTATCATATGCAAAAGATGCAGGTTAACTTATATTGGTGAAACTGGCCTCAGACTAGAGGGCTGCATGCAGAAACATCTGTATGATATCACCTAGCATGCTTCGAAACCAGTCCCTAATCATTTCAGTGGCCCCAACCATAGAGGCAAATCTGATTTTCTGGTAACAGCCATCAAACAATATCACTCAGATGACACATGCCACCTAGCACTTGAGAACCACTATATTCAGGACTACAGGACACTGGAACCACATGGTTTGAATTCATTATTCAGCTACACATAATCTTCCACAATCTTACTCATTCTCACTTGTTGCACATAGTTTAGTACCCTCATGCATCATCACATTACTATTCCTCTAACACAACCATAATCATTCATTTTACCTTCTCCTAAATAGATTGCTGTTCCTTCCCTACCATTATCTATTATCAAACATCACGAATACCTATCCATTCACTACTATCATCATCATCATATTCATCATCATCATCTTTCACTCCCTTAAGAGCACCTGTCATGGAAAGGGGCTCTCCAGTCATCCTTGTTCTTGAAATAAATCTCTGCTCCTTCTGTGCGCATCACTGTCTCTTAACATTTTCTACACTCAACCATGCACAATTTTGCATCTTTCAGAATGAATGCTTTGTTTACATAGTAACCGGCGCATTTTGTTTGTGCTCATCTCGATATTAAGACAACTGTGGTTCTGTACTGTTCCAGGAGCTAAGTCATTTGCAATTTTTCATTAATTTTTTCTCATTTTTTATTGTTTGGTTAACATAAAATTCATGTGAATCTGTACTTTGTCTCCTCTCTCTGATTCTTCGTTTTTGCTTGATAAAGGCTCCTGCCGAAACGTCACAGCTGTGTAATTGTTAAATAATAAGGCTGTTCCTATTTTTTTTCTAGTTTATACATTTTAATATTGAAGAAGGTTGGCTAGTAAAGAGGATTAAACAAAGAAAACTTAAATATTTTAGACACATTAAATGTCATAATAATTTAGAGAAGACCATCTTGGAAGGATACATAATGGGAAAAAGAAAGAGAAGAAGACCAAGGCGAAGATGGGTGCAAGACATCGTTGATGATCTGCAAATAGATGCATCAGCAGCAGGCCATCTTACTTACAACTGAGAGGCCTACAGGAAAGCTGTTAGGGGGGCAAAGTTCCACAAGGGACATGCAAATAACTGACTGACTGAACAATAAAAGTTCATTTAGCAAAGATGACAGAAATAATGATGAAGCATTTCAGTAGTTTGTAATATGGACTTTGATGATGACAACTAGAATATTGATTGTGATATACATGCATAGAAAGACATCAGATTCATTTTCACATTTTATTTATATGCATAGTGAATACAATGTGGGCTAACTGTAGGTGTGGGTCACTCAAATTCTGAAGTGATAGCGCTGTCACAGATTATGTAGGATCAATTCTCTTATCACTTGGTCTTGTTCGATGAGGAAATAAAGAGATAAAGAGATTAAGCAGAAATTGCAGAGATCTTACTTAATGTTTGTCGTGTAGAACAGGAAGGGAGGGAGGAAAGGGAAAGAGTTAGGAGAACTCGGTAGGTGGGATTAGTCTGTGTTTATGTGGATATGTAGATCTGTGTTGGAAAATGGTGGTGGGAGATATGTTTTACAAGTTTCTGTAGCTGTTGCGGAAAATGGTGGAAGATATATTTTACAAGTCCTGGAAACTCTGCCAAAGAACGGTAGAGAGGTAGGATTTACAGTTGTCGAAAGCCGTTTTGGAGATATAATGAAGACAGGTTTACTGGTTTTTGAAATTTGTTTAGAAAAATCATGAAGGAGATACTTTTAACAATTCTTGGACATTGTTTGGAGAAAAAACAATTCTTGGACATTGTTTGGAGAAATCATGAGGAGACAGATAGAGCAGTTGGTGGAAATTGTTTGGAAAATTTATAAAGAGACAGATGTAACATTTCTTTGAAAGTCAGGTTTAACAGTTCTTAGAAGTTGTTTAGAGAAATCATGAAGAGGCAGGCATAGCAACTCTTGGAAACTGTTTGAAAAAGAAATAATTTTCAATTATTTGAAAATTTTAAATAAACAGTGAAAAGATAAGGTCAGCTTGGAAGTAGTTCAGAAAATTCTAGTTAAGTTATTAACTTTAACATTCAGAAATTCACTAATATTCTTTTGTTGTCTACAACAGTTTCTGACAAATCCTTCTTTCTGTACAGAGGAGAGATCAGAACAAACGATATGTCTGTATCGTATTTCATGTTTTTTTTTTTTGCTTGTTTTATTCACCAGATACATGGTTATGATAATTGTCTTTGACATGATGAAATAAATTGTTGAGAGAAATGTGTTTTTATGGTACCCACAAGTTATTGGCTATTATTGTTCCATATCTCTAGCTTATGGAATACAGGGACTCTGTGTCTAGTCCAAGTGCATGTAGTGTTGCCACCACCTCTTCAGCACTGGATGGCGACAGGCTGAATTCCCCACCATCACCCTCATCTCCAACCACAGTGCCTGGCCCAATGGATGACCAGAGACTGCCCAATGAGCTGCTGGATGAAATATGTGAGGACATTGGTATGAAAGAGGGGATGGAGCTGGATTTTGTGGAGTATCTGATGGAACAAGACACAAATCCCCAGCTTTACATGACGCAGGAGGCCATCTCTTCAGGAGCTTTCAACAGGTACTGTTACTGCTCCTTCCTCAATTTTGTCCCAAATAAGTTTTTTTTTTTTTTTAATTTAAGTCTTGGATTCTTATTTCTCCTGTTATGTTTATTTTCATGTAAGTAATGGCCAACTGGCTTATCAAACTGGGGTTAGGGCTTCCAAGAGCCAGTGTAAAAAACTTCTCTTTCTTGGCATCAACTCTCTCCCCTCTTTCTTCTCTCTCCTCTCCCCCCCCCCCCCCCCCCACCACTCCTACTCAAGTCATTCTGTTTTCATCCAGTGTAGGCTCACCCTTGAAAGAGGGAAAGCCTTCTGGGCCCCAGACCAATGCAAATTCTGAGTACCCCTCTGATTGGGCCTCCCTGGGAGATGCCGCTGACTGGTAAGAAAGCCATAAAGAGCCTAAGTAACAGTCTGTTTGTTCATTCACACAAAGCAAATGATAGATCTTTTAATCTTAGAGAACAGTTTTCAAACAAAGAGGTATTAGTTAGCTGTTGTGAAACTTAGTGAGGGTCATTATGCAGAGCAGCTTCTGTTATGCTGATTCTACTAATTCTGTATTTGCAAAATCTGCCATAGTAATAGCAAATGAAGTTTGTGTTACAAGGTCCTATCTCTATCTACTTGTTGTTTTTTATCTTCAGTTTGTTCTTGTTTCCACCTCAGATGAAAAGCATCCTTATGTAGTCACTTTGAGTGTGATTTGGTTTTTTGCAAGTTCTTCTCTGATACTGTGAGCAGTGGAAAATCTCTCATGAGTGACATAAAAATATCTTTGTGTCTCAGTTTTGATGTACCTGTACCTTCCCTTGAAAATTGAATTTGGTCTTACAATATAGTTTTATCAAAATCAGAAGACAGAATTTATGTTTGTCATGACTGTTTTAATGTCACCAGGAAATATTTATTTCATGTGTATTTCTGCAGTGCTTCAAGGTCTACCATCTCTACGCCAACTGGGAGTGCTAGTGGGAGCTCTAACAGTGGCAGCGCTTCTGGAAGTCATATCAGCAGTACCACCACCAACAACAACAATAACAACAATAACAACAGTGGTGACAGCAAGACTCTCACTGTCCTCAGTCCACCTGTAACTACAACCCCCAACTTTTTATTCAAGCAGAATTTCACAGACCCTGAGTGGACTCATCAACTGCCTGCAGCAGTAGTACACTCATCCTCGGATATTTCATCAGGATCCACAACAGTCCAGTCTTCTGAGAACAATAGTCCAGCTAACAAACGGGCTCACCTGTCAGCGTCCACAGACACCAGCCCAAACAAAGGACGATCACAAACACCACCTGGATTTAACCAGCACAACAGCAGCAATTACTGTTGTGGCAGTGGTCGCACCAACACAAATGGTCATGGCTTGTTTAAGATGCCCCAGTCAGGTCCAATTGTGGCCAGGCGGAGCCATTCATATCCTCAGGGAGCTCCAACATCATCACCAGTGCAGTCCACCAATTCAAGTGGAAGCAGCCAAGGGTCAAATGCTTCTTCTCGCTCCAATAACCATGTGGAATTCTCAAGACCCCAAGAGTTTGCTACAAATCCTCCATCTTTGTGCCAGCCTAGTGACTCCAGCGACCAGGAGGATCACTCATCTAACAACAGCACCAAGAAAAGTCAGTGCATTTCACCAAAACCAGTTTTACCTGCTGCATCATCTTACGATTTTAATCAGCCTGGCTCTCCATCTCATGTTCGAGGTCATGGTCAGTTTACTTCACTGCCTGGATGTGTTGGAGGTCGGGATGGAAGTGTGTTTCAGAGAGTGGGGAAGCAGCCTCCACCACCCAATGTCAATGTGAAGTCCATGCAGCATCATCATCATCATCATCAGCAACCACCAAATATGCATCAGAGGTTAGCCCAGAAGATTAGTTCATAGATCTTTACATTGTAAGAGTAGTGTAGTGGGACTTTCAAGCCAAAGTGGATTTGGCTATAGATCATTTCAAACATGTTCCAGCCAGCCCCATTTTTAAAATGGGTTCCTGGTACTTGTGTTAGGGAAGCAAAAAAAAAAAAAGAGTATCTCCATAGTGTAGCTCATGGCTATAAGTATATTAAGGAAACATGGGGTATTCATGTAAAAATGAATCCTGTGTAAGCTGAGCTATGCTGGAGGTGAAAGTCAGCTAATGGAAAAAAATAATTCAACAGTAAACAGATTATTGTAAGAGAGAGAGAGAGAGAGAGAGAGCGAGCAGACACAAAGATAGGGAAATAGTACTTATATCTTATAATTGTGATATTCAAAATTTCCCTGATGTTGCATTTTTACTTCCATTGAGAAATCCTGAGTATAGATGATATTAGTGAAATATAATGTACTTGTATTAGGTACTAGGTCACATTGAAATTATGTCATGGTATAAATCACATTGATGAAGTATAATGTCGTAGTATAAATTGCATTAACGAAATTATGATTTATATTTCAGGTGGGCAGGCCCATCTATGCCCCAGGTAAACCACAATACTCCAGGAGCTTTCTTTGGTAAGGGCATGTATTCTGGTGTACCCTTCCAGACACAGCACCAGCATGCCCATCATCATGCAGTTATGGGCCAAGGTCATATAGGTCATATGCCAGGAGCAGCTAGACCTCATAACCCCACGATTCGGACCCCAGTGGATTCACCACTAGATCAGGGCTACTTCTCAAATGAGTCAGCAGGAAATGGCAGCAATGGCTCAGCACCATCCCCGGCTTTCACATCCTCTTCAATGTCCTCTTTCTCCTCTGTCACTACGATGATGCCGGCAGACCACCACCAGAATTTTTCCCAGAAAAGTTCTGTTGTCCAGCAGCAACCTTCAGGTGAATTCCAGGGGAGAAAAAAAAAATAGACATTTTTTTTTAAATGGTTGCATTTTTTAAAATTAAAATTTGTAAACTGTTTGTTTTCAATGAGAAGTAACTTTTTGAACTTATATAAAGATCAAATTACAGAATCACTGGAAAAATAAAGGGAAATAAAAAGAAAACAGGAGGCCAAACATATTTTCAGTAGGCTGACAGAGGAATATAAAAGCAACTGATCCCATTAGCTATAAAAGAGGACATGTCATGTGAGAAGATGGAGAAAGATGTGAAATTGGGGAAATTAGTGATAGATATGAAAGTCTTTCATTCTGAGGTGAAAATTATGATTAGTCATAATTATTATCAAAATAATCCGTAAACGTGTTTTATAACAAGATTTTGGATATTTTATATTGGAAATATATTTGTTTTTTTAAAATTAGCTATATGTCCCAGTTTATTGAAAAATTGATATATATATATAAATAATTATTTTGATATATATTCTGAAAGGCTGATGATTGCTTATCCTGACATTAGATTTCCAGACTTAGAGAGAAAACCTTTAAAAAAAAAAATCATATATTCTGATCTGTTTTGGTTTTCAGGTATAGCCCCATACACAGTCCCAAACAGCCAGGGTCAGGTCATGGGTCCAGCTGTTTCTCCTGGGTTTGAAGTAAATGCCAGGCCCAGCTGTGCCATGAATGCATCAGGCGATCGTTCTACTCCAGGAGAACCCATGCAGGAATACATGTCCAAATCATCTCATATTAATGGCAGCATCAGCAGCAGTGCATTCTATATGGATGGCAACCAGAACATGATGAGGATGGATTCCATGCAGGATTATCCACTTGTCCCTCCTCCTCTGATATCTCCGCAGTCTGGCGAGTTTGTGGGCATGCAACCAGACCAGTCCCGTTATGGAATGAGTCAGTATTCTATGCAACAGCAGGTCACTCATTCGCAGCAGCAGCCATCATCACATCCATCGTCGTCCACAGAATCCATACCACCTCTGCAGCCTCATCCACACTTGCATCAGCCACCTCATCAGTTTTCCAGCTGTTCTCACCCTTCCCAAGTAATGGCCTCAGAGTTTGGTCCCCCTCATCAGAACAGTATGCAAATTACTAATGATGGAAGTTCTGGTGGTTATCATGTGCCCTTGTCCATGTCAGGTCGAACAGCCCCAAACACTCGTCCAGGAGGTAGCTATGCAGGCCAGATGTGTTCTTCTGCCTATGAAAATTCCTATGAACAGGGTAGTCATCCTGCTTTATACCCTTCCCAGCAGGCGCATGGACCACCACCTGCAAACCAAGGCATGATGGGCAGTCAACAATCTTCTTCCATACACAGGGGCTGGGGACCTGAAGATCTTCGTGTACAAGTGGGAGGTATGCACTCAGACCTAAGCCCAATGAAAGGGGGACTTCAGCCTCCACACTCACAGGGTATCCCTCAAATGCAGCCAAGTCCAACCCCAGCCTGTGCTGCTCCAATGGGCCCAGGTTCCCACATGCAAGAAATGGGTGGCATGAACTCAGGAATGCATAATGTAGGTCCCCCACACTCACACATGGGTCCTCACCCAGAGTATGGCCCTTGTGTGGGTCTAGCATGTAATGCATGTAAGATGGCCCAAACAGGCAGTCCACCTCACTCACATCACCACATGGGACCATGTCCTGGTCCAGGTTGTCATGTATGTAAAATGAATCACCCCACTGTAGTACCCCCGCCCCCAAGTGCTATGCCCCATGTTGGTCCATGTGCTGGGCCCACTTGTACAGCCTGTAAGATGAACCAAGTCAGCCGACCTCAGATGCTGTCATCTCAGCAGAAGTTCATCCAGCATCTCATCATGGATGAGGGAAACTCTGCCTATAGATCTCATCCTTTGTTCCCATTGCTTCGAGACCTGGTCATTGCTGAGATGAACTTCGACAACCCACGGTTCCACTACCAGCAGCTTCTGAGCTTGTTGCCAAATGATTTCCACAAACTTTTACAGAACTTTTTGCATAGGAACCCACCCACGGGTCATTACCAGACAAACCAGGCCTTGGAGAGTGTGATCATGGATAGCTTGAGGTTGGCACACAGCAACCTTGTTGGTAAGATCCTGGTTTGTGTTTTAATCATGTTTAATAGACCATGTGACCTTGTCAAATTTGACTTGGTATGATTTTGTTAAGTTTTAGTTAGTGTGTCAGGTCAGACATTATCTTACCTTGGTTTGCCAGATGGGACTTGGTTTGTCAAATGTAACATTTTCTAACTTGGTTTGTCAGATGACAGCATTTTCCTAACTGATTTGTCAAGCATGGCATTGTCTTAATTGATTCATCAAGTATGACATTCATTGCCTTAATTGATTCATCAAGTGTGACATTCATTGTCTTAATTGATTCATCAAGCGTGGCATTGTCTTAATTGATTCATCAAGTATGACATTCATTGCCTTAATTGATTCATCAAGTGTGACATTCATTGTCTTAATTGATTCATCAAGCATGGCATTGTCTTAATTGATTCATCAAGTATGACATTCATTGCCTTAATTGATTCATCAAGTGTGACATTCATTGCCTTAATTGATTCATCAAGTGTGGCATTGTCTTAATTGATTCATCAGGTCTGACAAATGTCTTAGTTGATCTGTTAAGTGTGACAATGTCTTAATTGATTTGTCAGATGTGACATTTTGTAAATTTGCTAATCAGATTTGACTTTGTTTTGATGAGTGTGACATATTGCTTGTGGAACACATGGAAGCTGATTTGTCCCTGTGAAACAATATAACAGTATGATAAGTGGCTTGCTTCCTCATTATAAAACAGTAACAATAATAAATAGCCAGATAAAAAACTGTGAATAAAGAAGGAATTTCTTTCTCCCCCCCTCCCTCCCTTAGAAAATATTCTATTTTTTGTAATATTCCCATTCTTAGAAGATTGACATTGGACAGGCTGAGATACAAAGTGTATTGGGCTAGTATCATATTGTACCATATCTTAATGCATCCATTCATTATTCCTCACAAGCCTTTGCCTTATAATGTTTTCTGTCTTCTCATTGGTTGTCTGTGTTTCTGCACTGTATAGAACTGTGTGAGAAATGTTTTGTGTAATGTAAGTCTCAAGTCATGCCTTGATGTGCCATGTGGAACAAGACAGAAGTACCTGTGCTTGATATGTTGAAAGTGTCCAGATGTTCTTTATGATATTGGTTCCCAGAGTGGAAAATATGAACTCTGTTTTGGGGGGGGGGCAGGGGGTGAGGGCATTAGAACCAGGTGAAATACCTGGGGGATTGGGGGGGGGGGGAGCGGGTGGAGGAGAAGAAGGGCACTGGGGATATCATCTTGGAAGGAAAGGGGACAGAAGTCTGAGAACTACTGATTTAAAATCATTTGGTTTATCTGCCTCTGTGCTTTGTATCATTAGAAACAGAAGGTAAAACATTAGAACCAGGGGGCAAATCATTAGAAGCACTGTGTTGGTGGATCAAAGCTGGACATGGTCCTGTCTTGCCTCACCTCAACAAGATGCCCCTGATGAGTAGATTTACCTTGTAGTTCATGAAGATCCATTATCTGTTAGTTTGAAATAAATTTACCTGTAATCTGTGTGGATGGATCCGGTGAGCATACATAAGTAGATTTGCATGTAGTACATGTTGATTCAGTGAGCAATATCAATAAATTTGCCTGTAGTTCATGTAGATTCAGTGAGCAATATCAATAAATTTGCCTGTAGTTCATGTGGATTCAGTGAGCAAACATCAGTAGATTTGCCTGTAGTTCATGTAGATTCAGTGAGCAATATCAATAAATTTGCCTGTAGTTCATGTAGATTCAGTGAGCAAACATCGGTAGATTTGCCTGTAGTTCATGTAGATTCAGTGAGCAAACATCAGTAGATTTGCCTGTAGTTCATGTAGATTCAGTGAGCAAACATCAGTAGATTTGCCTGTAGTTCATGTAGATTCAGTGAGCAAACATCAGTAGATTTGCCTGTAATTCATGTAGATTCAGTGAGCAAACATCAGTAGATTTGCCTGTAGTTCATGTAGATTCAGTGAGCAAACATCAGTAGATTTGCCTGTAGTTCATGTAGATTCAGTGAGCAAACATCAGTAGATTTGCCTGTAATTCATGTAGATTCAGTGAGCAATATCAATAAATTTGCCTGTAGTTCATGTAGATTCAGTGAGCAGTATCAATAAATTTGCCTGTAGTTCATGTAGATTCAGTGAGCAAACATCAGTAGATTTGCCTGTAGTTCATGTAGATTCAGTGAGCAATATCAATAAATTTGCCTGTAGTTCATGTAGATTCAGTGAGCAAACATCGGTAGATTTGCCTGTAGTTCATGTAGATTCAGTGAGCAATATCAATAAATTTGCCTGTAGTTCATGTAGATTCAGTGAGCAGTATCAGTAGATTTGCCTGTAGTTCATGTAGATTCAGTGAGCAAACATCAGTAGATTTGCCTGTAATTCATGTAGATTCAGTGAGCAATATCAATAAATTTGCCTGTAGTTCATGTAGATTCAGTGAGCAGTATCAATAAATTTGCCTGTAGTTCATGTAGATTCAGTGAGCAAACATCAGTAGATTTGCCTGTAGTTCATGTAGATTCAGTGAGCAATATCAATAAATTTGCCTGTAGTTCATGTAGATTCAGTGAGCAAACATCGGTAGATTTGCCTGTAGTTCATGTAGATTCAGTGAGCAATATCAATAAATTTGCCTGTAGTTCATGTAGATTCAGTGAGCAGTATCAGTAGATTTGCCTGTAGTTCATGTAGATTCAGTGAGCAAACATCAGTAGATTTGCCTGTAGTTCATGTAGATTCAGTGAGCAATATCAATAAATTTGCCTGTAGTTCATGTAGATTCAGTGAGCAGTATCAATAAATTTGCCTGTAGTTCATGTAGATTCAGTGAGCAAACATTTATGTCAGGGCATGTCTCACTATTTAATTCACTGTTGTGTTGAATAAAGAATATTTTACAGTATTAGCTGTACATAAGAACATTGTGGATTTGGGACCTTCTGTCAACACCCTTCAGTCAACTCAGTTGTAGAAGTATATTCAGATGACATGCTTGTACTGGAGAGAGCAACATCAGAAAACAGAGAATATCTGCCTGCAATGTGATGCATACCATGTTATACTGCATACACAATGCTGTCAGTTAAATGAGGGGAGACAGGGTATCACAAGAACTTCAGTACCTGTGAAACAATATAACAGTTTGTGAACAAATAAATGAAGTCACTCATAGTTTAAAATGGGTTTAACATAAGAGGGGTGGAGGTGATTTTTTTCTGGAGGAGCAAATTCATTAAAAAAAAAAAAAAGAGTTAAAAAGTGCTCTATTGGTGTTAAAAAAGTGCTCTGACAGCATTAAAAAGCTGTGATATTTGTTACCTTACTTTGACAGAGTGATACTAAAAGTCTGAGAGTCCAGGCAAGGGTTTTAGCTTCATAATTTTAGAAATTCACTCAAATTTTAAAAAGAAATCAATGTTATGGATAGGATCCAGCTATGGAACAAAAAGTACAGTATGATTGTTTCAGTCTTTAGAGTTTCTTTTATGTGATTGTTTTATAACTATAGCAGTAATAAACTTTTATGTGATTGTTTTATAACTATAGCAGTAATAGTGGATGAAGGTATATGTACAAATTTACAAAAAATGTAGGAAAATCAGGAACAGAAAAAAAAAAGAAAAAAAAATCCAAATACAGTATACCCAGTATTTCTACACGAGGCCTTCATCAGGTATAGTAGAAAAGGAAATAATAAAATGCTGAGTCATTAATTAATTTCTTATCATTTGGTGGTGCTTTCCCTTTCATTTTCTCATCCAGACTTCCTGCTTTACGTGAAATAACATTATACAAGATGTGTTCAGCAGAGATCAGATATGCTGATGACACAGCACAAAAAGGGATGGAAAAACTAATTATGTCAGTCTGTAAGAGCAGTGAAGAGCAAAACATTTATCTTAATGCAAGGAAAACTAAAGTGATGACAACTGACAAAATAATAAGGCAGCTGAAATATTTATCAGTGAGGAAAAACTGGAAAGAGGTGGAGAGTTTTGAAGATCATTACTAACTAATAATGGAGATACAGTGAGGGATATTAAAAGGAGGACATATATTCATTCATTCATTCCTTTGCATGTCCCTTGCGGAACTTTGCCTCCCAAACAGCACTCCTGTAGGCCTCTCGGTTGTGAGCAAGATGGCCTGCTGCTGCTGCATCCATTTCCAGATCATCAACGATGTCTTGCAGCCATCTTCGTGGACATATATCGCTCTTCAAAAAATAAAACAACTAAAGAATCTGTGGAGAAGAACAGACAGAACTACAAAAATAAGATTTTTAAGGGTATGCATCTTTCCCATCGCAACATATGCCTGTGAGACCTGGACACTTAACAAAACAGCTGAGAAACACATAAATGCGTTTGAATGTAAATGCTACAGAAGAGTTCTTCAAATCTCATGAACAAATATATCCATATTACAAGAACTTCATTTTGAAGAAGGTTGGCTAGTAAAGAGGATTAAACAGAGAAAACTTAAATATTTTGGACATATTAAATATGATGATAATTTAGAGAAGACAGTCTTGGAAGGGTACATAATGGGAAAAAGAAAGAGAGAAAGACCAAGGTGAAGATGGCTGCAGGGCATCATTGATGATCTGAAATGGACACGTCAGCAGCAGGCCATCTTGCTTACAACCAAGAGGCCTACAGGGGAGCTGTTAGGGAGGCAAAGCTCCACAAGGGACATGCAAATGAATGAATGACTGGCTGACTGTTCACAACAAGAGCAAACTTTTTAAACAGCACAGCATCCAGCACAGAGGACGCGTTGCAACTACTGAGCACAGCAACCAGCACAGAGGATGCGTACCAACTACTGAGCACAGCAACCAGCACAGAGGACACGTTGCAACTACTGAGCACAGCAACCACCACAGAGGACACGTTGCAACTACTGAGCACAGCAACCAGCACAGAGGACGCGTTGCAGCTACTGAGCACACCTATCAGCAAGTCTTGGCAACAAACTGCCATTTGCCCTGTTCTGCTATGATCATTAGTCATCAAGCTACGTCTACTGAAGTGAGCATGTGCGCAAGCTGTTTGTCAGATTGGTAACAGAGTGACAATGAAGGAGCTTGAAGAACAATATGTGCTTGTGAAATTTTACTGCAAACTTGGTAAAAATATTACAGAGACGTGGCAGTTGCTTATCCAAGCAAGCAAGGAGGACTGCATGAGCTAAATGCAGTGCTGTAATTGATTTAAGCCTTTTAAAGTGGAAGGAATGTCAGTAGGTGAAGATTCCAATATGACCTTCCACATGAACAAATGATGACCATATCTTGTGAGTTAACCCTGTGATTTGTGGAAATTATTGTTTAACTGCCTGAAAAAAAGTTGCTGATGAAGTGGGTTTCAGCATAGGATTGTGCCATCAATTTTGACTGAAAAACTTCACATTTGTTGCATCTGTGCAAAATTCATGGCACACTTGCTGGAATAAAAAAGAGAACCATATTGAAATCAGTGAAGAACTGCTTTTCAGTGCAAATAGTCATGGAAAATTTCATAACAGGAGATAGGACATGCGTTTATGTCTGAGTTTGAGTTTGACTATGTTCTCAGTATCATTGTGAATGAGGCACTCTCATATTTGTTCCACCACCTGTGCCAGTGAATATTGCACAGAATGTTCATTGATAGTCACTCGTATTAGTTCTTAATGATGATCCACTCATTGCAGATGCCATTTTAGAACCACAGCAGTCCAGATGTGAAACTAATCAGCACCGCTTTTGGAACAAACTGTAGAGCCAAGGTGCAAAGCTGAACCAGGACACACTAAAGACCACAATATTTCACTTCTGGCCAAGCAGACATAATGAAGAACCATAAGTGGTGCTGTCTGTGCAAAGTTCACAGCTCACAGTGGTGCCATAGCACTAGTAGCTCGACACACAAAACTGACCTCCATCTTGAAAGCAATGATGACACTGTTGCTTATTGAACGTGTTTGTATGTTCCTGTTAGCACCACACTTGGTCACACTGTGAAGAACCACCACAGGACATAAGCACTTTCAACTGGCAGTCAAGAAATTCGGCTCCACATCAGATATCATTACAATTCAATTGAAGTGTCACTTGTGAGATCATGAAACAGTCAAATGTGACGTACTGCCATTGCTGAACTGGAAGCTGGGTTTATGGCTGTGATGTTGAAACCAAGATGCAATCTTTGCAGTGGATAGGGAAAAGGTCTTCTTGACCAGAAAAGCATGGATGAGCCAGTCAGAGATCAGGGTGTTGTTGGCTATGTTTTTTTTTTTTTTTTATTGCAAAGACATTGTCCACTATGAATTTTAATCACATGATCAGATGGTAAACAAACAGTTGTACCAAGAAGTTTTAGCATGCATTGAGGGATGCTGTGTGCATAAGAGGCCCGAACTGTGTGAAAACCAGACTAGGATGATGCATCATGACAATGCTCTGGCTCACATGTTGCTCGTCATCCACATTTATCTGGCACCACGTCAGACAACCGTTGTGCCCCATCCACCCTATTCTTCAGACTTAGACCCAGTACTTTTTCCTGTTTCCCAAACTTAAAACCACTTTGAAGGATGTCATTTCCAAACCTTAGAGGAGGTTCAGGAAAATGTGATAAGAGAAATGCACACCATCACAGAAAATAGGTTGTGGGAAGCTTTTCAACAATGAAAGAAATGGGAGTGATGTAGAGGAGATTACTTTGAAAGGGATAGTGCTTAAAATGCTGTCAAAAGAGCACTTACTTTTTTTATAGCAAAAGTGTGCTTTTTTTTTTTTGGTTTAACAGGAGATGTAGTCTTTACATTCTTATTTCCTTCATACTGGTGATTTTTACCATTATTTCATACTTGTCTGATCATATTACCATACCAGCCCATTTCTCTGCTGCCATATGTAAATCTTTATTTTGTTTCATGCAGACAAGATCCGGCACAGGCAAGAGATGGAGAAAGTAAAAGCAAATTCATCAGCTTCCTTGAGGTCCATGGAAGAGTTCTGTCAGAAGTTTGATCACTCAGTCACTGCTCCAATGGTGGGTACTTTATCATTTCATGATCACTCAGTCACTGCTCCAATGGTGGGTACTTTATCATTTCATGATCACTCAGTCACTGCACCAATGGTGGGTACTTTATCATTTCATGATCACTCAGTCACTGCTCCAATGGTGGGTACTTTATCATTTCATGATCACTCAGTCACTGCTCCAATGGTGGGTACTTTATCATTTCATGATCACACAGTCACTGTTCCAATGGTGGGTACTTTGTCATTTCATGATCACACAGTCACTGTTCCAATGGTGGGTACTTTATCATTTCATGATCACACAGTCACTGTTCCAATGGTGGGTACTTTGTCATTTCATGATCACACAGTCACTGTTCCAATGGTGGGTACTTTATCATTTCATGATCACACAGTCACTGTTCCAATGGTGGGTACTTTGTCATTTCATGATCACACAGTCACTGCTGCAATGATAGATGCATATATAATGAGCACCCAGTCACCAATGTTCCCTCTAAGGGTTTGCGATAAGTGTACAAAATATTCAGCTCATGTGCAAAAAAAAAATATTTATATATATTGTGCGCAAATGTGCATAGCAATGTGTATGTGTGTGTATATATATATGTATATAAATATGTATATATATGTATGTATATGTATATATATGTATGTATATGTATGTGTGTGTGTGTGTGTGTGTGTATGTCTCTTTCTGAACTTTAAGTGCCCAGGGCACATGGGGCTTCCGCAAGGGTTTTCCACAAATGCCTGTCCTTCGCCTTTTTTTCTGCTCTTGCCCAGGTGAGCCCTCTATTGTTCAACATCCTTTTTGTTGTTCTTCTCCATGTCTCTTTTGATCTACCCTTACTTCTGTTCCCCTGTGGTGTCCATCTTAGTGCTATTTTTGGTAGTGAGTTGTCAGTCATTCGGAGCACATGTCCCAACCATCGCCAGCGTCTTTCCTCAATAATTGCTGTCAGTGGCTTCATCTGCATTTCTGCTTCTGTGCGCAGCAGCACAGCTTAGAGGGAGCAGTGAAAGTCATTATATCAAAAGTGGTACATATTCTGTGAACACTCAAGTCACCAGTGCGCCACCTCAAAGATGGGTACATATTCTATGAATACTCAGCATCTCAATTCTATGAACATTCACTCAGTGTTCGAGTGAATTCATGCAATCACGTTATTTATTTATTTATTTACCAGGTCACTTAAGTGAGTGCATAAATGATAAATCTACATAAGAAAAAAACATGCAGTAACATACTATGTAACGATAAACCTGAGCTATGTTGAGTTAACCTATAGAATAATTTAAATATCTTATATCCTTCCTATGCTGTTAAATGTCACGTAGGGCTCGAAAGGTAGTTGGCCAATTTATCCTGTTTTCGGCGAGCTTTTCCACCTCATCAAGGGATTTTATGCCTATTAACTTGGCCTCTCTTAACAATGTCCTCTTTAGAGTTTCAAGTGGTCTGCCTCTTTTTCTTCGGCCTGTTGTGTTCCACTTGATAGCTTGTTTTGGGATTCTCTGATTGTTTCTTCTCATCATGTGCCCAACATATGTCCATCTCCTTTTCCTGATCACCCATGAGACTGGTTGTTGTTCAGTCATCTGTCTTATCTCTGCATTGTTCTTGAATTCGTTCCACTTGATGCAGAGTATTTTCCTTAGGCATTTGTTTTCAGAACTCTAATTTCTTGTCTATTTCTTTAGTTGTTTTCCGGCTTTCGCATGCCTAAATGAGAACGGATATTACATTTGAATTGAATAGTCTTAACTTGGTTTTTGTGCTTACAATCTTTGAATGCTATATGTTCTCAAGAATCTTGAAGATCGATGCTGCTTGTGCAGTTCTGATTCTAACTTCCTTTCTGGTGTTACCATCCTGGTCTATTGTAGCTGCCAAGGTTTGGAAATTGAGTGACTTCTTCAACATCTGTCCCTTCTGTGTGTATTTTTCTGTTTTGATTAATGATAAGTTTCATTATTTTTGTTTTGTCCTAGTTAATTTCAAGTCCTGTTTTGCTAGCCAGTGAAGACAGGATATCTGTTTTTTTCTTGCATGGAATAATTGGTCCATAAATGTATGTTCTGGTGGACCCTGTGGAGAAACCTATTAATGCAGCTCTAGTTAATCCTTGTAGGCCATTGGTTTACAGGAAAAGCCAGAACAATTTGGAAGTTCTTACCCCAAATCATCACATGAGGCATTGGTGCAAATGCTCAGATCCAGTGGTCTTCAGAAACTGTACACAGGTGAGCAAAACTGGGTATACAAGCATAGACATACAAATTTGGCCTGTTGGTTCATTTAGTTGTCCCAAGCATTTTCTTCCCATGACATGTGTAGACTGTACACTAGTTCTTTCATTTTCTGAACTAGCCAGTTTTATCAGGTTGGTGAGTAGTTTTGGTTTCTTTTCTCTAATCAAACAGGGCAGGCCAGGACCAAATGGCTCCATAAGTTTAGTTCCGATGAGTGGTTATCATGAGGTGAGTGGTGAGTTTGCTGGTTAACATGAGGTGAGTGGTGAGTTTGCTGGTTAACATGAGGTGAGTGGTGAGTTTGCTGGTTAACTTGAGGTGAGTGGTGAGTTTGCTGGTTAACTTGAGGTGAGTGGTGAGTTTGCTGGTTATCATGAGTTGAGTGGTGAGTTTGCTGGTTAACTTGAGGTGAGTGGTGAGTTTGCTGGTTAACTTGAGGTGAGTGGTGAGTTTGCTGGTTAACTTGAGGTGAGTGGTGAGTTTGCTGGTTAACATGAGTTGAGTGGTGAGTTTGCTGGTTAACTTGAGGTGAGTGCTGAGTTTGCTGGTTATCATGAGGTGAGTGGTGAGTTTGCTGGTTAACTTGAGGTGAGTGGTGAGTTTGCTGGTTAACTTGTGGTGAGTTTGCTGGTTAACATGAGGTGAGTTTGCTGGTTAACTTGAGGTGAGTGGTGAGTTTGCTGGTTAACTTGAGGTGAGTGGTGAGTTTGCTGGTTAACATGAGGTGAGTGGTGAATTCATGTGAAAATGTTTTGATGGTTGACATGAGGTGTGTGGTGAATTCGCATGAAAATGTTTTGATGGTTGACATAAGGTGTGTGGTGGATTCATATGAAAATGTTTTGACAGTTAACATGAGATGTGTGGTGAATTCACATGAAAATGTTTTGATGGTTGACATGAAATTTGTGGTGAATTCATGTGAAAATGTTTTGATGGTTGACATGAGGTGTGTGGTGAGTTCGTTATGAAACTAATTTTGATTGCTATTTTAGGATTGTTGTAGAAGTAATTCTGATGTCATCAAGAAGCAAGTGATGTGAGCAGTAAAGTGTTATTTCCTCTCACTCAGCACTGCCCAGTGTAGGGAATCGACATGAAGTATAATAAACACTGGGGATATAAAGAGGAAAAGTTCAGTAATGACAGTATATGGGCAGCACCGAGCTATGAAGAAAATTGAAGATCATAGTCAGCTAACCATCTTGGGAGAGATGGCACAGGATGATGATGATGTCCTTTATTTGTCTCATTTTCTTTGTGAGCAGTAAGTTAAATGTGCATGCGGCTGGTTACTTTTGGTCAGTGTTTGGTTACCGGATTCCTCTCTTATCCACAGGGCAGCTACCTCCAGCACGGCGTGAGCCACATGTACAGGACTATGAAAGATGGGTCTGATGTGTTCGGAGAGAACAGTTTGGCAGTGTCAAGTCCACAGACAAACAAGACGGAGTCCAAGAAACACCCAAGTTTGCCCAAAGAGGTAGTAACAGTTGCATATCATTCTCCACTATTTCATTAGCACATCCGAGTGTACCTTGTTTTTGTGTCAGATTTGTTTCTATCATTTACAAGAAACCACTTTTAAAATATTTACTGTACAGTGTAACAACCTGGTTCATTCATTGGGTTCAGTGCCAGCAGTTGTAGGTGATCATGCTTCTTAGATGATGAAGCATTTGGTGCTTCCAATGAGTTCACTTGGTTTCTTTTCCAGTGCCATGTGGTCAGCACAATTAGATCTTTTATTTTCTCAGTCTCCCTTTCTTTTTATTTTCTTACTTTTTTTTAAAATGTGATTTTAAAGTTTCTAACTACCTCAAGCTGTGGATTGCAACAGCCCACTTCTTGCTTTAAAATAGACTCCAATGGTCCACTCACTACCCATATTAAAATAGACTCCAATAGTTCACTTACTACCCATATTAAAATAGACTCCAATGGTCCACTCACTACTCATATTAAAATAGACTCCAATGGTCCACTCACTACCCATATTAAAATAGACTCCAATGGTCCACTCACTACCCATATTAAAATAGACTCCAATGGTCCACTCACTACCCATATTAAAATAGACTCCAATGGTCCACTCACTACCAATATGAAAATTTTAATTGAACTCAGTGATCCACTATCCATATTAAAGTAGACATGAGTGATCCGCTATCTATATTAAAACTTTAGTGAGGACTATAACAGTCCCTATCTATTTGAAAACTTCAGGCTAGCCTGCAACAGCCTGTTTGTTTGAAAGTTGATACAAACAGCCTTGTATTGTTTCAAACAAACAACTGTTTCATTGTTTAAAAAAAAAAGAACACATTATATCTCCAACATCTCATCATGTTACATAGTAGTAGCATTCATATGTCAAGTGTAGCCAGTGTGTGTTTGTATAGCAAAATGTGGCTTACTGCAAGAAAGATAATCATAATTGTAGAGTTCCTGTTACAGATTTCCTTATTTTTGTTTTTTAAAACCATTCCTTTTCCTCCTGTCCACCCAATCAGGCTGTGGCGATGATGATGGAGTGGCTTCGCAACCACAAGGACAACCCATATCCAAATGATGACGAGAAAGCCATGCTGATCAAACAAACGGGGCTGTCAATCAATCAGATCAACTACTGGTTCACGAACGCCAGACGTCGGATCCTGCCCAAGTGGGCCCAGTGCAAAACATAGTGTTCATCGGCCGTGCCGTGTATAGACCTGCAGGCATAGTTTCTACGATTTGTTTAGTTTTGGCTCTGTGATTATTTGGGAACAAGGCAAGGCTGAAAGTATAACAGCTTCATGTATAGCAGGGTGGCTGACAGTAGGTGGCAGCAGCATCGGGGTTTCTTTCAGAATGTCAGTGAAGATTTCAGGTTGCTGAGCAGTTCCTCTTTATATTTAGGATCATGCTGAGCTTGGAAATAGATCTCTCTTAGTTTAGCAGGCTCAGGGTGCCACCGACAGTTCAAGCATTAGATTGTTCCTGTTGGTGCTAGCAGCCATCATGTCACATTCAGTAACTATGACCAGATGTTCCACCAACAGTTTAGACATTAGATTGTTCCTGTTGGTGCTAGCAGCCATCATGTCACATTCAGTAACTATGACCAGATGTTCCACCAACAGTTTAGACATTAGATTGTTCCTGTTGGTGCTAGCAGCCATCATGTCACATTCAGTAACTGTGACCAGATGTTCCACCAACAGTTTAGACATTAGATTGTTCCTGTTGGTGCTAGCAGCCATCATGTCACATTCAGTAACTGTGACCAGATGTTCCACCAACAGTTTAGACATTAGATTGTTCCTGTTGGTGCTAGCAGCCATCATGTCACATTCAGTAACTGTGACGAAAGGTGTTATTGCCCAGCTGCTGTGACTGAAGGTACTTGTAGCTACACACGGGGTTACTGTGATCAGTGTTGCCAAAAAGCATCATGAAACATTTAGTCATCATCTCTGCATGTTCTGACACTTGGATTACACTGACAGATGTCATCCTGGCTATCTTATCAAACATCTGATCAGCTTATTTTACATTATAAGTCTGTGCTGCCTGAGTTCTCACTTTATAGTTGACAACCTGATTTTGTCTTTCTTTATAAATATCTGGCCCAAAGCTACCTGATTTTGTCTTACTTTATAAATATCTGGCCCAAAGCTACCTGATTTTGTCTTACTTTATAAATATCTGCCCCACAGTTACCTGATTTTGTCTTACTTTATAAATATCTGCTCCACAGCTACTTGATTTAGTCTTACTTTATAAATATCTGCCCCACAGTTACCTGATTTTGTCTTACTTTATAAATATCTGCCCCACAGCTACCTGATTTTGTCTTACTTTATAAATATCTGCCCCACAGTTACCTGATTTTGTCTTACTTTATAAATATCTGCTCCACAGCTACCTGATTTTGTCTTACTTTATAAATATCTGCCCCACAGCTACCTGATTTTGTCTTACTTTGTAAAATATCTGCTACCCAAAGTAATACTTTTGCATAGTTTCTATTCACATTTTGATGTGTCTGACATGTGATAAGTGACAGGTTTAAGATCTGACCTGTGCTTGGACGGCAGATGTTGCTTTTCTCCATTAAAGAACTGAAATATCCTTGGTCATGCAACTTGTGAGATCCCACAGAGCTCACAACATCCACAAAATGTAAATATTCACCTTTCCTATGTGACAGTGGAAAGGTGAATGAGGACGGGTGTGGTGTACGATGTGTACATTTGTTGTAAAAAGAATAATGAAAGTGTATCTTTGCAAGTAACATAACATTATGATAATTATCCTGTGTTGTTTGTGCTAGACATACATGCGTGATCTATGTGCTGACAGAGCATGTAGTGTATTCTCTCTTTCTCTGTGACCATCGGTACATTGTGACGACTCAGCATCAGTACATTGTGATGACTTTCACCATCACATTTTTATGCACAAATGTTTAGTAGGCAAATTGGACATGTATATGTTTTATTAGTTACTAGCAACATATATGGACAAACCATTCAGTGATAATATCATAAATGTCTTTAACCATGTGCAGCTACAAAGTGGAACATCTTTGACATGTTTTTTTTTTTTCTATATTCAGAAATTTGCCTTGTCTTCAGCAACAAATCTATGCTTTAATGAAGTCAGAATTGATTAAGAAATCAAAGGGTTAATTTTAAAGAAATTTAGAAATGAAACAAGTGTTATGCAGTATTTTTGTTTTAACCCTTTCATGACAAATTTTTAAAAAAGTGATGATATGCATAAATGTGTAAGTTATCTCTGAGTGTGTTTAACCATTTCATTTTATGTGAGTTGTGTTTCATTTCACATTTTCTTTATTTTGGTTATGAGAAATGTTATAGAAGGAACTTTGTAATGAATTAACACTTTTTACTTGAATGAATTATGGTTTTCTGTATATAAGAAACGAGAAATCTCTGACATAGAATTATAGTGTCAAAATTGGTTTTGTATAAGAAATCTCTGACAAAAGAGTTAGGCAAATGGTGGGAGTCACACAGTTTACTGCACATTTGTCTTAGAATTTGGAAAAGATCACAGCTGGACCTTGAGATGTTTTTATGATGATGATGATAAAAGTCACATAAGAAGCAAGCTGAAACTTTGAGTCTTTTAACTAACACATAAACATATCATTACTATGTGAATTTGATGACATACGTTATTTTCTATATTTTATTTGAATTCTTGATCACACTGCCTTTCTTAATTCTTCTCGTACTCCGTCCCCAGGCAAAGTCCAGTCTTCTCGGTTAATCTCCACTTCACAAAGTACAAGCGCCTTATTTTTAGGTTTTTGTATTGACCTGCCGCGGTGTTATATCTGTGTTGTGTTCTCCGTGTGGTTTTGGTTTGTTTTTGTTTTTTTTTTTCTAAATATTTGATCTTTGTGAGCTTTGAGATGAAGTTTGAATGAAACTTTACAAAACGGGCATTTAAGTTAGTTTTATGCGTGATAAGAATTGCTGTTTGAGGACTGTTGTAGTGTGAGGTGTAGTGGCCACAGTTTGACAAGTAAGTGTACATGAGTGATAGTTTGATGGGTAATTATTATCTGTGTGATAGTAATCATTGTTTTTGGGAGTAATTGTAATATTTGTGATAGTATTCTATATTTGATGAATAATAGTACCATGTTAACAGTGATCATTATGTAAGGGATACTTGTCAAATGTGTGACAATAAGCACCTTTTTTTATGGATAATCTTACCATAAGTGATAATTATCACAGTCTGGAAGATAATAGACATTAAAGTGTGATAGCACTGTTTGATGGATAATTGTTATTGAGTGTGATAGTAGCCACAGAGTGGAGGTGTGTAAATGTGCTTTTTATTGTAACAAATGTGCAGTCGGCGGAAGAATCCAGACATAGTGCTGGATATGTACAAGAGTGACCAGCTCCTGCAGACCTGTTTGGTGGACCTAGCCAAAGCAGAGGAGACTTTGGGCAGAAGATTTTGTGCCTGATGATATAGCTTCATGGTTAAGCTTGACCTGTAACTTGTGCTTGCAAGCTCCAGAGATTGTTCCAGGTGGGGTCAGTTTAATAATGCAGTCAGTGATGAAGAAGAACAAAGCATTTCTGCCTCTGAGCCTGGGTGGACATGCAGTGTAGGCAAGCTGTAAATTGTAGGTACATTGTTCTTGTGATTTGTTCAAGGCCGGTAACATCGTCTCTGGGATTTGTTCAGGGCCGGTAACATTGTCTCTGGGATTTGTTCAAGGCCGGTAACATCATCGTATGGGATTTGTTCAAGGCCGGTAACATCGTCTGGGATTTGTTCAAGGCCAGTAACATCATCTCTGGGAGTTGTTCAAGGCCGGTAACATCGTCTCTGGGATTTGTTCAAGGTCGGTAAATCGTCTCTGGGATTTGTTCAAGGCCGGTAACATCATCTCTGGGATTTGTTCAAGGTCGGTAACATCATCGTATGGGATTTGTTCAAGGCCAGTAACATTGTTCCTGGGATTTGTTCAAGGCCAGTGTTGAGTGTTTCATGTGAATTGTGCTGTGAGCATGGTAGCAGTATATTTGGCAATACCGTGAATTGTGGACCTAGATTATGTGGCAAAGCCTTGATTGGTGCATACAGATTTTGTGGTTGCTCTTTGAGTGATGGGCATAAAATATGTGGCTTTTACTGTGAGTTATATTCATAAGTTTATGGTGTGAATAATGTGCATAATTTGTTGATTGTATTATGGAGAACAATGAAGTGACCAAGAGTTGAGGTGTACAAGATGAAATGTACAAGAGATGAGATGCTGCATGGGGCAGCTTATGGAAATATATTTTGTTTTAGAAATTCTCTTTTTTTTTTCCTCCTCCTCCTCCTCCTCCTCCTGTGTTGCATTGAAGATTTGAAACAAGTGCCTGTGACTACACAATGTTGTATGAGATTTGATTGTCTTATTGTGACTTGGTGGCTTGTCTTGTGCCTGTGTTTGCTTATGTTACTATAGATTTGGGCTGGTTTCTATGATGTTTGAGATGTAGGCAGTCTGTATCATCATTATACATGTGGGAGGTGTTTGTGCAAACATCAGAGGGACAATTGTTAATGCATATAAGAGAATGATTTCATTGATTACAGAGACTCACCCATATGATCTTGATGTTCTTACAGGAATTTGAGTACTGTGTTGGTGATGCTGTGAGGATTTTGGAACAAAGAGATCAAGTCAGAATAGATGACAGTAATTTGCTTAGATTCCTAGAGCGGTCCCAAGATACAGGTTTCTTACAGACTTCATCCCTATAGCTTGAACTTGAAGAACAGCCATGCTCTGCTGCTGGCCTAGAGATAGACCTCCTTGCATTCACGCAGTCATCCTTGCTTCTGTTCACTTGATGAAGGTTGTATTCCTGTAGTTGCTACACGCATGAGCAGGGTATATTTGTTCTTGTTGGATATGCTTGGTCTCTGATGCTTCTGAGGCAAGTCTTTGTATTGGATATAACCAGTCTCTCTCTTTTCTAAAACTGGTCTGTTTGTGGTTGTTGGACACATCCCAGTCTCTGGAGTTTGTGCTTGAGGAAATAGAACCGTAGTATCAGAGCTAAATCCAAGGCTTTGCTCACTGTAAATGTGCAAGCAATTTATGTGTTTCTTGAAGTCTCATGTCCTTTTGTTTTTCTGAGATTTGTCAGAACAGGTCCTGAATGATGTATAGCTTTGTCACTTTGCAGTCACCGAATGTGCTACTTAAGTGTGACTGACATCAGGTGTCAGGTCCTGAAATATGTCAGAATTTTGGTGAAAGGTGTGTAAGAGGTTGATTGTTCCACACAGGTAGTTAAGTACATAGCAGTGAATAATTAATGTGTCTATATAGAATATTGAATGATTACTGTGTGTCTGCATAGAGTATTGAATGATTACTGTGTGTCTGCATAGAGTATTGAATGATTACTGTATGTTTGTATAGAACATTGAATGATTACTGTATGCATAGGCTCAGTTGAGACCAGTAATTGTATGTACAAAATAGTGAGGCAGTCCTGTGTATGGAATAGTGTGTTAGAGATTGCTGTGTGTGTACAGAAGTGTGAGAAACTGTCCTTCATGTGTACAGAATGGTGAAAAAAAAAACTTTGCTTGTGTACAAAATGGTGAGAGATTTCAGCAAATTCCCTGCTGTAGATGGGAAGATAAAACAGTGTTCCACACAATCCAGAATCATGTGTTCTTTATATAGTCAAATCTGCTTGCACAATCAAGAACAGGCGTAATTTTTTTTGTGTCTGTTTGCTATACAGTCTGTTAAATATGCCAGACCTTCTTATTGGCCTTACTGTTGGCTTTTCTTTGTGTGTTTTTTAAAACACTTTTGTGGAAGTTTACATATATATTACACCAGGTGTAAATGTGCCAATTTTGATTTGGTGTGAATTCACATTTAGTGCCTTTTTTTTTTTTTTAAACTTTTGATCTTTACCTGACGGTTGTGTCAAGACCTTATCCTGGTGGTTGTGTTAGGACCTACCTCTTTTGATGACCTTCACTCAGAGGATTGTCTCAGGGCCTTCCTCTGTTGTGACCTTCATCAGATGGTTGTCAGGGTCTGTTTTTTAATATGACTTTTACTTAAATGGTTGTGTCAGACCTCTTGGCGTCTACGGTCTTTCCTAGATGTGTGAGTCTGGGTTTCAAATGTTCAATTTCCAGTTGGTTTGTTTGAAAGTTTCTTTTTTTTTTTTTCAAACAAAACTTATTTGGGCATGCAGTTCTGTGGCTGGCCATTTTATATATTCAAGTTATAATTGACAGCACAAATGGTGTCATGATGTCACAGACTGACACCTGTAACAATACTGTGACATTAAGTATCATACATGTGATGATACTTTGGTATCAAAAGCTGACGTTGGTGATTGTATGAAACTCTAGACAGCAGGAACTAAATCCTAGTATTAAACTGTCAGAAGTTATGTTTTGATATTATAGTATGATACCATATGATATATAGATATCAGTAATGATATCCTAGTCAAAGAAGATGAGAGCGTACTATTCTAGTACTGCTGTGGTCTAGACAACAAGTAAGTAATGTTACTGTCCTAGATCTTCACATCTCACCCAAAGTAAGAATAGTAATGATCCATGGTATCCCAACCTGACAAGAAGCAATAGTATCATGATATATCACTGTGACAGCAGAAGTGGTCCATGTTCAAGAGTTAAAGTCATGATATCAATGACTAACATCAAAATATCTTATGACTGACAACATCTGTTATTAAAGATGCCATGACATATGTGATAGATGACAGTTATAGACAGCAGTAATGCTCCTATGACATACTACCAGATTGACAGCAACATATGATCCCATCTTGTTTCTGTTACATGTAATGATCCCATGATATAGTTTTTTTCAAACTGCTCCACCACCACACTATCTCGGACTCTGTGTGGCAGATTTAAAATATTCCTTACTTCTTTTTTTCACACTAAAAAGAGATCCATTAATTGTGATTGCAAATTGTTTTCAAATCAGAATAAAAGACAATTTCCAAAGTCACAGCCAGAACATGTAAGGTTTTCCCACTTACTTTATACTATATAGATGGCATTATTGTATGGTAACAGTTAAATACACAACAATAACAATTTTGTTAACAAAATGTTTCCATAATATTTAGAAATAGCTAAATGTGGAAGGTGATGTAGACTTAAAGTTGACAGCTGTAAAGTCAAATATTGAAGCTCTTAGTGATCAAAATCAGGCCCACCTGGGCCACTGATAAATAAATACATGTTGATTTAAATTTTGCATATGGACTGTTTTGCATGCATAAATATGAAAATTTTCTTCCGGAATATTTGTTCAAATATGAAGTTCCAAAAGATTTGTAAAATATTAGTGTAAAAAGTTACGAGGGCTCCAGCATGTTTTTCTTTTCTGGTGCAAGGGCTCCTTAGATCTAAAAAGTATACATATGTACGACAAAACAACAGTAAAGAAACAATTTGAAATAAATGACGATAATAGTCTTTGCTTTGCCTCGATGCCAGTTTGATTGATGCTTATCGTTAGGATTTGTTGCATGATGGGATTAATCTGACCGACATCTGATATTATATCTAGCTTGCTGCAGCTAGCGGTGTGATTTTGCTAGGATTTATATAGCTCTGTTTGTGTGTTAGATCTGGTCCATTTGTTACTGTTTACAGGATATGTAGTTTCCTGTATTGTTCATTTTGTGTTTGGCATGGAGAAACACAAATCTATACAACATTTTGAGGTGGTGGATTCTGCTTGATGTTGTTTATGTGGCTGATGTGGAAGTTATTTATGATGGATGGTTGTTAGTGTAAAGGTCTACATGATTTTGTACTGTTGTATTATGAGAGTGCTAAGTGTCAGTGTAACGTCATCGATGGAGTCTCATTTAGACCACTATTTTTGTCCTGTCTGTTGTGGGCAACATGTTTATGACTTATCATTTTGGGCCATGTGTTTATGCCTCATCATGTTTTAAAGATCTGTCTTTGAGTTGGTGATGTATTTGTCCATTCATTGTTGAGATCTGTGTGAGATCCATGATATGATGCTCATTGAGTTCATGCTCCTTCATTGTTAAGGTAAGATCCATGTTTATGGGCTGTCAAGGTTGATACGTGCAGTCTGATGTGAAGATTTACACAGATATAGCCCCATATTGAGACTAGATTTTCATCATTTGGTATTGAGCAAATCACATTCTTTCCACCATTTCACACAACCTCAGGTTGTGCCATAGTTCAGATGGTGGGTTTTTTTTTTTTTTTTTGCATGTTGTTATGGTAAATATAACAGCAGCTGTATTTCTTGTAGCATACAACCACCCCCCATGTTCATTATGTTATTTCTGGATAAATGAAAATGACTGAACTAAGATTTAAGTTTGACCTTAATGTATGACAGTATGTGACAGTGACTGGTGCCAGCTGTTTTTGGAAAGGGGAGGGGGGGGGGGTTCAGTTCTTTGTGGTCATGGTGTGTCTAGTTTGTGTCAATTCTTGTGCTTCAGTTAGTGACATCCACACACAAACCTACATGAACAAATATCAAATCTTGTTTATGCTCATCTATTTCTGTCACTTGACATTTGTTCACCATTTTCTTTCCCTGTTTTTTTTTTTCAAAATCATTTTTGTATTACGTGTGTAAATAAAAAACATCATATGCAAATTTTGGATGAATTTAATGACTTCAATCTTTAAAAATAAGAAATTGATGCTGTCTGATATTTTATAATAAAAAAATTTCTATGTAGAAAACAAAATGTGTTCATGTTTGAAATTAATGAGATTCCTTTGATTGCTGTCTTAAAAGAAATTTTTTTTTAGAAGTTTGTGTGGTTTATGCTTAGCAGTAAGGTGGTTCATGTACTTCCACACATTTTCTACATTTGTAGAGAGCAAGTATGTAGTCTCATATACCTCCACACATTGCTACATTTGTTGAGGGCATGTATGTAGCCTCATGTACCTCCACACATTACTACATTTGTTGAAGGCCTGTGTGTGGTCTCAGGTACTTGCACACACTTTCTACATTAGTGAGTGCATGCATCACTCTTGCACCTCCACACATTTATTAAATTTGGTGATGGCATGTTCAAGGTCAAAAGTGACTAAACAATACTACTTCAGACCATTTCATGTCAGATGTTTGGGACAAACAAACAGAGGATGGGTATTTATATGAACTAGTTTAGATTACAAATAGATAAAATGTTTTAATAGATTCTCTTTACAAAGCTGAGCACTGAAAGTGGCAAGTTTTGGTATAAAAGCTATCAATAGCACAGAATACTCAATAAGATACTGAAATAATGCACTCTACAACATTTTATGATTTCACAGTTCAGATCTATCTTCTTCAGTACAGTCACAGGCATAAAAGAAAAAGTCATTTTTGGCCGATTTTATGTATAGTGATCGCATTAACTGGCAATTACAGATATGCAGGAAACTCTACTGTAGAGAGTGGAACGACAAGACAACCCCTTCAAATCATCCTTAGTTTTCTTTCTTTACAGGAGGCCTTTGACCACCATTTGATTTCACAATGATCAAATCCCCTTCTGTTGGTCTGGGTGTATCCTATTATTTCTTTCAGCTCCTGTGTTTCCCTGGCTGTGGTCACTTTCTCACTTATTCTCCATTTTCATCCAGTTTTAAGTGTTGGCTGCACTTCTCATGCCGCCGAATCTGTAGATTCTTGTAGCATCATTGCAAGTCTTGTCTTTCCTACCTTGTATTCTTCAACCACATATTTGAATGGTAGCTGCAGTTTGCTCTTCTTGTCATACAATGCTACATTGGTTAATCCTGGTGGTACGCCTAACTACTTTCTTATGGATTTATTTATCTTTCTTTCGACTGCCTCTACTGTGCTGGTACTTACTTCATAAATGAGTAGTGGCCACATCAGTTTTGGAATCGGTATGAACTGGAGGCATATTTTGAACTTCCCCAGTAGCCTGCTTCTGCCAATGATGTTCAGTCTATTCTGTGCCATTTCTATGAATGCTTCACCACATCCAAGTCCTTCATGGATGCATCATATAGTCTGCCAAGGGTCTTCCCCTACAGTTGGGATTATTTGATTTGCCACTGTGTACGATCTTTCTATCACTTTCCCCTTTATGAGTGACAGACTTCTTGACTTCTTTGGCTTGAAGCTCATGTAGCACCATATGATAAGGCTATCCAAATGCTCTAACATCTTTTGTCGCTGTGCTTCACTGGTTGTTATTACTGTTGTGTCATCCATGAATGCTTTTAGTGGTGGCATCTGACATCCATTTCTTAACCTTAGGCCTTCTGCTGCTCTCATGACTACTTGCATGGTTAGTACAAACAGTATGGGAGACATTGTACAGCCCATTGCAATTTCTACCTGGAGCTCAATCCATCTTGTAATATATCCTGATATTCCAAATCTCATGAGGAACTCTGTGAAGTACATTTTCAGCATCTTCGTGATTTCTTTTGGCACATGATATACAAGTATGTCTGATGCAAGTCATATCATCTGGAGCAGTATTGAGCCATACACATTGGCTAGATCAAGCCATATTACCTATAGGTCTTGCAGGTAAATCACCCATTAAAAAAAGATGAAAAAAAAAACCCCAAAACTTTGAGAGGTCACTGGTTACCGCAACCGGTTTATATTATCAAAAAACTTAATAAAAAACAACCAGCGAAATCAGTCAGAGGATAATCAGGCCAGTGGGATAATGATGATGCTCAATTTGCATTAAGGTGAATCAGTCAGTTTTGACTGGTTTGGCATTGGAAGATTTTGTAAAGATTAAATATCGCAGATGAGGTAAGATAAAAATATTTCACACAAACATTTAATTCCTGCTGATGTTTGTAAAATGTTTTCAAATTTACAATTAAAAGAATAGCATAAAGTACCAGATATTGTCCATCAAAACCAGCATTTCAGAAAGTTAGGAGAAAGGCGGTTGAAGTTTTGTCAGTTTCAAAAAGTCCTACTGCAATCATTGTATGTGTAAGTTTTTTGTTTTTTTTTTTTAAATTGCAGTTTTCACACAAGTTTTCAGACTTGAAATAATCTGGCATATAGCAAAGTGTTTATTCAACACTCAATTAATTATTACAACTGACTGTGTGCAAGATGTAATGATAACATAATACATCAGATCCATTCACGGTAAACACAGAAAGTAACTGTCTCAGCTAATCCTAAAATTCATGATTAGGATGTGGAGTACTGTTGATATGGGGATATTCAAATCTAAGATATGGACTAGAAATTTATCCATGGGGTTAAATGTCAATTTGAATCTTTTTATAACTAATCCTGAAGCAGTGACGATTATTATAATGGAAGGTCATGGCTGTCAATGCCAGTGAACCAGGTGTCTAAGATGTGCTGGAAACTGGTTATGCTAATTCAGCTAAAACGACGAGACAGAGAACAAGTTTGTTCTGACAGTGGGTGTACCTGCTGACCATTTAACCAAGCAACCTGTGTTTGAAGACCACTACTGCACTGGCTGCAAAGAATTGAAGTCTGAAGGTTTTGATTGCAGCAATTTTGCTTGCAAATCTCATCCTTACATCTGACCAAGTCTTTTTTGCATGAATTTCTGGCGGGCTTCTCAACAACATGGATGTATTTCACTTTTTTGTGTCCAAAATAGAAACACTGAACTTTGTATACAGAAAAGAAAAATGATGAAAAAGACAAATAAAATGAAGGAGGCAGCAGTTACCAAACTTTGTCTCAGCAGGGCAAGTGTGGCACAAAAATAACATGACATAAACATCTTTTTAAAAAAAAAGCATACATTTCACAGTTTGTAGCTGGTGGAAGTATAACATAAACAGAGCAGAGCAACCATGTTCAAACCCAGACATCCACACACAACAGATCAGAACAGAATAAAAGAACCTAGATTACGTTAATACAAGCAACTATCTGGCCACTAGAGGATGGTGTACCATCAACTCAACCACAAATCTGTATGTAAAAAAAGAATGTTTGCACTATCTAGCCTCTCATGTGTTGCCCTATCCTATGTCATCTGCTCTGGAAACAGCCTTGGAAACTCTAACATGCTGTCACAATACAGCAAACTTAAATATACTCTGGGGCTGAATACAGGCTATATGAGATGGTTGTCAATGGCCTATAGCTAACTGGTTGCATCATGGCTAGCAAACCAAAGCTGACAAGACTGAGGCACCCCTGATAAAAATACCATGGCAAGCCCAACCCTAAGAACATGCCAGGCTGAAGTTGAAAGGCACAAATATCACAGCCATGATGCGAACTGTGAGTTATCACAGCAACAATGCAAACTGTGAGCTATCACATGCTTTCAAGGGCAAAAGAGACAATCTTGGCTAGAAAGCTCCAGTTAGTGGTGATACTGGTGCTTGGGTTTGTAGGTTCAGTTCTGCATCATCTCTGCAAATTTTCTTTCTCCCATACTTATGTTCTATCTGCATTTATTTCAAGGGTCCCTCTGTCTCAAGGACACATCATTTGTTCAATGCAAAATCCACGTAACAAGGTCCAGAAAAATGCCCTTTCTAAAGAAGATACACATACACACTAACATTTCAAGTCTGTAAGATACACATACACACTAACATTTCAAGTCTGTACTTAACATACAAATTTGAATTCTTCAATCACAACCTTAATTTTGGGATCAACAAATTAACTGTATGACACTGAAAAGTTTCTTATCTTTTACTTACTTGCTGTGTGGTATCAAAACATTTTCCTATCAGATGTGACATGGAATGACATGAAAACTAACTTCTACAAGCTGTGACATTCAGAAGCATTTATTTGATATTAAATGCCATAGAAAATTATTTTCCACAAAGTGTGACATAGAAAAATATTTCTTTTTTTAAAACTGATATGGAAAAGCAGAAACTGACATTTAGAAGCATTTATTTTTACAAACTGGCATTGAAAAATATTTTCTACAAACTGTAATATTTAAAAGCAGTTTCTAAGACCTGACATGGATTTTATAAAAGCAGCAATATGGACAAATATTTTTTACAAACTGTAACATTTAAAACTATTTTCTTCAAAATAAATCCTGACAGAATAAAGTATTTTCTACAAACTGTGACATGGAAAAGTTTGGTTTTTTTTTTTAATCTGTGTGTGACACTGACAAGTTTTTCTATCAACTGTGACATGGAATACATATTTATCTTCTATCATATATTTCACTTTCAGCAGTGGTTCTCATATATGTAACAGCAGGAAGCAAGTATCAAATGGAAGAAAGACAGTAGTCCGAGGACCACTTAAAAGTTACTACATCTCACAAATAAAATAAAGGACTATAAATAATAATATATATAAAGGTAAAAATCCCCTTGGTTCCATACCATTAAGGCAGTGGCTTGCCAAGATCACCGGCATATGAAAGTGTGATGTAGTCAGTGTCACACCAGGCATATGTTATCAGCAGAAAGGAGGTTAATTAACCCCCTTTAAAAACCTTATCCCACTTCTTAGCTGCATATCTAGAACAGGCTGTCCACCTCCTTCAGTCAGGCCAACAAATCTATGAGTTTCTCACAGCTACAGAATATACCAAAAACCTTGAATTTTAGGTCCTCCCTGGTAACTCAAGCAAACCCATTCCCTATCCAAATCAATGTCAGTGTCTCAACATGATCATAGCACTGTCTGTGATAATTCAGTTTTCTAGCGCAGAGAGATTCTTCAGCTTTGAACAAAGAAAACAGTAGCTGAGATATGACCACAAAAAAATAAAAAACTTTAAAATGTCGCAGTTTATTCAAACAAAGGACCATTTTTTTAAAAAAAATGCACAAATCACAAATCTCCTAGAGTCTTGCCGCAAGCTATGAGGGTTATCTGGGCAAATTAAACAAATTTTAAAGCAAAAAATGTCTTCTGTAAAAAAACATGCACTCTAAAAATAAAAAAGCAACCATGCCAACAAAATACTTGCAATATTTGCAAATAATGTATATTTCACTACAAAACTTGCTACATTAACTTACATGCAACTTACAAAAAAATAAAGTAAATCTGAGCACTGCACAACTAATGAGACAGTGTATACACTGAATATCTCAGGTAAACAAGTCCCATTGTTCAAACAAATAATTGCACATCTTGTAAATGCACATATGAATATAGAACTGCCACTTGGAAGAATTTCTGGCCCAATTTGTAGCATTATGTAAAAATTCTGTCATCCAATGTCAGTGTATATGACTGCAAACATCTCCTTTCCAATATCTGATCTGTGTATATAATTGTATATTTTTGCAGTTCAACACTTGTTCCATGTATGTAAATGTAAATATCTGCTGTCTGATACCAACTCTGTGTATACAAATGTAAACTTGTGCTGTCAGACTCTGCTGTCTCCACTTAGTTCAGTTCCATGCTGTTTTCCTTTACAATTACGACAAGTCTCTTGGAAAGGCTTTGGATTGTTAAATAAAAAAAAGAGGATAAAATTAAACACAAAAAAATTAATGGTAAAATGTAATAAAAAAGATAACACAAAGTAAGATGGCAGCAGTAAGAAACAGAATGCCCAAGTTCTCTATTTAAATATGGACTGAGGAACTGTGAAATGTTCATCATTAAAATTGAATATGACCGGAGAATTTAACATAAAGATCATAGACAAAATAGCAAGACATGAGAAAAATGGTGAATTACCAGTTAACACTGGCTAATTAAACCAATACAATACACTGAAGTGGAAAAAGTAGACAGGGCCGTATGGTTCACTTTTACAAAAAAAGATAAAAAGAGCGAAGAAAGTTGGCAGGTACATGTGTGGCAGAAAATAAGATAAGCCCATATAAATGAAGAACATACAACCGCTCTGATTATAAACTCTGAATGCTGTCCCTATGTGTAAGAGTATGCAATTAACTATTTCTATAATGCAGGCAGAGACAATGGGAAATATCAAGAAGGAGTAGGTATAATTATGTCAACTGCAGCAGCAAAGAGCCTTACAGAATGGGAACCATTGAACAGTTTTATATTAAGAGCACGATTCCAAATAATGCACAGAAGAATGACAATCATACAATGCTATGCACCCACGAGCGATGCAGATGATGAAGTAAAAAGCAATTTCTATCACCAACTACAACAACTCATTAACAAAGTCCCTAAACATGCCATCTCAGTTGTCATGTGAAACTTCAATGGAAAAGATAGTACCGACGTCAAAAAAGTAATAGGGAAAGAAAGGACTGATTAGTAAATCAGAACAGAGAAAGATTAATCGAATTATGTCTAACAGAGGGCATGGTCATTGGAGGAACAATATTTCTATACAAAGAGATACATAAAACAACATGGATATCTCCAGATGATAGAACCAGAAATCAGATAGATCATTTTTGTGTTAGAAAGCAATTCTAACTCTGATAGTTAGAGATATCTATCTCTGATAGATGTAAGAGCATATAGGGGTGCACATGTCAATAGTGATCTCAATCTGTGTATAGGGAAAATAAGACTCAAACTGAAAAGTCAACACAAGAAAGCATTACTCAAAAAGATAACAGTCAAAGTCTGCAGGATGAAAATACTTAGAGAAATTTTAATCTGGAACTTACCAAACTGTTCGCTGCATTCAGTGAGGTAGAGGAGACAGATATAGATGAATTATGGCATTCTTACAGCACAGCCATAATTACTGCAGCTAAAACAAGTGCTGCACTGCAAAACAAGTAGAAAACATGGATATCAGATAACATATGGAATACATGAAAGACGAGTGGCCAAATTAGCCATGTTGAATGTAAAGACAGATCTTGGAAGAGATTTAGCAGAAGCAACATACAAAGAGCTAGACATTGAAGTAAAAAGTTCAGCTAGAAGGGATAAAAGTGAATACATGGACAATATGGCGAAAGAAGCAGAGAAGACAGCAAAACTCTATATAACATAAAAAAGAGGCTACCAGGTACTATTGTATCCAAATAAAGACCAATCCTTAGCAAAACTGGCACACTATTAACATCAAGTAAAGACCAAAAGCAAAGATGGGCTGAACACTTCCAAGAAATACTTAATCGACCACACCCAAAAAAATTGATAGACCTTGAAACTGACTTACCATTTCCACAACTAAATGTCAACCTATATGAAATTACACTGCATGAAATAACAAATGAAATGTTAAAAGCTATTAACAGTGACGACATGAACCAACTACAGAGAATGTTTAATAAAGTTTGGAAAGAAGAAAAGGTCCTTTCTAAACGGAAAAAAAGGAATCATTGTTAGAATATTGAAAAAAGACAACCTTTCATTCATTCATTCATTTGCATGTCCCTTGCGGAAGTTTGCCTACCAAACAGCACTCCTGTAGGCCTCTCGGTTGTGAGCATGATGGCCTGCTGCTGATGCATCCATTTGCAGATCGTCAACGATGTCTTGCAGCCATCTTCGCCTTGGTTTTCCTCTCTTTCTTTTTCCCATTATGTACCCTTCCAAGACGGTCTTCTCTAGATTATCATGATGTTTAATGTGTTTTCTCTCTTTAATCCTCTTTACTAGCCAGCCTTCTTCAATATTGAGTTCTTGTAGTATAGATATATTTGTTCTTTTTTGCGTCCATGATATTTGAAGAACTCTTCTGTAGCATTTACATTCAGAGGCATTTATACGTTTCTCAGCTGTTTTGTTAAGTGTCCAGGTCTCATAGGCATATGTTACGATGGGAAAGATGCATGCCCGTAAAAATCTTATTTTTGTGGTTCTGTCTGCTCCTCTCCATAGATTCTTTAGTTGTTTTACTTTCTGAAGAGCAATAGATGTCCTCCTTTTAATTACCCTCATTGTATCTCCATTATTAGTTAGTAGTGATCTAAGATATTCAAAACTTTCCACTTCTTCCAGTTTTTCCTCATTGATACATATTTCAGCTGCCTTATTTGTTTTGTCAGTTGTCATCAATTTAGTTTTCTTTGCATTAAGATAGAGGTTTTGTTCTTCGCTGTTCTTACTGACTGACATATTTAGTTTTTCCATTCCTTTTTGTGTTGTGGACAGTAATACTGTGTCATCAGCATATCTAATCTCTGGTATTTCATAACCTCCAATTGTTATGGCATCGTAATAGTCTTTGTCAAGATTGCAATAACTGGCCTTACTATCAGTTGTGTCAAAAATATTTTGCAAAAGTTATTCTGAATAGAATTAAAGATATAGTGGATGCTGCAATGACAGAAAAACAAGCAGGATTTCAAAAATGGAGAAGTTGTCTTGACCAGATCTTTACTCTAAGAATAATAGTGGAAGAACATATTGAAAAGCAGAAACCATTAATCTTGAACTTCATAGACTTTAAAAAGGGATTTGATAGCATACACAGAGATTCATTGTGGAGAATTTTAAGTCTATATGGAATACCATCTAAAATTGTCAACATCATTAAAGACTTCTACACTGGATATGTTTGTGCAGTCAAAACAGAAGAAGGGATGAGTGAATGGTTCCAGATTGAAAAAAGTGTGAAACAAGGATGTATACTGTCTCCTTTGCTTTTTGGAATTACAATAGACTTCATAATGAACAAATGCTGCACAGGTAACACAGGTATTGACTGGGTACATGGGACCCAACTAGAAGATCTTGATTTTGCTGATGACATAACTCTTATCAGTAACAATGTGAATTCCATGCAAGAAAAAAACAGATAGCTTACCTTCACTGGCTAGCAAAATAGGACTTGAAATTAACAAAGACAAAACAAAAATAAAGAAACTTCCCATTAATCAACATGGAAAAATACATGTAGAAGGGACAGATGTTGAAGAAGTCAATCAATTTGCATACCTTGGCAGCTACATAGACCAGGATGGTGACATCAGAAAGGAAGTTAAAATCAGAATTAGAATTGCAAAAGCAGCATCGATCTTCAAGAATCTTGAGAACATATGGCATTCAAAAGTTATAAGCACAAAAACCAAGTTAAGACTATTCAATTCAAATGTAATATCCACCCTCATTTATGTGTGCGAAAGCTGGAAAACTAAAGAAATAGACAAGAAATTAGACTCTTTTGAAAATAAATGCCTAAAGAAAATACTCTACATCAAGTGGAACGAATTCAAGAACAACGCAGAGCTAAGACAGATGACTGAACAACAACCAGTCTCATGGGTGATCAGGAAAAGGAGATGGACATACGTTGGTCACATGATGAGAAGAAACGATCAGTGAATACCAAAACAAGTTATCAAGCGGAACACAACAGGCCGAAGAAAAAGAGGCAGACCACATGAAACTCTAAAGAGGACATTGTTAAGAGAGGCCAAATTAACAGGCATAAAATCCCTTGATGAGGTTGAAAGGATCGCCGAAGAAAGGAAAAATTGGCGAACTACCTTGCGAGCCCTATGTGACATTTAACAGCACGGGAAGGATATAAGATAAGATCACAGAGGCATCTAGAAGATGTCATGCAGGTGCTCTTGACCTATTGGCACACTAAAGGATGATAATGTTCAGCATTACACCTGGTGGCCTTTACTTCTTCAGCTCTTCTACAGCTGGGTGACTGGGGTACCTGTGGTAACTTTGCTATAAGAGTGTCACTTATGCATAAGCTTTACTTGTCATATATACTCTAATTCACACTAGTTCATCTCTACTTACACTACAGTATCTAATTACACTGTTATGTTATATAAGTTACACTTATACTGCAATATCTACTTACACTACAATACCTACTTAATCTGCAATATCTACTAGAAGTTTAAAGGGCTGAAACACGTGTGGGGCGGAGGTACTTCTCTGATGATCTGAGGAGTTGTGTTGTTTTCCTCTCTATAATATCTACTTACACTACAATATCTACTTATACAGTTAGGTGTCTCTTTATTTCCAAAACTATTCCTCTTTTCTGTGTTAGCTGCTGCTGATGCTGGTAATGCTTCTGAAGTATACTTGTCATGTCAGACTAGGAATACATCACTGGGCCCTGTATCAAGTCCAAGACTAGACTCATCAATAGAACTGAGGAGTCAGTTTTCATCCACTGTCCAGCTCTTCTAACAGCCCACACTATTATGCTGCTTCCAAGGACTCAAACAATATCGGTAAGTATCCGTTTTATATTGTGAATGCACCTAGTGGATATGCTGATAGTGCCTACATTTTCCCTGACCTGCCAGCACACTATGGTGGTGATGTAATCAGTATCATATCTGGCCACATTCCTTCTCTAGCTCTAGAAGAAGCCTTTTTTACAGCTGGGTAACAGGGGTACTTCCAGCGAGATTCAAACCACCAACCTTCACCATGAGAGACTAGTGCACCAACCACTCCTGCCATTCAGGCGCCTAATCAAACAACATGCCAAACAATGTAAGCAAAGCTTCAATCTGTACACACTCATGTGACCTCCATGTGCTCTATTACTGTGACAGAGGCAAGACTTACCTGACATCTAAAGCTGAAAGACCAAGTTTTCACACTTCTTCCTCTTCATCCTCCTTGACCACTTCATGAATTTCATGCAGACTAAAATCAACTTTCTCTTCTCCTTCACCTTCCTCATCATCCTTCCCTCCAGCCCACTTCTGAACCTCCCCCTGGCCTAAGAGAAGATACCTGGAGAGAGAATAAAAACAGGAACTGAAGATGTGAATAATTCCAAGAGCTACAGAAATCATGTGAAGGTTTAATAAGACCATTTATATACTGGGGTTCTTAAACTGTACTCAGGTGAGAAACATTCACACTGTGGAGTTCTGATATTGTGTTAGACAGAAACATTCACATACTCGGCTTCTGACTTTGTGTTACATAGAAACATTCATATACTGTTCACAAATTGGGGTTCTGACACTGTGTAGCACAACAACAGTGAGAAACAACAACATGCTGGAGTGCTGGCATTATGTGGTAACTGTGATAATGATGAGGTGCTATGGTAATCACCATAAACATGACTGTTGTGATAATGGTGACAGTTGTGATGTTGAATGTCTTAACTGTAGAAGTTGTGATGTTAACTGTGATAACTGTGACAGTTGTGATGCTAATTGTGATAATGTTTGCAGCTGTAGTGGTAAATGTGATTGCTGTGATAAATGTAACAGAAGCGAAGGTAACTTTGATAACTGTGACAGTTCTGTGGTGGTAAATATAATATTGGTTACAGTTATGGTGGTAACTGCAATAACTATGACAGATGTGATGGTATGAGGGGGTGATTCTTGGCATAAATTACAACGGATTATTAGTGGACAACTTTTTGGGGTTATTTCTCAACATAGTCCCCTTGCAAGTTTATGCACTTAGTCCAGCGATCTTGGGGCATACGGATTCCTTCTTTGTAAAAGTCAGCATCTTGTGCCAGTAGAAAGTGGTCTACAGTATGAATGATGTCATCATCTGAAGCAAATCTGAGACCAATTAGCTCCTTTCTGAGTTTGGTAAACAGGTAATAGTCCAAATGGGCCAAATCTAGGGAATAAGGAGGATGTTCAAGAAGATGGAAGCCCCATTCATGAATGGCAGCCATTGCCACTGCCAACTTGTGAATTGGAGCATTGTCTTGATGAAAGATGACTCCTTTCAGCAATTTCCCTCGATGCTTTTCCTTCAATTTGACCCGCAGCTGCTTCACAAGATTAGCGTAATAGGCTCCGGTGACCGTTCTGCCTTTTCGAAGATAGTCTCCAATAGCACACCTTCTGAATCCCAAAGACTGAAGTCATCACTTTGCCTGCAGACAGAACCACCCTTGCTTTCTTTGGAGGTGGGGATCCATGATGTTTTCACTGCTTTGACTGTTCTTTGGTTTCTGGTCTCATCCATAGTCACAAATTGCTGAAGAAACTTTTCAGGATCTGCAGAAAAAATGGCCAAGATTGTCTCTTGACACGTTGAGATGCTGTTGTCTGTGATCAGCTTCAAGAAGTTTCGGGACACATCGAGCAGAGACCTTTGTCATTTGAAGATCATTGTGAACACATTCCTGGGAGATGCCCAAACTCAGTAGCAATGTATCACTCAGTTAGCTGTCGATCCTCCATTATCATGTCATGGATTCTGCCAGTGGTTTCATCGGTGGTTACCATTCTTGGCCTTCTTGGATGGGGACCATCTTCCAGACTCTCCCTTTCATGTTTGAATTGAGCTGCCCATTTCTTCACTGTGCTGTAAGAAGGGGCACTCTCCCCTAGAGTCTCTACCATATCATCATGGATCTCCTTCGATGATAAGCCCTTGATGCAGAGGTAGCGAATGACAGCTCGATGAGAAATGTTATCAATTTTCTCAATTTCTACCACTCCTTACCACTTCGGTAGCTTGTAAAAAAACATTGGTTGCAATTAACTTCTTGAAACTTTGTGTTATCTTACATTAACCTGATCTACAAATGCACCTAATATCAACTGCATGTTTCAAGTATTCGTACCTTATGCCGAGAACTTATCAATCAACCCTCGTAACTGTGATAATGGTTACAGTTAAGGTGTTAACTGTGATGATTGTGACAGATGAGCCATTAACTGTTGTGGTGGTAACCCTGAGTTAAATGTGACAGTTGTGGAATTAACCCCAAGTTAAATATGACAGTTGTGGAATTAACCCTGAGTTAAATGTGACATTGTGGAGGTAACCCTGACAGTTCTTCTTTATATACATGCTCATAAACATATAACACTAACCACAGTGCTCCGAAACAATATATGCCTGCAGCAACATAAAAGGTTGACTGCCACTCTTCTCTGGTGCCCTGGAGATAAAAAGAGAAGAAAAAGATGTATAAATTTTGCTAACAACAGGAAAGATAAATGGAAGGAGCAAGGCAGAGGAAGGTCAAGATATAAGATAATTAACAGTCTGACATGATGACAAGATAAACTGAGCTGATGGAACACATCAAAGATTTTGGTCTTTGATAAAGCACATCACATGCCTTCTGGTACCATATTGATGGTGAATTTTAAGAGTTTATAATAGTAATGATAACTATATCTATTAATATAATATCTGTGACCTAACACTTAAATTTTCTAGCTTACTTCTGCATGAGTAAATTTTCTAGCTTACTTCTGCATGAGTAAATTTTCTAGCTTACTTCTGCGTGTGTACATTTTCTAGCTTACTTCCGCATGAGTAAATTTTCTAGTTACTTCTGCATAAGTAAATTTTGTAGCTTACTTCTGCATAAGTAAATTTTCTAGCTTACTTTTGCATGTGTAAATTTTCTAGTTACTTCTGCATGTGTAAATTTTCTAGCTTACTTCTGCATAAGGAAATTTTCTAGCTTACTTCTGCATGAGTAAATTTTCTAGCTTACTTTTGCATGTGTAAATTTTCTAGTTACTTCTGCATAAGTACATTTTCTAACTTACTTCTGCATGAGTAAATTTTCTAGCTTACTTCTGCATAAGTAAATTTTCTAGCTTACTTCTGCATGAGTAAATTTTCTAGCTTACTTCTGCATGTGATCAACATATATTAATTATATTACATTTTCTAGGTTGCTTCTGCATGTGTAAATTTTCTAGCTTGCTTCTGCATGTGATCAACATATATTAATTATATTACATTTTCTAGGTTGCTTCTGGATAAGATCAAAATATATTAATTACATTACATTTTCTAGCTTGCTTCTACATGTGTAAATTTTCTAGCTTGCTTCTGCATGTGATCAACATATAATAATTATATTACAATTTCTAGTTTGCTTCTGCATGAGATCAACATATATTAATTATATTACATTTTTTTTTCTTTCAGTTTCAGTTTCTCTTGCATTCTGCTCCTGTCTCTCTTGTCCTTTCTCAGTTTTAAAATGGTGCACTTTAGCAACCTGTCAAGCCATATCAAGAAGTCTATTTCCTCTCTTAACACTGGAAGTAGACACCACATCACAACCTCCAAAGTTGCCAGCTGCACAACCTACTCAGGCAAAGGACTTGGGCAGACTTGAGGAGAGGCTCTACAGCGATGCTGAAATCCTGAGTAGAACAGCCGCAGCTGTGAGAGAGATTGGTGTAAATGTCTGAATGAATGACAAAGAAGAAGAGCGCAGAAAGGTATATGAGGAAAGAAACAAAGCATTTGGGCCTATAATGCTTTATGGACCATATTTTGAAGATCTCCGACTCATAAGACTCATCACATGAACATACATGTACCCACTCATTTATTTAAATCTGAAAGTAGTTTAGGAAAATATAAGCCACCCTACAACATACATTTTTTGTCATTGCTGCGACTACATATGGAGAGAAGATGCCTGGAAGAGTGGCCATCATGTTGGACAAGCCAAACAAAGTTCCTGCATACGGTGGTGCTATATCTCCATGGTTGATGAAGTAACCAGAGAAATGGAAGCCACAGAGCCCTACGGATATGGTAAGCATGACAACTGCCGCTGCCTGTTGGTCACATTCCATGAATCCTGTTCCCACTAAGAAAACAGCCGGACCAATTGTACCTGAGGGAGAGAACAAGAAAAATGTAAGCTATGTCTGAGAGAGTGTGTGTATACTTGCTGTAACCTGTCAAAAATATTGAGAAATGAAATCAAATATTTTTTTTATCTAAAACTGCCACTGTTACTGGACTGCAAAATTTCACCTGTCACATTTTTCTTTTCCATAAAATGGTCAACATATTAACTCTTTCCACCCGTCTGGACCCTGCAGGGACCATGTCCAGTTTACGTCGACAATCGAATGGACCCTATGGGACACACTGTTTTGTTTCGTTCACATGTGAAATTAACTTCTTAGTTAATGACTATCTGCGCATGCCGAAATCTTCCTTTACTTCCGGACTAACGGCGTGTTCGAAAGGAATTTAAATCTTATCAAGAATCTGTGCTTTCTAGTGACATTTTCGAGACCGACTCAAAAAATGAACCACCGACTCGACAAATGTGACTGCATGTTATTCAGGTAGTGGTAGGCCTGTTAGAAACAGTGCAAAGGCAGCCTTGAATTTATTTAAGTGTATAGGTAACGGAAAGACCATAACTGAATCAAGTTCTCACGTGGATGAACCTGTAGTTTTTACACTTCATGTGAGGAATTCCATTTATCTTCATATTGTGTTTTTCAACTGGATATTTACAGCTGTAATGGTAAGTAGAAAACAATTTTATTTGTGTGTCATAATTCTTTTTTGGGCTGAAAAGAGATATAGTGTATATTAGATGAGGTTCATTTGGATTTCACAACAAAATGTGCCAAAGTTGGATTTATATTCAGCTGGAATATATTCAGATTTAGGGTAAGTTGAACATACTTTTTTTTCTCAGTCCTAAATAATTTTTTTTTTTTTTGCTCACAAACTTTTCCATTTTTTCTCAACAGTTCTCTTTCTTTGACAAATAACTACATTTATGAAATCCTCATTCATTTCTACTTATTTTGATATATGATACACTTATGTTGAACCCTGAATTAGTTTGTTAAAATTAATTTTAGAGAGGGACCCAAAAATTATTGCAACACCCGCTCGATAATATAACGTCCGCCCGTACGCCGGTAACGTCCGCGTTTTTTTTTCCAGGGTGGAAAGAGTTAATAAGTGTTGGTGAGCTGTGTGCTTGATGTATTCCTTTAAGCTGGCTCTCATGTGCAGACAATGGAAAATACGCAAGTTGATAACCAATAGTTTATCTGAAACTGGCCATAGTTCAGAGTTCTGCCACTAGATGGCAGCAGCCTACAGCACTGTGAAGTGGTCTGCCAGATGGCATTGTGTCATGTGTATGTTATTTTTCAGGCAGTTTTTTTTTTTTCAAAGTGTTTTCAACAGCGATAATTTTATGTTAGTCAGTGAGCATTGTGAGCATAATGGGGAATGAATGAATGAATGAATGAATAATCTTTATTTTTCAAGGGTAAAGAAATGGGCATGCAGGCCCATCTTACATTCTGCCCTTCATCACTCCATCTTTCATTCTTCCCACACACTTGATTTAGTACAAATATACAAATTAAATTAGGAAAAAAACATATCAAAAGAGTGTAAGATTTAACTACTACATTCAAAGTAAAAGAGAAGAAGTAATTAACCCAATAAAATAGCACTCACGCACACATACATAAGCAGACATATACATAAACAAAAATACATTGTAAATACAGATCTTCTAACATATGTTTTTTTAACAGACATTAAAATAATTTCTAACAATATCTAACAAGTTGCTTTTCTAACTATGTCATTATAGTACTTGATGGTTGGCGAGTCATGTGTTGAAAAAGTGCTGGTTATTTTATGGAGGCATATAATTACAAGCAAGTAAATAATGAAACAGGTTTGAGTTAAAGGATGAAGTATTACCAATGGATTTTAAATGGAAAAAGAAAGAGAGGAAGACCATGGTGAAGATGGTTGCAAGACATGGTTGATGATCTGAGAATGGATACATCAGCAGCAGGACACCTAGCTTACAACCAAGAGGCATACAGGAGAGCTGTTAGGGAGGCAAAGTTCTACAAGGGATGTGCAAATGACTGACTGACTGGGTGAGCGTGAAAGTTTGCTTCACTTTTCTTGGAAAAAAATCTGAAACTGAGACAGTTTATACTGCTCCAGTAGACTTTGAATGGCAAAACCATGGGTAAAAGACAAGGTTATAAGTGGTTTAATTGTTTCAAAATGTGAAAAAAAAACAGCTACATCCTGGCAGCCCATCTACAAACAGATGAAAATGTCAAAAAAAGTTTGCCTGATTGTTCTTGAGGATCATCTTCTTAGCACTGAAAAGATTTTTATAAAATAGCAAGTATGTCATATAGTTCACGCCTGTATATTTTAACAGAAGATTATTTTGTGTTGCTGAAAAACTCATGCTCCTTTCATTCACAGAGGAACAAAGAAAGCAAGCATATGGATGCTTGCTGGATATGCAGAAGGAACCCAAGATGACACTCATTTTCTAAAAAAGTATCAGGCGAAAGAGTTCTAAGAGTTATCACTATGTCTGTGAAATCAGAGTCAAAATATGAAGTCATGCCAGTGGAAGATACCAACTTCACCCAAGCAAAAAAAAAATGTGACAAAGTTTGATTTATTTCTTCAGTGTTGATGAAACAGTGCACAAGTCTGTTTCTCCAGCACAAAACTTAAATCAACAATTTTAAATGAATATGCCAGTGTGCAAGAGCATGAAACAAAATGTTCACAAACACAGGAGAGTGGGAACTGGTTCTAGCTCTCCATTCTCCAGCCTTAAGCATCAGGTAATTTTGGGTTGAAAACAAAAACTTAACTGGCAATGATGCTTATGACGTTTTTTTTTTCCCATGGCTGAAACAAGAACTGAGATTGCCAATTAATGTAATCAGTGGCTGACTAAATGTCTTTTTCAAGCTGTTAAAACAACAAACTACAAGCCATAGTGTCAATAAATACCATTCTTATTGCTCATTTGACTGAGCAGACACTCTGTTGTTAGCTATAGATTAGGTCAGGCAGACCTCTTGTTTCAAATTACAGGTATCTCTGATTGGGTACCTCACTGCAGTGAAAACTATTTCAAGAAAGATCTGTCTTTCTAAATCTTCTCCAGATCACTGCTTTTGCCTCTTCTATGTAATGACAGTCCATGTTACTTACAAGACATTGTGTTTTTTCAGCATTCAATAAAACTAGGGAAGTATTTCTTTCTATTTACAGAACACCATCAATTATCTGAATCTTTGACTTTGCTTCATAACTATTATTCCCCTTAAAAATTATCATATCCAGTTGTAGGCTGCTACGCTGAAGTGCTACTCCTGTCCCTCGCTGAGTGTTTTCCAACCTGTGGTCAATGGCAAATGGCTATTTTCTGCATTATCAATTAGGTATTGTCATTTATTGAATAAAAACAATTTAAGGTTTACAGTCATCTGCTGAATAAAAACAATTTAGAGTTTACAGTCTGACTGATATCTACTGAATATGAAAAACTGCAGATCTCTGAGAACAAGAAGAATCTTAGACACTGAGAGATATGGCACTAATAGTGGATCTGACCATTAACCAAGATAAGACATATGAATATATCAAGAGACCAGGGGCAGAATGATCCTGATTACATAAATGTTGGAGATAATGATCATTAGGAAAGCAGAAACATACAAATATCAAGGCACAACCTTCAAAAGAAGCAACATAGTAAGCAAAGAAATTAAAAGCAGAGTACAGACAGGGAATAAAATATACTTTTCCTCACAACACCTGTTAAAATCCAAAATCCTGTCCCAAAACACCAAAATAACAATCTACAAATCTATAATAAGACCAGCCGTCATGTATGGATCAAAAATGTCGAGTGCAATAAAGAAAGATGAACAACAATTGCAGATCTTTGAGAACAAGATCCTAAGATGAATCTTTGGCCTCATAAAAGATACCAACAGTGGAGAATGGAGAGCTAGAAAGAACACTGAGCTGAACAGCTTATTTAAACCCCAATGAATTATAAATGTCTTGAAACTGAACTGACTACGCTGGCTGGGCCATGTAGAAAGAATGGAAGAGAAGATCTCGTGTGGTCCTTTCGGGGACCACAGGACCCATCGACGACCACAGGAGTAAATCAGTAGAATCACGGGGCGGCCTTGGTGGTTAGAAGCGAACGATGAAGAAGAATTCTTCCAAAACAGACAAATGAAAATGAAGTATGCACAAGAGATAAGGTAAACAAGACCAAGGGGAAGACCAAGACAGAGATGGAAAGACAACATAGAAGAGGATATAAAAGAAATTGGTGCCACCAACTGGAGAGAGAAGATTAGGAATAGAGAGGAATGGAGGTGAACTTTATCTGCAGCAATGAGCCTTAATGGCTCAGAAATCTGAAGAAGAAGTCATCTACTGAATAAAAACAACTTAAGGTTTACAATACTGCAATACTCCATATTTAGCTAATGATCCTCAACTTATATGTAGTTGGAAAAGTGGTCCTCACTTGTAAGAAGGTTGAGAACTATTGGTTCACTGTATTCACTTCTAATTACTTGTTGAAAAGAAAAAAAAAAAGTCTCAAATCTCATGTAGTTCAAAGAAAATTTGAAGATTACTTTTTTTTTTTTTTTTTAAAAGTAGACCTTCCCATGATCTGTTACTCTTTCAGTTATATCCAGATGCTGTTTTTTTTTTTCTGTTTATGTAAAACAAAGTTAAATTTATTGATAAGACAATTTCAAACAAACATAAATTCAAAATAATAACAGGCCTAGTTACGTTTTGGTCCATATAAACTGGCTTTTCTCATACTGTCTGAACAAACTGTAGCATCAACCACACTTTTAAGTCTACTACATGACTAAGGTGGTAAGTACCACCAGCAACATTTGCACCATCATTACCAACACAGGACATAAGCTTCCTTGTCCAGCCAACTGAGAGGATGTCCCTTGAGATGAGAAGATCTGCCAACATTCCACTTACTGTGATGAAGAACCAGAAGGTCAGATATGGCAGCATCGAGAACACGCCGTTCTGAAGAGAAGATTAAATCACATAAGGACATATTGGATGTGTGGGGATGGAAGAACAGATGTGGGTGGGTGGGTGGGTGGGTGGGTGGATGGATGGATGGATGGATGGATGTTAAATGAAGCAGACTGACCTGACAGACACAATGGATTAGATTAACAGAATATAGCTGATGAATGGATATATGTGTGGATTGATAAATATATAGACAGATTTGTGGATGGATGAAGTAGACTGGATTGATAAATACTACACATTAGGTGCACTGGATATATTTTACGGATGGATGAATAAATGTATGCAGAAGGTAGGCTGAAGTACTAAAAGATAGTTAACAATGGATATACTGGAGAAAGAAAACTATAAATGAAGGAGGTCAGTCTCTGTTTTTAATTCTCATCCCATAAAAGAGGGGAAAAAAAATTACAAAGGAAAGATATAGGAAGACCCAGAGCATAAGACATGAGATATGAACAAGATATGAACAAGATACGAACAAGATACAAACAAGATACGAACAAGATACGAACAAGATACGAACAAGATACAAACAAGATATGAACAAGATATGAACAAGATACGAACAAGATACGAACAAGATACGAACAAGATATGAACAAGATATGAACAAGATATGAACAAGAGATAAAAAGAGAGAAAGAGAGGAAAACAGAAAAAAGAGAAAGAAACTGAAACAAAGAGAAAGAGAGAAACAGATGTAGAAAGAAAAAAATTCTAGTATATCTCCTTCTTCTATCTTCCTGGAGCCAATGCAATAAAGATGTTGAGGCACAGCATCATGCCAACTTGGGAGCGGGTTACAGCAACTGTTTTGTCAGTCTCCGAGTGAAGTTAAAATACAGGGTGTATGCTGTACTTCTTTAGCAGACTCCGGGGACTATGGTGAACCCTGCTTCATTAGCTGGGCTAGACCTGTTACTGTGGGTAACAATGGATAGGGTCTTGGTCAGTTATGCTTTACAAACTCTGATGTTAGCATATCACCTATGGGTAACTGATTGTCAAATTGGACAGCATCTTTGGTGCACCCCCTCCCCTCAAGTATTCTCATGCAGAATAGGGTTGAGATTTTTTTTTTTTTAGCATTCTGCTGATTCAGAAGTTGTCATTTATTCCATATTCATTCTCTCTGACATTTGCTCCACTCTTTCAGTGCTTTTTTTTCAACCTGACATACTCAATACCTGATTCAAAGGTTATTTTCTCTTTTTTTTTTTTTTTTACCTTTAATCTGATGTTCTGTTGCCCACCAATATTTATGACAGTGTTATGACAGATGATCTATCAAGATTTTATAAGTTCTTGCAAATGAAAAAAAAAATTGTTCCACTTTTTGCTTTTTTTTTTTTCAAGGGTGGATTATGGGGTCTAAAACCAGGGATGCAAAAAATTGTGAGATCTCTGAAAATCCTGGCTGTCTGTTTAAAATGCATGCACGCATGCACACACACACACACAAAACAAAACAAGTGCAGCACAGCATTACAGAACACTTTTTACCAACATAAAATTGGTGCTTGTACGTCAAAGATCTGGTTAATACTAGTTTGCAAGTCCATAATACCTGAATGCATTCAGTACTTGAAGTGCACTGACAATTGTGCATTTAAAAAACTAAGTTTTTTATTTTTCACTTCTTAATTAATTGAAATGAAATTTGTTATTAATTTTTTAGTAAATCACAAAAGTTAAACTTCTTACAGAAAAATTTTCTTGGCAAATCATAAACTTTGCTGTCATAGTGTCATCACTATCTTATTCGCTCATTCATTCAGCTTTACAAGCAACTGCGACTGTCTCCATTCCTCTCTGTTCTTAATCTTCTCCTGGCAACTATCCACTTCAAGGGCTCATAGGTCTTCTCCTAGGTTGTCACTCCACAGCAGTTTCTTATGACAATTGTAAATCTGTAGCTTTTGGAAGATGATGCCCTGGTGAAGATCTTAGCTGGAAATGATTCATCACATGAGACTGGACTTTTGTTAGTTTTTTTTTTTTACTTCTTGGAGATCTAATATAATAGCTTTTCAGCAAGTTCCAGCGCCATATGAAACAAGATGGAACCTTACCCTTCTGGAACTAGGCATTGTTTGGACGCCCATTTCCCAGGAACACTGTGTGGCCCTAGAGTTGGGTTTTCACTAACTAAATGGCAGCATCATCTCTCCAACAGTTATCTTCTTTTCCCAACACCCTGTTCACAACATAACTGTACAGCATGTCATGACCCAAACTAGGAAAGAGGGATCTGAGGTAGAGTTGTCAGATGATATTAGTATAGGATTATTTAGGAAGTGATATTAAACATAATTTACTGAGATCAGTGGCAAAGTTGTATCTTGTTAAAGGTAGACAGAGGTGCATTGTTCAGTTTTACAGAAGGATAAAAGAGAAGGTGAGCAGGATCAAAGGTAGCAGAACGTAAGATGACCATTATAAATGAAGAACACATAACAATCCAATATTTCAGCAATAGAATTTTCAAAGATCACATACAAAAAGAGAACACAGCAGATGAAAATATGAAAAATAGATGAAACAAACTCTTAACTTTTTTTTTTTTTTTTAATCCTATCTGGAAGAAAGACGAGCATAAAATGATGTTATTTACATGCCCTCGGCTTACCTTCTACCATTCTTTTTCCTGCCAACTTTCCTCACCAATCTTTTTTGTAAAATTCAACCATACATCTGTCTACCTTTATTACTAGAACCAGTTTTACCGCAGCTGTCATTTCTCTTACCTGACATGTTAAAGCCACTAAAATTGCACTTGTTAATCTTTTTTAAAAAAAATCTTATTCACAGGTCACTTAAATCTTATTCACAGGTCACTTAAATCTTAATCACAGGTCACTTTTTATTGTCGGTTTATTCATGCTCAAAAAAAAAGGTTGAGAAATGCTGGTTGTATGAATGGCTTTGATTTAGCAGCCTGCTGACAGCACCACCTCATCTATACTATATAAGTTTCCTAAAGCACTGTGACTCTATAAAGCTCTCTGTCCTGACTTTGTCCAGGAAAAAAAATTAAGATAACTAAAAAAAAAAAACTCTCTCAAAGACAGCTGACACCAGCAGAAGGTCATGTAAGAATACTTACAGATTTGATATCAAATTTAAGAACCTCTTTCATGTAGGCAGGCAGTTTAGTAAGCAGCATGTAAGCTCCATAGTTTCCACACATGTGGGCCACCACAATGGCCCATACAGCCCGCGAAGTCAATATTGATTTCCAAGGGATGTTTTTGCTCTTGACCACAAGAGAAAATACAGTGACATGATAATGGTGATGATGGTGATGATGATGGTGGTGGTGATGAGACACACTCTAATGCCGACCTCAACCAAAATCCAAAACTTTTCCGCTTATCAGATTAAAGTTCATGAAGATATCTCAGGTTGATTGATTAGGTTATTTTTAATCAACATCATTCTATACTAGTGAAGACTGATTTGGTTATGTTTAGTAATATTATCCCATACACGTGAAGACTGATTTGGTTATTTTTAGTCAATATCATTCTATAATATGAACTCTGAATAACAAACAACAGAAGAAATGTATACTGAAAACATCAGTGATGTAGTTTTGAAGAGATACATTATCCTTGGATTGTCAGAGTAGTTCTCTGAAAAGTTTAAAAACCAAAATAAGACAATGAAAATTATCTCAATATCTCATGATAAATCAAATGAAAATTTAATGGAAAAGATGTGTATTATACACAAGGCAGGAAAGGAAACAGAAAAAGAGAGAGGTCAAGAGAGAAAAGAGAGAGGTCAAGAGAGAAATCTTAACAGACTAAGTGGCACATCAATTGACCTTCAGCATGAAAAAAAAATCAGTCAAAACAAAGAAGCACGATTACTAACATCTACCTACACCTAACAAATGAATATTTATTTCACTTTCCAAAGTTACTTTTCAGATCCACAAATTCATATGAGCAAATAATGATGATGGTAGATGTGATAATGATGCTGAACACTGTTGAGATGATATCATCATGATGTTCAATGATGCCATGCTTGATTGTGATGATGATGTTGAAATTGTAGGGGAAATGATAATGTTGATAACTGAGACAATAATGTTGATCATGGCAGAGTAGTGATGATGTTGATGTTTGTAGGGTGATGATGATAGCAGAAACGATGAAATATCAGAGGTGACAGAGATCATATAATGTTAACTGTGGTACACATGGCAGTATTAATCATGGTGAGCTCATGATGTAGAAATGAAGATGACAGAGATAATGGCAGCAATGATGACACCGATGGTGGTAGAAATGATGATACGTTGACAGAGTTGATGACAGATGCTGAAGTGATGAGGTATGTGGACTTGATGTCAACAATGATGGAGAAATGTACAAAATCTGACAACATGGCTCACAATTTTTGCCTTAGTCTGCTCTCCTAGGGAATATTTGATGTACTTCTTCTCCAGTTCTCCAATACTTTTGTCATCATCGGGTGTATCATGTGCAAAAATAACCCAGCACACGCACCAGATAAAACCTGTCCCACCTGAAAAGAAGATACAGTAGCCTCATCATACAGGTACAACATACTCATCATATAGGTACAGTAGCCTCATCATACAGGTACAACATACTCATCATATGGGTACAGTAGCCTCATCATACAGGTACAGCACTTTCATCATATAGGTACAGTAGATTCATCAAACAGGTACAGCACTCTCATCATATAGGTACAGTAGCCTCATCAAACAGGTACAACATCCTCATCAAATAGGTACAGTAGCCTCATCACACATGTACAGCAGCCTCATCATACAGGTACAGCAGCCTCATCATACAGGTACAGCACCCTCATCATATAGGTTAGTCTCATCATACAGGAACAGCACCCTCATCATATATAGGTACAGCAGCCTCATCATACAGGTACAGCACTCTCATCATATCAGTACAGTAGCCTCATCTTACAGGTACAGTAGCCAGTAAGAAAGGGGGAAAAAAAGCAAAGAAAAGAGGACAGAGAGGTGACATGACTGATAGAAAAAAAATAGGACAGACAAAGAAAGAAAAGCAAATTAAAAAAAAAATTAGCACAGATAACTGGAAAAAAGAAAAATGGAAGAAATGACATGGACAGAGAAAGACAAGGGAAACTGGACCAAAAAAAGAAAAAAAAAACAAAGAGAAGGAGGAGGAACAAATAGCACAGACTGAAGGAACATTGGCTCTGCTTCACTGTCTTCTTTAACTGTGTCATCTTTGCTCCTATACCGTTACATCAAAAGTTCAGCATGTCCCATTGAAGATACATCAACTTACACTTACCAACAAAGTAGAACACAGTTGGCCATCCACCATCAAATCCATAATGACACAAGAAACCTCCAATAGGGAAAATAATGGCATTACCAAACTGCCCACCTGAAAAAAAAAATATTCATATTCTGCTTCATTAAAAAAAACTCTTCAACATTCGTTGCTACTGTTTCCTCTGCATGCTGTGCTAGACTAGCTGTATTCTGTAAACTCTCAGTCTTATTACCAGACTGCCTATTTTCTATAAACTCTCTGCCCAAATACCATGTCTATATTCTATACACTCGTCCCTAGTACCGGATTGTGTATAAACTCTCTGCCATAGTACTAGATTGTTTATATTCTATAAACTCTCTGTCTTAGTACCAGATTATCTATATTCTATCAAGTTCCAGATTGTCTATATTCTATTAACTCTTTATCCCAGTATCAGATTGTCTATATTCTATTAACTCTCTGTCCCAGTGCCAGACTGTCCATATTCTATTAACTCTCTGTCCCAGTACTAGATTGTCTATATTCTATTAACTCTCTGTCCCAGTACCAGACTGTCTATATTCTATTAACTCTCTGTCCCAGTATCAGACTGTCTATATTATATAAACTCTCTGTCCCAGTACCAGACTGTCTATATTATATAAACTCTCTGTCCCAGTACCAGACTGTCTATATTATATAAACTCTCTGTCCCAGTACCAGACTGTCTATATTATATAAACTCTCTGTCCCAGTACCAGACTGTCTATATTATATAAACTATCTGTCCCAGTACCAGACTGTCTATATTATATAAACTCTCTGTCCCAGTACCAGACTGTCTATATTATATAAACTCTCTGTCCCAGTACCAGACTGTCTATATTATATAAACTCTCTGTCCCAGTACCAGACTGTCTATATTATATAAACTCTCTGCCCCAGTACCAGACTGTCTATATTATATAAACTATCTGTCCCAGTACCAGACTGTCTATATTATATAAACTCTCTGTCCCAGTACCAGACTGTCTATATTATATAAACTCTCTGCCCCAGTACCAGACTGTCTATATTATATAAACTCTCTGTCCCAGTACCAGACTGTCTATATATAAACTCTCTGCCCCAGTACCAGACTGTCTATATTATATAAACTATCTGTCCCAGTACCAGACTGTCTATATTATAAACTCTCTGTCCCAGTACCAGACTGTCTATATTATATAAACTCTCTGCCCCAGTACCAGACTGTCTATATTATAAACTATCTGTCCCAGTACCAGACTGTCTATATTATATAAACTCTCTGTCCCAGTACCAGACTGTCTATATTATATAAACTATCTGTCCCAGTACCAGACTGTCTATATTATATAAACTATCTGTCCCAGTACCAGACTGTCTATATTATATAAACTCTCTGTCCCAGTACCAGACTGTCTATATTATATAAACTCTCTGTCCCAGTACCAGACTGTCTATATTATATAAACTCTCTGTCCCAGTACCAGACTGTCTATATTATATAAACTCTCTGCCCCAGTACCAGACTGTCTATATTATATAAACTATCTGTCCCAGTACCAGACTGTCTATATTATATAAACTCTCTGTCCCAGTACTAGACTTAAACTCTCTGCCCCAGTACCAGACTGTCTATATTATATAAACTCTCTGTCCCAGTACCAGACTGTCTATATTATATAAACTCTCTGCCCCAGTACCAGACTGTCTATATTATATAAACTCTCTGTCCCAGTACCAGACTGTCTAATATTATATAAACTCTCTGTCCCAGTACCAGACTGTCTAATATTATATAAACTCTAAGCCTTTCGTTGCCTTCTTAAATGCAGTTATGGTACTCTTCCTTAATTTCTTTTCCAACTCAGTGCCACACTCTCCCCAACATTACTGTTCTATCTGAACAAACAAAAAAAAACCACAGAAGAAGAGCTCTTCTATTATCTCCTCCCAGACCAGTATGGGGGCTGTAAGGTTTATCAAGACAAAAGAAGTGGGTTGTTGAACACCCTTGTTGACTTCTATCAAAACGAACCTGAAATTTAAAGGACACCTAAGAATACTATAGGCAAGGATGTCTGCGTAAAATCATACCAAAGAACACCCAAGACCATACAAACATTTCTTGTAATCAAACAATACAGCACAGTGTTTTGTCAAAAAATGACATGACACTTATTTTTAATGTTTACAACAGCTAACTCTTAACTATGAGGCACAACTATATATCAGCAGTTAATATATTTTTCACCTTTAAAAAAAAACATTTATATGGCCAGTGGTATGATAAGGATTAAATGAAAGGCAGCATATTAATGTAAAAATCAACGCAGTGCCTAAACCAGAAACTAACAGATGGAGGTGGGGAAGGGGGCCTAAAACTGATTTTATAATCCAGATCTTTGTCAACATTCCAGAGGACAACAAATATCTCTCTCTCTCTCTCTCTCTCTGAACCTTAAGTGCCCAAGGCACATGGGGCTTCCGCAAGGGTTTCCCACAAACATCTGTCCTTTGCCTTTTTTCCATTTCTGCCCAGGTGAGCCCTCTGTTGCTCAACATCCTTTCTGTTGTTCTTCTCCATGTCTCTTTTGGTCTACCCTTACTTCTGCTCCCCTGTGGTGTCCATCTTAGTGCTACTTTTGGTAGTGAGCCATCAGTCATACAGAGCACATGTCCCAACCATCGCTGGTGTCTTTCCTCAATAATTGCTGTCAGTGGCTTCATCTGCATTTCTGCCAACAAGATGTTATTTCTTATGGTGTTTGGCCAAAATATTTTTCTAATTCTTTGTAAACATTTAGTCCAGACAGAATTCAGATTGTTTTCTATGGTTTTGGTGATTTTCCAGCATTCTCTTCCATAGAGTAGTACACTCTTAAATATCCTGATTTTCATCTTCGTGCTTGGTTTTTTAGATTTCCATATATCTATCACATTAAAAATGCCTTATGCATTTATTATATGTCTCTTCTTTAGTTTTCCGAGCCATTAAGGTTCACTGCTGCAGATAAAGTTCACCTCTATTCCTCTCTATTCCTAATCTTCTCTCTCCAGCTGGTGACATCATTTTTTTAAATGAATGAAAGACATTTCAATACTCCAAATGTATATTTGGAGACAGCACAGAGAACATCAACAACAGACTTACAAGAGCAAACTAGGCTTTTACAGTGCTGCAGACTATATGGAAATCTAAAAAACTAAGCATAAATATGAAAATCAGGATATTTAACTCTTTCCGTGTGGCAGAAGAAACACGGACGTGTCATGGCGTGTGGGAGTAAAACGCGGGTCTTTGTCAGTAAGGGGGTATAGTTGTAAAATGGAATGGAAAACAGTATTTCCATGTACTTCCGTATACATAATGTGTGTCAAAGTGTAGCTAAATGAATGAAAATTTCATAAATGCAGAGTTTTTTAGGAAAAAAGAAGTAATGTGATGTTTTTAGACACTGATTATGGCCAGCTCACTATCGGCTAGGTCTAGATTCGCGCTACTTACCCCTACTTACCATCTAAGATGTGTAGATCTACTTGTCGATCTCGTATTGTGACTCCGTATTGAATTTCCGCTGCATGAATGTCTGAAATAACCTCCTAACTACTTCTCCAGTCGTCTAAATATGTCTAAATCTACTTAGAAAACATTCAAGAGCAGCGGGGTGGCCATAGGCTATGTCCATACCCCTATCTACGTCGTCAAAAATTGAAAAATTTCCATGCTTCGCGTCCTTGTTCTCGCTCGGCATCGCTCGTAACTAGGCACACATTCTCCATTTTGAAAGTGTCACCGGAATCGCGGACGAAATATGTACAATCTAAATGTTACACCGCTTGTTTTAATGGAACAAACAATGTCGAATTTTCGACCATATGCACGCTGGGGACCACCGGAAATGTCGAAAATTTGACCATACGCATGGAAAGAGTTAAGAGTAATGTTCTAAGTGAATTCTCCATCTACCCTAAGCGTATAGTGTTATGTAAATTATGAATTCTCCATCTAACCTAAGCGTATATTGTTATGTAAATTATGAATTCTCTACCTACTCTAAGCGTATATTGTTAGATAAATAACAAATTCTCTATCTACCCTAAGTGTATATTGTTAGGTAAATTAAGAATTATCCATCTGCATCAAAATCTTAATGCCCAAGAATAATAATATTTTAATTCTTAAATTCTGTTTTTAGCTTTGTTCTGTCATCTGAAAAAAAAGAACCTAACTCTACCATTTTTTTCTCAGCTTACCAGCATATGAAAACCCAATGAGACGGCTCCTCTCATTTGGTGGTGCCCACTTGGCCCACAGAGCCTGGCCCGCTGGGTACATGACACCCTGAAGAAAAGCACATTCAAAATACAAACAATTCCAGCATGTTTACACAATTCCATGCAGTACAGAAAATGCACATCAGTAAATATATAAATACACAACTTTTTTGCATGAATAAATTTATGACAAAACATATACACAATGATAACAGCACATTATTAAATTCATTTATATTTTATATACGTATATCTTGGCACCTGAGCAGCCAAGTTTGTCATGGCACAGGCAGCTGGTTCAGTTCCAGCCAGACCAATCAACCAGCTGGAAAAATTACACCTTCTGGGGCCAGGGAAGGAAAGATTGCCATGCATGATACTGGCCACATCACCCTCTTGTGTGCTAAGTCAAGGAAAATATGGGCACTGACACTTTGTCCTTAAGTATCTCAAAGGCGGCATAAGTTACCTTTATATTTATAAAGCCACATTTATATTTCTTACTGCAAACCACATTAAATATACAATAACAACATATTTCTGTTTTGTGTGATCTCACAGGCACCTCATTCTTGATGATTATATTTCTCCGTTTTGTGTGAACTCTATTATGTCTCGGGCTGGCTATTATTTTATATCCCATTTTTATGCTGTATCCTATTCCATCCCTTATTTGTGGGACTCATTTTTGTTATACCTCATCCGGTCTCTTATTCATAGGATTAATTTTTATATCCCATTTGGTCCCTTATTCATGTGAATAATTTTTATTTACATCCAATTCAGTCCTTTATTCTTGGGCCTAATTGTTTATTTTTTATGTTACATCCCACTCAATCCCTGTTTCAGGGACTAATTTTTTTAAAATCTCATTCAGACCCTTATTGAAAAGACTTGATTTTTATATGAATTCATTTCACTCTCTTCTTACGCTGACAGCCATGTATACACAATGTAGTAATGTTTGGTCTAACCTATTGGTTGATGATGCTCTGTTTCAGAAGTTGTTTCCCTACTACTTGTGCCAGGTATCTATTTTTTTTATAACAGGGCCAGCTACAGATTAGTGGCAGCAGGTTATTCATTGAGCAAGACAGGCATAAATATCCAATTCATAAAAAAAAAAAAAATGGTGAACATGTACTAAGGACAACAGTTAACCCTCACCTCACCAAGGCCAACCAAAACCCGGACAACAAGGAAGAGATAGGGATCAGCACGGGCAGCTACTGGTGACAAAATGGTGAGGATGGCCACTGGGAACATAGCAATGGCTATCACTCGCTTGGCTCCAAACCTGAATTAGCAGATATATTCACAATATATATGCAAATAAGCATTATACAAAGTAAACTAATTTTTAACTCCTTTTTTTTTTCAAATGTCAAAGGAAGCAGCTCTGTGTTATCCTATTATCTCCACACCTGGCTACATTCTCCAAATCCTTGAGCGTAGACTCTGACCATGATGATTCCTCTCATTATCTCCCCAGGGCCAGAAAAACAATTACAGTAACAACTATAGCACAAGTTATAGGGCAGTTTTTACTTTTTTTTTTTTTGGGTGGGTTTGTGTGGGTGGTGGTGGTGGTGTGGTCTACACATTGTTGCTGTAAAGTACATAAGACATTGTGGAACCTCTCATTAGATTACCAAACAACACCCACAACACATGAATATTTTTTCTTATCATTCATCATGGGCCCCATATTTTACTGGCAAATGATGCAAAGTGATGTTTTCAAATTACAAACTCAAACCATGGAATAAAATCAGATGACTGGAATTTGTTTTTTTTTTAACTTTATTAAGTAGCACATGGGAGTTCAAGGGTTAAGAGTCTGGTACAGACTGAACTGTAGAGGCTGGGACATGAGTAAGGTAAATTCAGATGTCAGAAAATGATACACAGATGAACAACTTGATAATAGAGTCTGTAATACCAAAAACAGTATATACTTATCCCTACCCTCATGGCATGGCTGTGGTACCAAACAGCCTGTTTATCTGAAGGTCTTTTTCCAGGCTGGTTTGGATATTCTTAACCCAGCAATAGTGTCATCTTCCATCTAAAACAATGGCAATCAACAAAACAGTATCACCTAATATACTATCTCCTGCTGTCTCCTTTTTTTTTTATAAGACAGTTATTTGTTTGCCTGTTTACCATCATTGTATCTGTTGGGAGCATAGGCCACAGATCTGGATTTGTTCTCTACTTCCCTCCATATGTATCCCTTGTCTCTGAGCACTTTCATAATTTCTCTTCTCCAAACAATTCTGGGCCTTCCTTGATTGCCTTGGGGTTGCCATTTCTGTACCTTCCTTGTTATCCCGGTGTCTGATTTCCTCAGTCTGTGGCCAATCCACCTCCATTTTCTAGACAACATCTGTAGGTTAATAGGCTCTTGTTCTGCTGTTTCCTTGACCTACTCATTCCTGGTCTTGTCCTGCCATTTGATATTTAGAATCCTTCTCAGGCTATAGTTCATGAATGTTTGTATCATCCTTTGTATTTGTCTTAGTCATCATCAATGTCTCTGAATCAAGATTCAGTTAATCACATTTTCATAGATTAATGTCCAGGGTCAGTGCTGAAACATTTATTTCTTCATTGTCTAACATCTCACAAAAATTGGAAATTTGATCTGAAATTATCACCATACAGGGTTCAGATTTAGAACATTATGATGAGGAAGAAAAATGGTTCAAAACAGTGTAACAGAAAAAGTAAATTATGATGTTACAGTCTGTGTGCATTATTATCTCTGTAGGCAATTGTTAACTCTTATCAGTAATAATGTGAATTCCATGCAAGAAAAAACAGATAGCATGTCTTCAATGGCTAGCAAAATAGGACTTGAAATTAACAAGGACAAAACAAAAATAATGAAAATTCCCATTAATCAAAATGGAAAAATACACATAGAAGGGACAGATATTGAAGAAGTCAATCAATTTGCATACCTTGGCAGCTACATAGACCAGGATGGTGGTACTAGAAAGGAAGTTAGTATCAGAACTGCAAAAGCAGCATCAATCTTCAAGAATCTTGAGAACATATGGAATTCAAAAGTTATAAGCACAAAAACCAAGTTAAGACTATTCCATTCAAATGTAATATTCACCCTCATGTATGCATGTGAAAGCTGGAAATCAACTAAAGAAATAGAAAAGAAATTAGACTCTTTTGAAAACAAATGCTTAAGGAAAATACTCGGCATCAAGTGGAACGAATTCAAGAACAATGCAGAGATAAGACAGATAACAGAACAACAACCAGTCTCATGGGTGATCAGGAAAAGGAGATGGACATATGTTGATCACTTGATGAGAAGAAATGATCAGAGAATCCCAAAACAAGCTATCAAGTGGAACACAACAGGCCAAAGAAAAAGAGGCAGACCGCGTGAAAATCTGAAGAGGACATTGTTAAGAGAGGCCAAATTAACAGGCATAAAATCCTTTGATGAGGTTGAAAAACTCACCAACGACAAGAAAAATTGGCGACTTTGCAAGCCCTATATGATGTTTAACGGCACGGGAAGGATGTAAGAAGGCAACTGTTATGATTATGTTTAAAGAGAAGTCACGTGGTGTCCAGAATCATGATTTGTTGGAGAGAAAAAGAAAAAAAAAACATCACAGAGTCCTCTTACATCCTTTCGCTGTGTACTGGGGAAGAACACAAAGAGATCAATTTCTTTAGGTTAGTAACTTCCTCTAGGTGAAGAAGTGAAAGTTTTGTCAAGGTAAATAATTGTAGGCATTATTGAGGTCATTATATATATATATATATATATATTTGTTGTTGTTGTTGCTGCTTTCTTGAAAGTTCTTGTGAGGGAAAATATAACACTTCAGCTTTACTGAGGAAACTACTGGGGATTAAAAAAAAAGAACTATGCTGCTTTAAATACACACATGCACACAAGCATACAGATATAAACCAGTGATCATGCTAGGATTTTTCTTCCACCTTGCCTGAAGTGCTTTCTGAAATACTGGTTTTGCCAATACAATATTTGATACCTTATACTTGTAATGTAAAATTAAACACACTTTACACACAATACTGGGAATTAAATGTTCATGTGAATTTTCTGTTATTACCTCATTTGCATCTAGATTTAATATTTACAAAGTGCTCCCATGCTGAACCAAAGTAAAACAGACTGATTCTCCCTCATAAAGTTTCATCATCCTAATGCCCTGATTATTCTTTAGTTGATTTCACTGCTTGCTTTTTTGCTAGAATATTGATGATATAAACATGTTACGGTAACTGATGGCATCTAAAGTTTCCAGTTTTTCTCTTTTTTTTTTTTTTTTAAAATCAGTAATTTACAAGTAACTGCCAGTTAATGTGATCATTGATAGAAACACATTTCATTCTACATGTATGGGAAGCTACAAGTCAGCAGGTTTTATCTTACATCCTTCCCATGCCGTTAAGCGTTACATAGGACTCGCATAGTTGTTTACCAAGTTTTCCTGTTCTCTGTGAGTCTTTCAACCTCATCAACGGGTGTTATGCCCATTAAACTTGTTTCTCTTAACAATGTCCTCCTTAAATTTTCACGTGGTCGACCTCTTTTTCTTTGGCCTGTTGTGCTTCACTTGATAAGTTGTTTTGGTATTCTCAGATTGTTTCTTCTCATCACACGGCCTACATATTTTTCTGATCACCCATGAGACTGGTTGTTGTTTGCTCATCTGTCGCATCTCTGCGTTGTTCTTGAATCTGTTCCACCTTATACCAATTATTGTCCTTAGGCATTTGTTTTCGAAAGAGTCTAATTTATTGTCTATTTCTTTAGTTGATTTCCAGCTTTCGCATGCATAAATGAGGGTGGATATCACATTTGAATTGAATAATCTTAATTTGGTTTTTGTGGTTATAACTTTTGAATTCCATATGTTCTCAAGATTTTTGAAGGACAATGTTGCTTTTGCAATTCTAACTTCCTTTCTGGTGTCACCATCCTGGTATGTGTAGCTGCCAAGGTATGCAAATTGGTTTACTTCATCAACAACTGTTCCTTCTACGTATATTTTTCCTTCTTGATTAATGAGAAATTTCATTATTTTTGTTTTGTCTTTGTTAATTTCAAGACCTATTTTGCTAGCCAAGGAAGACAGGGAATCTGCTTTTTCTTGCAACGATTTCACACTGTCACTGATAATAAGAGTTATGTCATCTGCAAAATCAAGATCTTCTATTTATGCAGGTCTTATGCATAGACATTAATTCTGTTAAACTAAGGGTTCTTAACTTGGGTATATCCTTTATGAGTATGGGAACTAAATAATGATAGGGTTACGGGAATTAAATGATGGGGGTATAGGAACTTAATAATGGGGGCATGGGAACCATATGATGGGGTTGTCGGGTCCAAATGATGGTAGTGTGGGACTCAGTCTCTGAACAACAGCTGTTCAGCACATTTCTGAAGGAAACATTTTACTGGACATTAGGCAACATTTGAAGCAAATAACATAAACTGCTGTCTGACACCATCAGCCTCTAGCCACAAACTGAATGTAAATGAGCGTGAGAATATGAAAAACAAAACAAAAAAAGTACAGTAGTACTTACCGTTCGCTGAGACGGCCTCCAGGAATTTGAAACACGAGATAGCCCCAGAAGAAAGCGCCCAAAACCAATCCCACCACCTCCTTATTCCAATGAAATTCCACGTCCTGGGGACCCAATAAGATAAAACCAGTGAGAAAAGAACCTGTTCTATGATGTAAGATGGTACATTGTTACAATGGGATAATATCTAGAAGCTTTAAATAAATGACACAGTTCACTTTATCACATCCTAATAACTTCATGTCATTTCAGAATGCCATCCTCATAACTTTATGTCATCTCAGAATGCCATCCTCATAACTTTATGTCATCTCAGAATGCCTCATAACTTTATGTCACCTCAGACTGCCATCCTCATAACTTTATGTCATCTCAGAATGACATCATCATAACTTCATGTCATCTCAGACTGTCATCCTCATAACTTTATGTCATCTCAGAATGCCACCCTCATAACTTTATGTCATCTCAAAATGTCATCCTCATAACTTCATGTCATCTCAGAATGACATCCCCATAATGTTATGTTATCTCAGACTATCATTCCCCAGCCAACTTGCTGCTTCTAGCAAATATGACCTTGTGAGCACATTACTCTAACATGTCATCTCAACCAGTGGTTCCCAATCTTTTTACACCTAGGGACCATTTTTCCAATTACACATAAGTTGTGGACTAATGCCATAAATCCATAATTATTTTTAATCAATGGATGGCGCATAATACCACACTGATAAATGCAGTCGCGGACCACCTAATAATGCAGTCGCAGACCGCCTATGGTTCACAAACCACAAATTGGGAACCACTGATCAAAACTCTCTTTTGTCTCTCTAATTTCTCTCCCTGTCTTGCAACCACTTAATCCAATTCAAAACCCACCTTTACTTCATCACTCAAAGTGGGACACTTGTCAGGAGGAGAAATGCTGTCTGTCAGATTTAATCTGGATGTGTTAGTTGAATTGCTGGGGAACAAGCAAAGAAGTATACGAGTCCAAAACTGTGGAATGTAAATTTATATCTTACATCCTTCCCGTGGCGTTAAATGTCACATAGGGCTCGCATAGTAGTTTGCCAAGTTTTTCTGTTTTCAGCAAGCTTTTCAACCTCATCGACGGATTTTATGCCTAATAATTTGACCTCTCCTAACAATGTCCTCATTAGAGTTTCACATGGTTGACCTCTTTTTCTTTGGCCTGTTGTGTTCCACTTGATAGCTTGTTTTGAGATTCTCTGACTGTTTCTTCTCATCACGTGACCAACGTATGTTCATCTCCTTTTCCTGATCACTCATGAGATAGGTTGTTGTTCACTCATCTGTCTTATCTCTGTGTTGTTCTTAAATTAAAATTCATTGTCTTTTTTTTTGTTTAGTCACAGAACATGTTGCCAGAGTTTCTGATGAAAAACTGTTTAGCAGTTTCTTTCATGGCCAATACTATGTTGGTTTTTTTTTAATTGCTGAAAAAAACTGACATTGAGAAGACAGCTGAAAAAAAAAACTGACAGGAGAAGACAGCTGAAAAAAAAACTAACAGGAGAAGACAGCTGAAAGAAACTGACAGGAAAAGACAGCTGAAAAAACTGACAGGAGAAGACTGCTGAAAAAAACTGACAGGAGAAGACAGCTGAAAAAAAACTAACAGGAGAAGACAGCTGAAAGAAATTGACAGAAAAAGACAGCTGGAAAAAACTGACAGGAGAAGACAGCTGAAAAAAACTGACAGGAGAAGACAGCTGAAAAAACTGACAGGAGAAGACTGCTGAAAAAAACTGACAGGAGAAGACTGCTGAAAAAACTGACAGGAGAAGACTGCTGAAAAAACTGACAGGAGAAGACAGCTGGATAAAACTGATAGGAGAAGACAAGTGAAAAAAGTGACAGGAGAAGACAACTGAAAAAAACTGACAGGAGAAGACAGCTGGAAAAAAACTGACAGGAGAAGACAGCTGAAAAAAACTGACAGAAGACAATTGAAAAAAAAACAACTGACAAAAAATTGGAAAAGACAACAAATGAAGACATAAGTGAATAACTAACAAGAAACAGCTATGAGAGAGAAAGAGAGAGAGGGATGTGACATTAGAGAGAGTGATGTAACAAGTGAAGAACCTAGTCAGAGAAACCTATTTAAAAAGAAAACTATGTCAACCTCACACTCTAAACCTCACTGCTACCTGCATGTTTTACCTGGCATTAAAACGTCCATCTGTAATTGGGGAGTGATGGGTAACCATAGAAACAATGGCAATACTTAAATTCACTCTCTGGGCATACAAACTGACAAATCCAAGGAAGCACAAAATAGCCAGTCGGAATCTGTGAGATGTCCACCATGGAACTGAGAATGGGAGAAGGTTGAACAAAATAAGAAAACATTACAGTTTCAGCACATATATGATGACAGTGTTGGAAATGAAGAAACTTGGGATAATAAAGAGGCTTTTTCTTCTTCAATATATCTGGAACTGTGAGCTGATCCTCTCTGCAGCTGATGAGGCAAAGATGTTGAGGCACGGGCGAGTTATGGCGGCCTTTTTGTTCAGAACTCTGAACGGAGCTGAAAATCAGAGGGTGTGCAATGATTCTCTAGCTGACTCTACTGCCAGGGAGACTATAGCAACCCCTGCCCCGTTAGCTAGGCTAGGCCTGCTAGTGAAGGTACCAACAGAGAGGTGGGACAGGGTCTTGGTCAGCTAAGGTTCACCAACCTTGACACTAGCATATCAGCTACAGGTCAAAATGGACAGTGTGTCTGGCTGCTAATGAACGAGACAGGATGATATCCACAGTGTTAGCTGTGGAAATAATGATGGTGATGAGTATGATTATGATTAATTGATTGATCTTCATTTCAAAATGGTTAAGAATTGGGCACACAGGCCTGTCTGACATTCTGCCCTTTATCATACAACTTTCACTCTGTTCCAGACATTCTACAAATATGCTGCTCATATAACAAATATAATTAACAATAAAGTAACTACATACACATATATGAAGTAAATAGAATGTGGTGGTACAGCAGTGGATGATGACAACAGTGAAGAATATAAGTAAAGAAGCCAGCAGCAGTAATGATGATGACAAAGGTAGCAATGGTGATGATGATAAATATGATGAGAAAGATAGTGAAGTGAAATGGGGAGATGATAATGATGATGATGATGAAGGTGATGGTGGCTGCAGTGTTGGTGATGGTGATAATAATGTAGATGACTCAAGTTCAGTTTTGATGATATGAAAGCAACAACAGGATCAACAAGAAAAAGAAATGCTTTAAACACCATGAAACCATTCATGTCTGCTGAACCTACCTGCTTCGAGGTCAAGTTCATCCAGTTTTGAACTTGGTGCTGTCACCACTGAGTCCACATGATGAAAGTCAAAGCTGGAGGACTGTCTCCGACTGAACTGACGCCTCCTCATGGATATCGTGGATACCTGAGTCTCCAAGGGAGGTCTACTACTCTTGGACTGAGAACGAGGCACGCTGGAACCAGGAATTAACAAGTTTCTCATTACCTAATCCCATCAAGCTGATGGTACCAGTAACTGATTCTGTGATCCAAAACTGGTCATGACACCCCCCCCCCTCCTCCATCCATGCAGTGATCCTGACTGTTTTACTATAGACTAGTCACCAAGACAGGGATGTATGTCCAATGGTGATGGCTGAGAAGCCTGCTTTTGAGTACATGCTAAGAAGCACTTCAACACGCTTACCATCAGACTTGATATCAGCTATCAAGATTTTCACCATGGCATCAGCTGCTTAAACAAAAAACTCTGCATCTACTAGTATGCGTTATCTAGAATAGGTAAAACATGACACAGAGACTGATTGATCTTTATTTCAAAATGGTTAAGGATTGGGCATACAGGCCCGTCTGACATTCTGCCCTTTATCATACAACTTTCACTCTGTTCTAGACATTCTACAGATATGCTGCATATATTCATTCATTCATTCATTCATTTGCATGTCCCTTGCGGAAGTCTGCCTCCCAAACAGCACTCTTGTAGGCCTCTTGGTTGTGAGCAAGATGGCCTGCTGCTGATGCATCCATTTGCAGATCATCAACGATGTCTTGCAGCCATCTTCACCTTGGTCTTCCTCTCTTTCTTCTTCCCATTATGTACCCTTCCAAGACGGTCTTCTATAGATTATCATGACGTTTAATGTGTCCAAAATATTTAAGTTTTCTCTCTTTAATCCTCTTTACTAGCCAGCCTTCTTCAATATTAAGCTCTTATAGTATAGATATGGACACAAAAAAAGAACAAATGTATCTATACTCATTCAATGAATGAATGAGTATAGATATATTTGTTCTTTTTTGTGTCCACGATATTTGGAGAACTCTTCTGTAGCATTTACATTCAAAGGCATTTATGTGTTTCTCAGCTGTATTGTTAAGTGTCCAGGTCTCACAGTCATATGTTGCAATGGGAAAGATGCATGCCCTTAAAAATCTTATTTTTGTGGTTCTGTCTGCTCCTCTCCATAGATTCTTTATTTGTTTTACCTTCTGAAGAGCGATAGATGTCCTCCTTTTAATTTCCCTTATTGTATCTCCATTATTAGTTAGTAGTGATCCAAGATATTCAAAATTCTCCACTTCTTCCAGTTTTTCCTCATTGATACATATTTCAGCTTCCTTGTTTGCTTTGTCAGTTGTCATCAATTTAGCTTTTCTTTGCATTAAGTTAGAGGTTTTGCTCTTCACTGTTCTTACGGACTGACATAAATAGTTTTTCCACTCCTTTTTGTGTTGTAGACAGTAATACTGTGTCATCAGCATATCTAATCTCTGGTATTTCATAACCTCCAGTTGTTATGGCATCGTAATATATAACAAGCTGCATATATAACAAACAAAATTAGCAATAAAATAATTACATACACAGTTAAATGACTAGCTACAGACTAGCTACAGACTGCTTGCATACATATATAAATGACTACCTTCCAAACAAAAATGTCATTACTATTTGGAATAAACAATTAATTGAATTTAGTGTCTGTAAAAGCAGTCTAAAATAACTTTAGATAGTATGGATATTGGTCTATAGTGTGTAAGATTGCTGGATGAGCCAGATTTAAAGATAGGATTTCCTTCCAGAAATAACATTTTGCAATACACTGATTGTAAATGTATGTTAGTGTATGTGAAATGACATGTGCAGCATAACGTAAGATTTTATTGCTAATATCGTCAAGCCCAGCTGTATTGTTGTTTTTTAAGGATAAGAGATAAATGTAAACTTCACCGACTGTTAAGAATGGAATGTGTAACTGTTTAAGTTTAGTACATCTGCTATCCAGATGAGCAAGAGAGGTAAGAGACAGGGAGAGAAAGAGAGAGAGAGATTCAGAATAAGATAGAGTGAGAGAGAGAGAGAGAGACATACACAAACAGAATGAGAGTGAGAGAGACAGAGAAGGAAAGAGAGACAGAGAAGATAGAAAGAGGCAGAAAGAGACAGGGAGAAATGAAGTAAGAGAGGCAGGGAGAGAACAGAGTGAAAGACAGCAAGGCTGACAGACAGAGACTGAGTGAGACAGACAGAGTAAGACTGATTGTTTGGAAGAGATGGGCAGACTGAGAGAGACTGAATGAGAAAGAGAGAACGAGAGAGAGCAAGAGAGACAACAAGGAGACTAAGACAAAAAAAAAACAAAGAAACAGAATACCTGGGTGATACATCTGGCTTGTCCACGGATGATGATTTCTGTAATGGTGGTCTATTCTTCTTTTCTGGGGATGACTTCTTATCCTCACTCTTGGGACTAGAGTCTCCTGTGACCTCGTAAGAAGGCATGGCTACCACAGTGAGAAGATTCAACGACAAAGCAGCACTGCCGATACTGATCTGCTAGATCACGATGCTGTTTTAAATCTTGTAGCCTTCACTCTGAAAAAATATATATTAAATAACATGTTTTGTTTTTCAAATCATTTCTATATGGTGAACACAGTCTGCTGTGATATTATGTAGACAGAATGTGAATGGCGATCTGTCTACTAACTAGACATCGAATGTTCATGTAGAAAATACCATCCGTAGTTATTTTAGCTCTTTACCAAAAATGCCAATAGGTATAGGCGGTCATCTCTTTCCAGCTCGCTGGATCCTCCACGTCTCGAATCAATCGATGGCTGTTAACTTGCCAGACCATGCAGTCAGACTATCCAGGTATTTCTGTCTTCTCCACCTTCCTTAGAGGAAGTGGAAGCAAACCCCAGCTGCGCCCTAGAACACGGGCCATTTACAGCCAACAAAGTACTGCTATTATTTCAACTAAAACACTAAAGGGCATCCTGGTGTCGAATGTAGAACACTTATGAGCATATTCCGAGTGTAAAGAAGCAGCTCCCTCAGACCAGCAACAGAGCTAGGTCGTACCCAGTATCCAGTAAGAACAGTGGACCAAAGAGAGAAGAAGACTAATCATCGATTCTGTAAAAGGAATTGCTTCTAATTCAGACACTTTACATGCAAAAAAGTTGCTTGACTACTTGACACACAATAACGAATTGTTTTCATTTTGCGGTTTCACAACAGTGAATTGTTCTCATTATGAGGTTTCACAACAGTGAATTGTTCTCATTATATTTCATAACAGTGAACTGTTCTCATTATGAGGTTTCACAATAGCGAATTGCTCTCATTAAGAGGTTCACATAGTGAATTGTCCTCTTTTTTGATATTTTACATTACGGTAACTTTAACATGTGTAATGGAATGCCGTGGAAGTTTTTGAATGGCACTAACTGAAATAGTATTCGTTCAGCCGAGACTGAAATCCAACTGAAAGGTGAAGTGTTGAAGAAGGTTGCTTACACTGCTGTCAGAAAGTGTTTGGTGCAGTAAGATCTATCAATCTGAATGTTATCAGAAGGTAGTATCACTGGCTTCTATGATATTCACAGAGAAACTAACACAACCCGGGCATTCGACTCCACCTAAACGACAGCAACATAACATGAGAACCTCTGACACTCTCTCCACAATACCAACACATAACAGTGTGGAGTAACTTGACAAGTTATAAAGAACAATGAACAACTTTTATTTAATTATGAGAACTGATGACAGGTGACTGATGACATGAATTACGTTGACAAGAATAATACACTCATGCTCCACTCCCCGGCTAGAACGCAATTCGCCACATGGGGAGGGAGTGATCAGCTTTCATGACCAAACAGAACAGCAAACATGCATCTTGAACAACAAAGAGTTCCTACTTCAGATTCAAGAATATGTCTCACTGAAACTCACATAACCCACGTCACAAATTTTTAGACCTACTGGTCTTACAAAAAGAACTATTTCTACGTACTCAGTTCTAGACTTATTACTTCACAGAAAACTTAAGGCACCTCAGTAACATCACAATGAGTACAGAAACTGCTAGATGACATCCTAGCAAAACTAACAAGACAAGTCACATCATGATGTTCCTTTCTCTCTGACTTCTATCACAATAATAATCCTAAACTCCCTAAAAAAAAAAACACTGAACACGTTATGAACTCAGTCCACGAGACACCCAAGTCTCGTGCAAAGCCTTGACTTAAGAAAACATGTCACTCAAATTTGGTCCCAAGCCTGTTTTTTTTTTATTGCTCTCCTATGTCAATAAAGACGGTCTAACTAAAACATTTCCCATGTTTCTAACCAAAATCTTTTCAGGAACATTTATCCTTGAAAAAACACGTGAACTGTAAAGACTAACAAGGGACCTAATTCTGCCTAACTTTACAACAATTCCGATATATCTCTTACTATCTAAGCTAAGAAACGAAATAAACACTATACTATTATATATGTCATAACTCTTAAACACTGTGTATAATATCTATGTGAAATATCATACACAGTATGACAGAATGTGGAACAAGTGTCAGCAATATAATGTCACGTAAGGTTTCACAGGTGAAACAGCTTGGCAGGCAACACGTGCACAGAAGATAAGTCTTATGATAACTATACCGATCTGTGCTCTTTCGCGTGCTATTAACGAGCTGCAGCAATTACGTGTGTTACTGCCAGAAAGAGAGGGTGAGAGAGACAGAGAGAGACACACACACACAGAATCTCGGAAATAACTAGTAGAAGAATTCTTGCTGCATTGTTCCGCTGATGTCTGGAATCCACCAAGTCAACTATTCACCTTGCCTCACCATCAGTGGGGAACACTTTTCTATTTAGCACTCACAATATCAAGAATCAACTAACCAATGTCATAAAGGTCCGAACAAAAAAGGGAAAATAAAAACCAGATTTCTAGGTAAGAGTTTAGGTGAGATCAATAAAGCTGCTTGGGTAGCTAATGGTCTGAAGATTAAAGAACACTCCCACTTGATCACGTCTCTTGTCGTGTCTAAAAGATTCTGATAGTAACTTGATCAGGACGATGGCTTCCCATGATGCTTTCCGGAGTTCCTCACACTTCTCTCCCTCCCTCTCTCTCTTTCGCTCCTCCCTCTCTACTCTTTTTGTCAGTGGCGTACTGATGGTCAATCCCCTCCCCCACCCCCACCTACAAAAGTGCAGTCTTTTCGTGAAGTAGATAATTTATAACAATTTGTAAAGAAGTAGCAAGGCCAATATAGGAAGAATACCCTCCCCCCCATTCATTCATTCATTTGCATGTCCCTTGCGGAACTTTGCCTCCCAAACAGCACTCCTGTAGGCCTCTCGGTTGTGAGCAAGATGGCCTGCTGCTGTTGCATCCCCCAGGCTTTCCTAAAAACCAGACAAAACGGAGCCTGTGTTAGGTAGGATATGGTTACATTTTACTGCATTCTAATTCTAACCTGGCTTAAACCAGGGAGAAAGCTAGGTTGTGGGGAATAACAAAAAAACACTACAACGAGAACAGAACACGGTGCTCTGCGTTCCAACAAAATCAATGTTACATAAGGAATACTGCCATGGTTAAAGAGATGCGACTCAAGTAAGCCTGAGAGAAATGAAATTATTTTTAAACCCGACTAAATACTAACGATTGCAGTCGCCGAGAAAACTCTGCATGGACCATGCGTGCAGGTCGTGTCTTTCTAGAAAGTCCAGTCCGTGGAGATCTTAGATTGGTGATTAAATTTTTAATCAGTTTAGAGTTAGGTTTTGTCGTGTTATGACGTATTGTTTTAATCAGTAGATTAAGTGTAGAACTAGTGATTATCAGCGTTGGCTAGAATGTTTGTGGTCAAAAGTTTTCTGTGTAGAAATAGTGTTATATTTCATTTAGTATCCTGTGGCGGCTATCTTATATTGAGATGCAAGCTACAAGTATGTGGATTTCTTGTTCTTGTTTTGCTGATCAGTTTGAAGTATGACACGATATATTTCACCGATATGAATTCATCGGTCAACATCATCATTATGTGTCGTTAATTAAATGTTTACGTGACCGACATTGGATGCACTTCGTTGACTGATCCAGCGTTATTCTTGAGTGAATACCTGGGTTGACGGTTGAGCATCAGTGAAAGGAGTTAAGTACGAAGGGCCCGCAAGTCAGAAGTACCACTGAGTAGTGAAGATAGATAGATAGATAGATAGATAGATAGATAGATAGATAGATAGATAGATAGATAGATAGATAAATAGATAGACGGACGGACGGACGGACGGACGGACGGACGGACGGACGGACGGACGGACGGACGGACGGACGGACGGACGGACGGACGGACGGACGGACGGACGGACGGACGGACGGACGGACGGACGGACGGACGGACGGACGGACGGACGGACGGACGGACGGACGGACGGACGGACGGACAGACAGACAGACAGACAGACAGACAGACAGACAGACAGACAGACAGACAGACAGACAGACAGACAGACAGACAGACAGACAGACAGACAGACAGACAGACAGACAGACAGACAGACAGACAGACAGACAGACAGACAGACAGACAGACAGACAGACAGACAGACAGACAGACAGACAGACAGACAGACAGACAGACAGACAGACAGACAGACAGACAGACAGACAGAAGACAGACAGACAGACAGACAGACAGACAGGACAGACAGACAGACAGACAGACAGACAGACAGACAGACAGACAGACAGACAGACAGACAGACAGACAGACAGACAGACAGACAGACAGACAGACAGACAGACGACAGACAGACAGACAGACAGACACAGACAGACAGACAGACAGACAGACAGACAGACAGACAGACAGCAGACAGACAGACAGACAGACAGACGACAGACAGACAGACAGACAGACAGACAGACAGACAGACAGACAGACAGACAGACAGACAGACAGACAGACAGACAGACAGAGACAGACAGACAGACAGACAGACAGACAGACAGACAGACAGACAGACAGACAGACAGACAGACAGACAGACAGACAGAGACAGACAGACAGACAGACAGACAGACAGACAGACAGACAGACAGACAGACAGACAGACAGACAGACAGACAGACAGACAGACAGACAGACAGACAGACAGACAGACAGACAGACAGACAGACAGACAGACAGAAGACAGACAGACAGACAGACAGACAGACAGGACAGACAGACAGACAGACAGACAGACAGACAGACAGACAGACAGACAGACAGACAGACAGACAGACAGACAGACAGACAGACAGACAGACAGACAGACAGACGACAGACAGACAGACAGACAGACACAGACAGACAGACAGACAGACAGACAGACAGACAGACAGACAGCAGACAGACAGACAGACAGACAGACGACAGACAGACAGACAGACAGACAGACAGACAGACAGACAGACAGACAGACAGACAGACAGACAGACAGACAGACAGACAGAGACAGACAGACAGACAGACAGACAGACAGACAGACAGACAGACAGACAGACAGACAGACAGACAGACGACAGACAGACAGACAGACAGACGACAGACAGACAGACAGACAGGACAGACAGACAGACAGACAGACAGACAGACGACAGACAGACAGACAGACAGACAGACAGACAGACAGACAGACACAGACAGACAGACAGACAGACAGACAGACAGACAGACAGACAGACAGACAGACAGACAGACAGACAGACAGACAGACAGACAGACAGACAGACAGACAGACAGACAGACAGACAGACAGACAGACAGACAGACAGACAGACAGACAGACAGACAGACAGACAGACAGACAGGAGTATATATCATCATACGGCATCTGCATCAATCAATGAGACAATATATATTTAAAAATTTTTTTTTCAAGCTTATGGGCAGACATTCCCTGTTTCCTGAGACTTGTATTCATTTTACAGGCAGACATTCACCGTTTCCTGATACTTGTATTCATCTTATAGGCAGACCATTCACCATTTCATGAAACTTGTATTCATCTTACAGGCAGACATTCACCGTTTCCTGATACTTGTATTCATCTTATAGGCAGACCATTCACCATTTCATGAAACTTGTATTCATCTTACAGGCAGACATTCACCGTTTCCTGATACTTGTATTCATCTTATAGGCAGACATTCCCTGTTTCCTGAGACTTGCACACATCTTACAGGCAGACATTCCCAGTTTCCTGAGACTTGCACACATCTTACAGGTAGACATTCCCCATTTCCTGAAACCTGCACGCATCTTACCGCTCAGCCAGACATTCCCCATTTCCAGAGATCTGTATCCCATCATACAAGGCAGACATTCCCCCTTTCCTGAGAATGACACTCATCGAGCAAGCAGACATGGCATTCCCACTTCCCATAGACCTGCATCCATCTTCAAAATCTGAGGTCTAACACCGCAGCACATAGAAATACTGGATATAACGAAAGATGCTTTGGCAGCAAAATCAGATCCCATACATAACATTTCTGCACCAGGTGCGTTACATTTACGAGTATCTCTGACATGTTGGTATGTGTTTGTCCGGCAGGTGAAGCACACTAAAAACTGCCAGTGCTTCAGGTAAAACCAGTTATTTATGGAATTACGCTTGAGATTATAGCAGATTAGGGTAAACAAACTCGCAATTCTTAAGTCAGTCCTGAAAATAGAGATCACCAATTTTCTGTTAATGTGGACTCAGCTTTTTTTTCCTCGTCTCTAACCGTTTATGACGATGCGCTGAAACGGCAGTGATCAATGGCTCAGATATCTATACGCTAAATATGTAATATTTAGTCATGCAAGTAAAAACAGACACCCTGTCTTCAATGGCTAGTAAAATAGGATTTGAAATTAGCAAGGATAAAACAAAAATAATTAAACTTCTCATTAACCACGAAGGACAAATATACGTAGAAGGAACAGCTGTTGAAGAAGTAAACCATTTTGCATATCTCGGCAGCTACACAGATCAGGATGGTGACACAAAAAGGAAGTTAGAATTCGAATTGCAAAAGCACCATTGACCTTGAAGAATCCTAAGAACATATGACATTCAAAAGTTATAAGCACAAAAACCAAGTTAAGATTATTCAATTCAAATGTAATATCTACCCTCATTTATGCATGTGAAAGCTGGAAAACAACTAAAGAAATAGAAAAGAAATTAGACTCTTTCGAAAACAAATGCCTAAGGAAAATACTCGGCATCAAGTGGAACGAATTCAAGAACAACGCAGAGATAAGACATATGAGCATGAGTGATCAGAAAAAGAAGATGGATATATGTTGGTCATGTGATGAGAAGAAACAATCAGAGGATCCCCAAACAAGCTATCAAGTGGAACACAACAGGCCAAAGAAAAAGAGGTCGACCACGTGAAACTCTAAAGAGGACATTGCTAAGAGAGGCCAGTTCAGTGGGCATAACCTCCCTTGATGAGACTGAAAATCTCGCCGAAGACAGGAAATCTTGGCGAACTACCCTATGTGATGTTTAGCGGCACGGGAAGGATGTAAGATGAAAGTAAATATGTAATAAATCGCTGTGCAGATATCTATACACCAAATGTGTTAGAAATAGCCCAACCAAATACCTATACGCCAAATATGAAATAAATCGCCCATGCAGACATCCATACGCCAAATATGTAATGAATCGTCCACAAGTGTATGCTGCATAGACACACCACAGATGTAACCTTTAAAATCAGAGGCTACCAATGTTTTAGATCTAACCAAGAGGACAGATGAAGAGTACTCATATTTCTTAAGAATAGCATCAGCGCGTCTGAAGTGCGTCCCATTGCAACACTTAACAAAACAGGTGAGAAACACATAAATGCCTTTGAATGTAAAGCTACAGAAGAGTTCTTCAAATGACATGGACACAAAAAAGAACAAATATATTCATACTACAAGAACTTAATATTGAAGAAGGCTGGCTAGTAAAGAGGATTAAACAAAGAAAACTTAAATATTTTGGACATATTAAACGTCATGATAATCTAGAGAAGACTGTATTGGAAGGGTACATAATGGGAAAAAGAAAGAGAGGAAGACCAAGGCGAAGATGGCCGTAAGACATCGTTGATGATCTGCAAGTGGATGCATCAGCAGCAGGGCATCTTGCTCAAAACCGAGAGGCTGTTAGGGAGGCAAAGTTCCGCAAGGGACATGCAAATGAATGAATGAATGAATATCTTGCATCCTTCCCATGCCATTACATGTTACATAGGTCTCGCATGGTAGTTCGCCAAGTTTTCCTGTTTTCGACGAGCTTTTCAACCTCATCAAGGGATGCTATTTCCACTAAACTGGTCTCTCTTAACAATGTCCTCTTTAGAGTTTCATGTGGTCGACTTCTTTTTCTTCAGCTTGTTGTGTTCCACTTGAAAGCTTGTTTCTTCTCATCACATGGCCGACACATTTTTTTCTCATTTTTCTGATAACCCATGAGACAGATTGTTGTATCTGCCTTATCTCTGCGTTGTTCTTGAATTCGTTCCACTTTATACTGAGTATTTTCCTGAAGCACTTGTTTTCAAAAGAGCCTAACTTCTCGTCTATGTCTTTAGTTGTTTTCCAGTTTTCACGTGCATAAATGATGGTAGATATTACATTTGAATTGAATAATCTTAGTTTGGTTTTTATGCTTAAAACTTTGGTATGCCATATGTTCTCAAGATTCTTGAAGGTCAATGCTGCTTTTGCAATTCAAATTCTAATTTCCTTTCTGGTGTCACCATCCTAGTCTATGTAGCTGCCAAGATATGCAAATTGGTGTACTTCTTCAACATTTGTTCATCCTACGTATATTTGTCCTTCATGATTAATGAGAAGTTTCATTATTTTTGTTTTTTCCTTGTTAATTTCAAGTCCTATTTTACTAGATTTTGAAGACAAGGTATCTGTTTTTCCTTGCATCGAATTCACATTGTCACTGATAAGAGTTATGTCATCAGCAAAATCAAGATCTTCCAGTTGGGTCTCATGTACTCAATCAATGCCTGTTTTACCTGTACAGCATTTTTTTCATTATGAAGTCTAAGGTAATTCCAAAAGCAAGGGAGATAATATACATCCTTGTTTCACACCTGTTTCAATCTGGAACCATTCACTCATTCTTTCTTCTGTGTTGACTGCTCAAACATATCCATTGTAGAAGTCCTTAATGATGTTGACCGGTATTCCATACAATGAATTCCCACAATGAATCTCTGTGTATGCTATCAAATGCCTTTTTAAAGTCTATTAATTCAGGATTAATGGTTTTTGCTTTTCAATATGTTCTTCAAGTATTATTCTTAGAGTAAAGATCTGGTCGAGACAGCTTCTCCCTTTTCGAAATCCTGCTTGTTCTTCTCGCATTGCGGTACCCACTATATCTTTAAGTTTATTCAAAATGACCTTGCAAAATACTTTTGACACAACTGATAGTAAAGTTACTCCTCTTCAGTTATTGCAATCGCTAATGTTGCCTTGTTTGGTATTTTAACAATGATTCCTTTTTTCCATTCAGAAGGGACGTTTTCTTCTTTCCAAACTTTATTAAATATTCTCTGTAGTTGACTCATGTTGTCAGTGTTAATAGCTTTTAACATTTCAGCTGTTATTTCATCTTCACCTGCAGCTTCATTGTTATCCATTAGATTCACTGCTGTTTATATTTCATTCAATGTAATTTCATCTAGGTTGACATTTAGTTGTGGGATTGGTAAGTCAGTTTCAAGGTCTATCAATTCTTTTGGGTGTGGTTGATTAACTCTTCCTGTGCTGCAGGAAGAAACATGGACGTTCCACTGGGTGCCAGAGTAAAATCGCCGGTCTTGATATGTATCGGGGGTATAGTTGGAAAAGTGAATGAAATATATTATTTCCATGTTATGTGTACTTATTATGTTTCAAAATAACTAAAAATATATAAGATTTCATAAATGCAGAGTTTTTTAGGGAAAAAGTAATGTGATGTTTTTTAGACAATAATGTGTCCTACTTACTATAGGCTAGGTCTAGGGTACAGTACGCACCATATGAGATGCCTAGAAATACCTGTTGATCTCGTCTTGTGATTGTATGTGCCTTTCTCTCTAAAATAATGTCTGAAATAACCTTATAACTACTTCTCCAGTCGTCTAATATGTCTAGATCTACTTGGGATACATTCAAGAACAGTGGTCTGGTCACAGGACATGTCCATACACCCAACTACCCCTATCTACATCACCAAAAATTGAAATTTCTTGCAGAAAACTTCAATTTTTATCCCCGTAACTAAGCACTCTTCGGCCATTTTGAAAAAAGGTCACGGGGCATGCGCACTTAATGTCTACAATATAAACATTACACCGGTTGTTTAAAGTGAAACGAAGCATGGCCAAATTTCTGGCTGACGGCATTACCCTCGGAAATTAGCAACGCCAACTTTCTGGCTATATGCATGCAAAGAGTTAAGTATTTCTTGGAAATGTTTGGCCCATCTTTGCTTTTGTTCTTTATTTGATGTTAATAGGGTGCCAGTTTTTCTAAGGATTGGTTTATCTTTGGATGCAGTTGTACCTGTTAGCCTCTTTTATATGTTATATAAAGTTTTGCTGTCTCCTGTTTTTGCTGCCTTCTCTGCTTCTTTTGCCATATTGTCCATGTATTCTCTTTTATCCCTTGTAGCTGAACTTTTTACTTTGTTGTCTATTTCTTTGCATATTCATTCATTCATTTGCATGTCACTTGTGGAATTTTGCCTCCCTAACAGCACTCCTGTAGGCCTCTCGGTTGTGAGCAAGATGGCATGCTGCTGATGCATCCATTTGCAGATCATCAACGATGTCCTGCAGCCATCTTCGCCTTGGTCTTCCTCTCTTTCTTTTTCCCATTATGTACCCTTTGCATGTTGGTTTTGCCAAATCTTTTCCAAGATCTGTCTTTACATTCAACATGGCTGCTATGGCTGCTTGCCTTTCATGAATGTATTTCCATGTATTATCTGATATCCATGCTTTTCTACTTGTTGTTGTTGTTGTTTTTTTTTTTTGCAGTCCTGCACTTGTTTTTACTGCTGTGATTATGGCTGTGTTGTAAGAATTCCATAATTCATCTATATATGTCTCCTCTACCTCAATGAGTGCAGCGAACTGTTTGGTAAGTTCCAGATTGAAATTACTCTTGGTATTTTCATCCTGTAGACTATGACTGTTTATCCTTCTGAGTATTGCTTTCTTATATTGGCTTTTCAGTTTTAGTCTCATTTTCCTTATATACAGATTGAGATCACTGTTGTCATCTGCGCCCCTATATGCTCTTACATCTATCAGAGATGGTCTGAATTGCTTTCTAATACAGAAATGATCTGATTTCTGGTTCTATCATCTGGAGATATCCATGCTGTTTTATGTACCTCTTTGTGTGGAAATGTTTCTCCAATGTATGTGTGTATATAAATTAATAGTTGCATTTTATAAACTTATACGATTGTGTGAGTATCTATTCAGTGGAGATTCTCACAAGCTTTAGGAACCTTTTATTCATTCATTATTAGAATGCGTGTTAATTACAAAACCAATTCTTGAGCGAGGCCGCCATGTTTTACGGTGTCATGCTAGGCCCAAATCTGAGGGGTCAAACTGCAAGCCAGACGGAAAAGCTGGCGATGGAAAAAAAAAAGGTCCTAACTCTTTTAAAAGTATCAAAGGAAACCGTGGAAGCTGATCAAACAGTTAAATGATGAAAGCATTGGAAGTACACAGATCACATTAACAAGAGCATGGGAAAACTTGTACAGGTAAACAGCCGATCGCTTTGCTCACAAGTTTGCACAAGACTGTTAGCCCTGATGTTGACCCAAAGAAACAGTGTAAAGTGCGCACTGACTCTCAGAATGAAGAAGAACCGGGTAGAACCAAATCGAAAGGCAAGACTGGCCAATCACATCCTGTGAGTCAGAACTAACAGTTTCTTAAAATGAAACTAAGGAAATCGGCAGAACCAGATGGAGTGACCAATAAAATGATCAAGAAGCTAGGACTGGAAGCGATGAAACAGCTGTTGGATATTTTCAAACGCGTTAGACTACAAGCTGCCTCAAATCTGGAAGGAAGCAAGATGGTACTGTTCCTAAAGCCGAAGAGAAACAAAGATGCAATCTCTAGTTATAGTCAGTCTCACCAGCTGTCTTTGCAAAACGATGGAAGACATCATCAGTCTAAGACTAAAATTGTACACGGAAAGTGAAAACCTTTTAACTCTACAACAAACAGATTCCAAGCTGTACTACAGTACAGAACATCAAGTGACTTATCTCTATCAAGAGACTGAGGACGCAATGTACTAGCAGTACGAAGAGACAGAAAAGCTCTTGATAAAATATGGAAGCAAGGTCTGCTAAGAAACTAACGTGAGTGAGGATTGTACAACTGACAAATCCTGTCTATACAACAGAATAGCAAGGACAGTAATAGATTGATTTAAAAGCCAGAAAGTACTGCTACAATATGGCGTACCTCAAGGAGAAGCCCCTCATCTAAACTCTTCCTCATTTTCATCAATGACCTTATCAATGAACTCCTCTGTGGAATCAAAATAACGCTGTTTTGAAAAGACCTGGTCATGTGGTGTACAGACAATCAACGCGACAGTTGCAACACAGAGGCTTCATGGACATCATGGACAAACAAATGGTGTGTCAGTAACAACACAGAGAAATCAAGTACCACTCTGTTCACTCTATAATCTAAACATAAAGCAGGCAACATATCTGTAAATGGAACGTCCTTAAAGACGGACAGCCAACTCACTTATCTAGGAGTGACCCTTGACACAAAACCGACCAGGAGACACCACGCCAACGACGCAGAAGAAAAGTCAAAAGAAAGCTAATCATACTATGGAAACTGAGTAGAACCACATGGAGAGCCAGTGGAAGAATCCTCAAGATCGATTGACTGATCTTTATTTCAAAAGGGTTAAGAATTGGGCACGCAGGGCCGTCTGATATGTTACCCTTTATCATACAACTTTCACTCTAATTCTACAAATATGCTGCTCATATAACAAACATACGAATTAACATAGACATAAAATATAACATTTACGTTTCACTCTTATCCGTGCACTCAGTACAGAAAGTAACTACATACATATATAAATGACTATCTACCAAACAAAAATTTCGGTTGTGCTGGTTAGTTGTTTGTGCTTGATCTTTGTCACTTATAAGCTTTACTGCTCGCTTTTGAAGTGAGTAATGCCTTTTTGTATTTGACACTGAGCAACTATCCCAGACTGTTGAGCAATAGTCTAATTGTGTTTGAATATGTGATATGTAGTATGTTTTCCTTGTGTATTGATTGATGAGGTGCTTAATTTTGGCTAACTGGTATACTTTTTGTGCGACGAGTTTTGTTAGACCTTACACATGAGAGTTCCAGGTCAGATGTTGGTCAGTAATAAGACCTAGTGTTTTGTGCTCGTTAACGGTTTCTATCTGTGATGTTTCTGTTGCACAACCGAAAGTGTTGTTTCTGTCGCGTTTTGTAGTTTCTGTCTTATGAGCACTGATTTTGTTTTATCAGTATTTATAATCATGCCATTGTTGTTGCTCTATCAAATTAGATTGTTTAACTCGACTTGAAGAGTTGATTCTAAGTTAATCAATCGTAGTCATTGGTGTAGACTGCAATCATCGGCAAAAAAGGTCACATGAAGAGTGTTTAAGATGAAGTGGAAGATCATTAATAAAGATGTACAAGTATGGTATACAAGAATGTATACCAGAAGATCGTTCTACAAAATCTACCGCAAGTGAGGTTTGCGCTAGAAAAAAAAAATGCAGAAAATTGTGCACCAGTGCCAAAAGAACGTAGAAACAAAAATCACTATCCGCGGTGGAAATTTCCTCAGCTTTGTAAGTTAGCCCTTGAAAGAGAGAGACAATAACTTGGCACGAAGGCGGTTAAAAAGAATTAGAAAATATTTCGCATTCAAGCGCTAAAAGAACGTAGAGACAAAACAAAAATAATTAGTCTGTGTAAGAATTTTCTTGGCTTAAAAGCCAACTCTTGAAGCAGAGATACAACAATTTGGCATAAGGGTGGCTTAAAAAGAGGGGATTTCATCCATCAGGACAAGCGTCTGCGTAAGTTGATACCTGACCTCCTAGATGTAATCACTCTACTGTTAGCTGTGTCAAGGCACACATCGTGGAAAAACAACAGACTACACACAAATAAACATTCAAACTGAAGTATATGATTGCACAAACGATGAGGTGCAAAGAAATCATGTAGAATCAACAGTCACGCTTAGCTTAGCGTACTGGAAGGCGAATATCCATGTCACGCATTGATACACGCGTGTACATATGGATCTGTACACAGTACCGTAAACACACCGAATATCCGAACAACATCACTGACGGGATATCTATACCCACTAGGAAATACCGCAACAACATTGATGCAGAAATTAGGGCAGTTATTGCCGCAAACGAAAAACTATCAAATTCCAACATTTGATACCTGCTTTATAGTGTTTTTCAAGGACGTGAGATAGGTACTGGGTGCTCTTCTGTGCAATAAACTATAAGACCCAAAGAGGGCACTGAAATAGTCCAACCAGACAAGCCAGTCACTTACAACCAGAAGAAAAACATGATAAGGACTTACAGTAGGTAACAAACACCAGCACTATCATATGCTAAACAGAAATGAACAAATCAGCATTTTCCATCTACCAACTCAGAAGTCACATGTATACAAAGTTTAAGTTTGGCAGTTCTCTTTGCACATGTGTCCAGGCGCCCCAAACTGTAGTACACGTCCTCAAAAACTGCACCAATTAACAAACACTGAGACAGACCTACTGGCCCAGTAAAACCACCCTAGAGGCTAAGCTAAACAGGAACTACACAAAAATAATAATAATAAAATTTATCCAAAGACAGAACTGCAGATATATGCAGTAAATGATGATGATGACGACGACTACGATGAAGAAGAAGAAATGAGATTAACACACATATACAAACAATTAAAAAATGGAAACTACATCGACGAATGAATGAAAGGTGAATAAATACTGTTAATATAAGAGAATATAGAGTGAACAACTATTGTGAATATAACACAATATAGAGTGAACAACTATTGTGAATATAACACAATATAGAGTGAACAACTGTTGTGAGTATAACAAATGAATAACAAGCTACATTAATCAAGGGATAATGAATGAGCATATGAGATGATTTCTCCAGATGAATTTGTTGAATAACTGGTGAACAATTTGGAGTTGGTGATCAAACCTCTCCTATGACTCTTTTATCATATCAAGTGATTATTTTATAACAAGCAATCATATCTAACTGCCAATAACTTTCTCTTTGACTTCTATTGCCTTTCTTCCAAACCATCTGTCTTGTCTATGTTCTCACATTCTCCTGTTCTATCTACATGCCAGCTTATCCATGTTCCAAGCTGATTAAGCATGCACAGTTAACTATGTCCTGTGACTTCTTACAGGGCAGCAACTAATTCTCTCCACTTTTCGTGGTCTGCAGCCAACTTTTGTATGGCAGTCCAGCTGTGCTCACAAAGTCCATCTCAGCTTCAGTGGCTACTCCTCATGTAATCCTTGATCAGTCTCTCTTCTTCTTGCCTTCATAAGTCTATGGCTGGACCATTTTAGAATTAGTATTATGGTCTCCATACCACTGCCAAAAAAGGGTAACCTGAAATTATGCGCAAACTACAGAACTGTTGCCCTGATTAGTCATGCCAGCAAAATTCTGTTAAAAATCATAATGGGTAGACTTCGTAAGAAAATAGAAGAAGTCAATGTGGTCCGAGCTGGTTTCAGGCAAGGAAGAGGATCAATAGATCATATATAAGATTAATAATAGAGAAATGCAGAGAGTTTAATGTGAATCTATATTTATCCTTTATAGACTACTCAAAGGCATCTGACTGTGTACAACACCAAAAACTTTAGGAAATAATAGAAAAAAATGGGATTTCCAACACAATTGATACAATTAACATCACTGCTGTATCTAGACCAAAAAGCACCAGTAAGAATAAATGGTGAAAAAAGGGGGTCTGTCAGGGGTGCATATTGTTGCCTTACTTATTTAACTTGTATACTGAAAATATAATGAGGAAGGTTAGAGAAGATGTAGACAAAGAATATTACGATGCCATAACAACTGGAGGTTATGAAATACCAGAGATTAGATATGCTGATGACACAGTATTACTGTCCACAACACAAAAAGGAATGGAAAAACTAATTATATCAGTCCGTAAGAATAGTGAAGAGCAAAACTCTATCTCTATACCATGGCAACTGACAAAACAAACAAGGCAGCTGATATATGTATCAATGAGGAAAAACTGGAAAAAGTGGAGAGTTTTGAATATCTTGGATCACTGCTAACTAATAATGGAGATACAATGAGGGAAATTAAAAGGAGGACATCTATTGCACTTCAGAAAGTAAAACAACTAAAGAATCTGTGGAGAGGAACAGACAGAACTAAGATTTTTAAAGGCATGCATCTTTCCCATCGCAACATATGCCTGTGAGACCTGGACACTTAACAAAACAGCTGAGAAACACATAAATGCCTTTAAATGTAAATGCTACAGAAGAGTTCTTCAAATATCATGGACACAAAAAAGAACAAATATATCCATACTACAAGAGCTTATTATTGAAGAAGGCTGGCTAGTAAAGAGTATTAAACAGAGAAAACTTAAATATTTTGGACACATTAAATGTCATGATAATCTAGAGAAGACCGTCTTGGAAGGGTACATAATGGGGGAAAAGAAAGAGAGGAAGACCAAGGCGAAGATGGCTGCAAGGACATCGTTGATGATCTGCAGATGAATGCATCAGCAGCAGGCCATCTTGCTCACAACCGAGAGGCCTACAGGAGTGCTGTTAAGGAGGCAAAGTTCCGCAAGGGACATGCAAATAAATGAATGATTATGGTCTGTTCAGAGAGTATTACTAATTTATTCACATTAACTTTTGCTATAATCATTTTTTCAGTTCACTTATAAAATGTATTTATTAAATAGATGAACCCATTAAGTTCTTCCAAATTCTTTCTATTAAATCAGTGAATATTCTTCCTTACTTACATTTTATCAAATAGCCATTAGAATCCTACATACTACCAATGCAGTGGCATATTAGCCTTTATGGTGGACAGGCTTAAGCCTAGGGGCCCAGCATCAAGAAAAAAAAAACTGCAAATACTGAGTATTACTTTATGTGACAATCATTTATAAATCAGCTAGTCAGTCATTTGATTGTTCCTTGCGGAACTTTGCCCTAACAGCTCTCCTGTAGGCTCTTGGTTGTAAGAAAGATGCCCTGCTGATGATGCACTCATTTGCAGATCATCAATGATGTCTTGCAGCCATCTACACCTTGGTCATCCTCTTCTTTCTTTTTACCCATTATGTACCCTTCCAAGAATGCCTTCTCTAAATTCTCATGACATTTAATATATCCAAAATACTTAAGTTTTCTCTGTTAAATCTTCTTTACTACCCAACCTTCTTTAATATTAAGTTCTTGTAGTATGGATATATTTGTTCTTTTTCTGTCCACATTTGTAACTATTATTATGAAATAATGAACATATGTAACACAGAGTCATATAATAACACAGATCAAAATTATAGGAAAATCAAGTCATATAACAGGAGATGGACAGCACACATCTGTGGGATGAAGCCCTAAGTTTAACCCAGGGGCTTACATGATGATTAATCCATCATTGTATTAATGTATGGTATAGATAATATGGTAACTGGCTACCTACTGTGGCAGTACCTGGTATATAAGTAAATGGATAACAATGAGCATGAATGTAAATCATACAATGTCCAGGACAACATCAGTAGAAATGCCATAAAAAATGAACTGAAAATTGAGTGCCAGTGCCTGGATGACAGAGATATTTAAAGTGTATAGTACAAGCATTGGCTAGAAGACAGCTAGTCACCTGGAAGTTAGCAGATGTTAATGCAGGCTTTCCTAAATAGAGTATCAATATCTCTTGGAAGTTCGGGAAACAAATGCTTTTATATCAGAATTTTCTTTCCGTTATTCTGCTCCAAGCCATACTTTTACAATTTAAAACCAATATACTGACATCTTTTGTCTTCACACTTGTACCTAATAGGACTGGATGATGATGTATAAAATAGGAGAAAGTAGGAGCAGCTTTATTACTTAGCAATTACAAAGTTGTGATGTTTCAGCGTGAGCCTTAATCATACAAAAACATACAGGTTGAAGAAATAGAGAGAGGAGATAAAATATAGATTCACATGAATACTATTTTTAAAAAAAATTTTTTTTTTTTTTAAAGATTACTTAGCTGTAAATTGTAAGCTGTGACTTGTCCGGCGGTGTGTGTCAGGAATGGATTTAGTAGAACATGGAGACCGTTTAAATAGAGACCTCTGACATGTGGTCGGTGGGTTGTAACTGGGGGTGGTGGATGGGGAACCGGGGAGGGGAGAGACAGTGATACAATACTGACCTAGCTAGGAGAAGTTGAAATAGATCATTAGGGAAGAGGGGTTGCAGAGTAATGCTGTGAGGAAGTTTGAAAAGTAAGAAGGGGTGGACTTAGTGGAGAGGTACTATAATGATTGAAAAGAATGCTATATGTAACTAAACAGTGAGTTTAACCCATGTGGCTCCAGCGTCCCATAATTTTGAATGCAGCGGTTCTCAAGTGCCAGTCGGCTTGTGTCATCTGCGTGACATTGTTTGATGGCTGTTACCAGAAAATCAATGCCCCCAACCAGAGAGGCAAATCTGATGTGTACATTATATACAATAAATTTTAAATAAGTAAAATATCAAATGTAAATAATACAGAACTATGCATTTTAAATAGTATATGGATTTTAATTATAATTTACATCTGAATTGAAAATAATGAACAACAGATTCAATCTAAATGATAAACAATATATGATCTCTAGATAATAAGAAAGATGGATGATAAACAATATATGACCTCTGGATAATAAGAAAGATGGATGTAAGAAAAAATATATATAATAAAAAATGAACATCAAGTGGCAGGACAAAGCAGCCAACACAGCAGTGCTGCAGTTTACTATAAGCATACAATTTGAATTGTATGTTCATATGACAATGAACGAAGGCATTTAGACAGATTATGTGTAGGGAAACTGCATACGAGAAGAAAACGAGGGTCATAACTGGAGACAGCGGATACAAGAACAAGGAGTCTGTCTGGGTTTTGCAACACAAACTTTGATGTTTTGGAATTTGTGTCAATTAAATATTAATAAAAACCAGTTTGCTCTGTAAAATACTTCCTCTATAGTTCTATCCATACTAATATTTACCTACTTCAAATCCGTCTTCTAATGCAAGAATACCAATATATAAGTACACACACATATATATATATATATATATATACGCCATATATGTGCTGCAGTTAACAAACGCTAACAGCGCAATAAGTCTCTAAATATGTCTCAGCTCAGCTATACCATAAAATATGAAAATACCTGAAATCACTACTAACACTCGTACAAATGTATCCCCTAACTGTTGGTTCTCACCTGCAAATGTGACTGATATTTACATGGAGATTCTGTCATCCTCGTCCAAAAAATTCGGATACTGGGGGGGTTCCTGTTACTATCGTTACTTATTAAGTAACGGAAGTATTAGCGTCCAGTTATTTTAAAAGCAAAGTTTGTTGTAGATTCTGTTTAAACCTTCTCCTTTAAGTTACAAACATCTGCCAAGTGCACTAATTTAAATAATGACGGCTAGAAACTTGTAGACGTTGTGTAATCCATGAAATTCTGAGGAAACAATGCCTAGATCTCGTATCACACGAGCATTCTCGTGTGTTGACCTTGCCTTGAACAATTCCCAGTTTCCCAATGTCAAGGTCGATCCGACAAGGACCCGGCAAGCAGGATATCATATGTAAGAATGTGTGGTGGCTTGTTTTAACTCTAACCCACGCACTGGCAGCTGTTTCATACAGACGCTGAGCGAAGAGTTTACTCTTCTAACGAACTGATAGTTAACAGTTACACCTGAAGGGGTGGGTTGTCCTAAATGCAAGAATAAAACGATCTAAAAGATTTGCCAGGGGTATGCGTGTAGGATTTCTCAAGAAAACCCACGTATCATCCAATTTCCGGGGGAGGTGGGCGTTAGTTAAAGACGTAACACTTTTCCATATCTGTGTAAAGGTCATTTGATCTATTAATCCGGTGGTACCAGGATGAAGTCCCAGCAGTGGTAATTTTTTTTTCTAGCACCACCACACCAAAAAGGCCCCGGGGTCTTCTTATATCTTATATCCTTCCCGTGCCGTTAAACGTCACATAGAGCTCGCAAAGTAGTTCGCCAGTTTTTCCTATCTTCGGCGAGTCTTTCAACCTCATCAAAGGATTTTATGCCTGTTAATTTGGCCTCTCTTAATAATGTCCTCTTCAGAGTTTCACGCGGTCTGCCTCTTGTTCTTTGATCTGTTGTGTTCCACTTGATAGCTTGTTTTAGGATTCTCTGATCATTTCTTCTCATCACGTGACCAACATATGTCCATCTCTTTTTCCTGATCACCCATGAGACTGGTTGTTGTTCAGTCATCTGTCTTATCTCTACATTGTTCTTGAATTCGTTCCACTTGATGCCGAGTATTTTCCTTAGGCATCTGTTGTCAACAGCATGCAGAGCTGGTGACCTTGATGTTCGGTTACAACTGTTGTGAGATTCCATACCGGCGGAGTTTTTAACTGCTGCATATGCCACATAATTATTGTTTCAATTTAAGGCTAAATTGATTGCCCACTGATGCAGAAGATATATCACGAACTGATTTTCCGAAAACTGTTGGACAACAGCATCTTCACAGTCGAATCATACTGTGAGGTAGATAAGTTTGTAACTGTTATGCAAGTTATGTATTCCCGGACGCATTCATTGGTGTTCCGACCTCCTCTTCAATATATCCTTCATCATAGAATAACTGATTAACCCCTTCTTTCTAATATCTCTTTATCGTACCAAATCTGTTTTTTCCCGTCAGATGCAGTGATAATAGAAACTGACTGTCATGCTTCTTTATTTTGTACGATCCTTTCAGATTCAGATCGAATGCCCCCCCCCCCCCTTTTTTTTTCCTTCCGTGGCCTATAGTCAGAATTTTTCATTCATTGCATGTTGACAAATTCTTCACTTGTTTTCAGCCTCTAAACGCGTAAACTGCTAAAACTTTGGATAAGACGTGACTGCATTCTCTGACTGTTTCAATTTTCCATTTCGGATCTTGAATGCATATTAAAAACAACGTAGCTCCGGCGTTATCAACAGAAAAGTGCATATGATTTAGTGTCCGTATTTTCATGTTATCTTTTGGCAGGTAAATAGATGGACGTAGTGAATATCACGTTTGATTTCCACTCTTTCCTTAGGCCACGCAAAAAGAAGCCGTCAAAAGGATTTGATATAATAATAATAATAATAATAATGGCAGAGAATGTCCGAGAAGATGGTTTAGTGACAGGGATAAAGATATACATCACAGTGTAACTGATCAAAAGAAAGAGTTATCCAGAAAAATAAAATGGAATTGAGGCTGTGTAGAGATCTCTCTGCATCTGATCCGTGCCAGTCAGACGTTGGTCATCACTGATTTCCACAATCAACTACGCTTTACTCTCTATCTTTATGTAGATAAACCCAGTTTGAAAAATTTTAAGACCTACTTCCAGAGCTTTGCAAACAAGAGCGGGAACAGTGACTGAACTGTCTTCCACATAAATGTCGAAATTTCTGCATAAATGTTGCACTGAAATTTCCCATAGCAGCATCAGGTTCTTGCCACTAACTAAGCACCTTTTTCATAAAGGACTATACACTAAACCTTGGGACCTGGGATGTCCAACATCAGCCGCCTCAAGGGCCACAAATGCATGCAGAAATCGAGTGGCTGTTCGCATATAAATCAATTTGTTTGTGTTAACTTACATCAAAAAGAGAAATGATGACAGTTATGTAGTAACAGTGAAGTGACTGTTTTAGTTAAATTTTCAGATGTTAATGTTTTTACGTGCTTTGTCATGTTTTTGTTGACTTTAATCAAAAAGACTACATTTTCATAATCACTTCGCGGATTGCAAAGACGTTGCAGGCCGCCAGTTGGACACTCCTGTGCTAAACTAATTAGTACGAAAGGATGCTGCAATTATTAATGAACATTTTTAAAACTTCAACAAATTGTAAGGTATCTATTTACTATACGTTAGCGTACACTGATGTAGAAGTTTTTTTTTAGATCAGTCAGTCAGTCACTCAGTCATTTGCAAGTCCCTTGCAAAACTTTGCCTCACTAACAGCTCTCCTGTAGGCCTCTTTCTGAGGTGGTGCTCATAATTTCAAGATACTAGTTTAACAAGAAGTTAAACCTGTATTTCCAAGCAGTTGAAAGTCTTAAAAAACTTTGACGAAATTTGATATATCATGATTCGCCATTGATTAGCGTTTATTTCACTTAACACATAAAGTTGCCGTCAACCTTTTTAAGTTTTAGGTTCCACTGAAGGTTACTCTAATACGAGGAAGTAGGGGATTCTTCCTTTCCTTATGGAAGGAAGGAAGGAGGGAAGGAAGGAAGGAAGACAACCTTGTATTTCGACAAAATTGCCTTTAGCAAGGATAACAGAAAAGACAAAAATATGCAAGAAAAAAACACTTATCTGTGATCTGTTCTCTGGGGACAGGCTGTGGCCGCAGGTGGAAGGGAAATAACGAGGAGTTAGAGGAAGTCATTGGTGGAATACAGTCAGCTAGTACCAGCTGATGAACATGAGCCAACTACAGAGAATGTTTAACAAGATTTGGAAAGGAAAAAAGGTCGCTTCTAAATGGAAAAAAGGAATCATTGTTAAAATACCAAAAAAATAAAAAAGCAACCTTAGTGACTGTAACAATTGGGGAGGAGTAACTTAATATTAGTTGTGTCAAAAGTATTTTGCAAGGTGATTTTGAGTAGACTTAAGATATAGTGAGTACCACAATGAGAGAAGAACAAGCAAGATTTCGAAAAGGGAGAAGCTGTCTCGACCAGATCTTTACTCTAAGAATAATGCTTGAAGAACATATTGAAAAGCAGAAACCACTAAAATTGAACTTCATAGACTTTAAAAAGGCATTTGATAGCATACACAGAGATTCATTGTGGAGAATTTTAAGTCTATATGGAATACCATCTAAAATTGTCAACATCATTAAGGACTTCTACAGTGGATATGTTTGTGCAGTTAAAACAGAAGAAGGGATGAATGAATGGTTCCAGATTGAAACAGGCGTGAAACAAGGATGTATACTGTCTCTCTTGCTTTTTAGAATTACAATAGATTTCATAATAAAAAAAATGCTGCATATGTGAAACAAAGGTATTGAGTGGGTACATGAGACCCAACTAGAAGATGTTAATGCAGGCTTTCCTGAATAGAGTATCAATATCTCTTGGAAGTTTGGGAAACAAATGCTTTTATATCAGAATTTTCTTTCCGTTATTCTGTTCCAAGCCATACTTTTACAATTTAAAACCAATATACTGACATCTTTTGTCTTCACACTTGTACCTAATAGGACTGGATGATGATGTATAAAATAGGAGAAAGTAGGAGCAGCTTTATTACTTAGCAATTACAAAGTTGTGATGTTTCAGCGTGAGCCTTAATCATACAAAAACATACAGGTTGAAGAAACAGAGAGAGGAGATAAAATATAGATTCACATGAATACTATTTTTAAAAAAAATTTTTTTTTTTTTAAAGATTACTTAGCTGTAAATTGTAAGCTGTGACTTGTCCGGCGGTGTGTGTCAGGAATGGATTTAGTAGAACATGGAGACCGTTTAAATAGAGACCTCTGACATGTGGTCGGTGGGTTGTAACTGGGGGTGGTGGATGGGGAACCGGGGAGAGAGAGTGATACAATGTTGACCTAGCCAGGAGAAGTTGAAATAGATGATTAGGGAAGAGGGGTTGCAGAGTGATGCTGTGAGGAAGTTTGAAAAGTAAGAAGGGGTGGACTTAGTGGAGAGGTACTATAATGATTGAAGAGAATGCTATATGTAGCTAAACAGCGAGTTTAACCCATGTGGCTCCAGCGTCCCATAATTTTGAATGCAGCGGTTCTCAAGTGCCAGGTGGCTTGTGTCATCTGTGTGACATTGTTTGATGGCTGTTACCAGAAAATCAATGCCCTCAACCACAGAGGCAAATCTGATGTGTAGACTGTACATTATATACAATAAATTTTAAATAAGTAAAATATCAAATGTAAATAATACAGAACTATAAATTTTAAATAGTATATGGATTTTAATTATAATTTACATCTGAACTGAAAATAATGAACAACAGATTCAATCTAAATGATAAACAATATATGATCTCTAGATAATAAGAAAGATGGATGATAAACAATATATGACCTTTGGATAATAAGAAAGATGGATGTAAGAAAAAATATATATAATAAAAAATGAACATCAAGTGGCTGGACAAAGCAGTCAACACAGCAGTGCTGCAGTTTACTATAAGCATACAATTTGAATTGTATGTTCATGTGACAATGAACGAAGGCATTTAGACAGATTATGTGTAGGGAAACTGCATACGAGAAGAAAACGAGGGTCATAACTGGAGACAGCGGATACAAGAACAAGGAGTCTGTCTGGGTTTTGCAACACAAACTTTGATGTTTTGGAATTTGTGTCAGTCAAATATTAGTAAAATTAGAAATATTAGTAATATTAGAAATACTCAATCGACCACACCCAAAAGAATTGTTAAACCTTGAAACTGACTTACCAGCCCCACAACTAAATGTCAATCTAGATGAAATTAAATTGTATGAAATTGAAACAGCAGTGAATTTAATGGCTAACAACAAAGCTGCAGGTGAAGATGAAATAACAGCCGAGATGCTAAAAGCTATCAATAGTGACAACATGAGACAACTACAGAGAATGTTTAACAAGATTTGGAAAGAAGAAAAGGTCCCTTCTAATTGGAAGAAGGGAATCATTGTTAAAATACCAAAAAAGGGCAACCTTAGTGACTGTAACAACTGGAGAGGAGTAACCTTAATATCAGTTGTGTCAAAAGTATTTTGCAAGGTCATTTTGAATAGACTCAAAGATATAGTGGATACTGCAATGAGAGAAGAACAAGCAGGATTTCGAAAAGGGAGAAGCTGTCTCGACCAGATCTTTACTCTCAGAATAATACTTGAAGAACATATTGAAAAGCAGAAACCATTAATACTGAATTTTATAGATTTTAAGAAAGCATTTGATAGCATACACAGAGATTCATTATGGAGAATTTTATGTCTATGTGGAATACCATCTAAAATTGTCAAAATCATTAAGGACTTATACAATGGATATGGTTGTGCAGTCAAGACAGAAGAAGGGATGAGTGAATGGTTCCAGATTGAAACAGGCGTGAAACAAGGATGTATACTGTCTCCTTTACTTTTTGGGATTACAATAGATTTCATAATGACAAAATGCTGCACAGGTAACACAGGTATTGACTGGGTACATGGGACCCAACTAGAAGATCTTGATTTTGCTGATGACATAACTCTTATCAGTAACAATGTGAATTCCATGCGATAAAAAAAAGATATCCTGTCTTCATTTGCTAGCAAAATAGGACTTGAAATTAATAAGGACAAAACAAAAATAATGAAACTTTCCATTAGTTAAAACGGAAAAATACACGTAGAAGGGACAACTGTTGAAGAAGTCAGTCAATTTGCATACCTTGGCAGTTACATAGATCAGGATGGTGACACCAGAAAGGAAGTTAGAATTAGAATTGCAAAAGCAGCATTGATCTTCAAGAATCTTGAGAACATATGGCATTCAAAAGTTATAAGCACAAAAACCAAGTTAAGACTATTCAATTCAAATATAATATCCACTCTCATTTATGCATGTGAAAGCTGGAAAACAACTAAAGAAATAGACAAGAAATTAGACTCTTTTGATAACAAATGTCTAAGGAAAATACTCGGCTTCAAGTGGAACGAATTCAAGAACGATACAGAGATGACAGATGACTGAACAGCAACCAGTCTCATGTGTGGTCAGGACATATGTTGGTCACGTGATGAGAAGAAATGATCAGAGAATCCCACAACAAGCTATAAAGTGGAACACAACAGGCCAAAGAAAAAAAAGGCCGACCACGGGAAACTCTGAAGAGAACATTATTAAGAGAGGCCAAATTAATAGGCATAAAATCCCTTGATGAGGTTGAAAAGCTCGCCGAAAACAGGAAAAATAGGCGAACTACCTTGCGAGCCCTATGTGACGTTTAACGGCACGGGAAGGATATAAAATAGGTACCAGTTTTACTACAGTTAATGCCACAGTTATCTCACACCAATATTTGTTTAGCACTAGTAGGAGACTTAAGCAAATTTGTATGAGGCAGTAAAAGTCTCAGCTGCTACACAGTGTGTACGTGAGGGATGTTCTAGCCATATGTGTGGGGGAAAAGTACAGTTTAGTAGATTCTGGATAAACCCTGAACTAGTTTTTTTTTTCTTCATTCGATATCATTTTTGCTGATGGTGGTGTCCGCCAGAATTGTGCCCTTATTTGGTTAAATCGATAAATTTAAGTCAGTCGCTATAATCTGCTGCACATCGGACACGGTGACCGAGTTTGGAAACTATATAACATACACTTTCAGAATACTGAAGACGAAAAGGCCTATGATAAAAATATAATACAGAGACAGGCTTAGAAATCGTCTGATTCGACAGTACAACCGAATTCATACATGGGGGGAAAAAAACCAGATCAATAGTGGTTAAACTGGGGAGGTATACATTTAAAGAATATTATTGAAGTGTAGTAAAATGAGGGTTAAAGAATGGGTGAGAAAGCAGGGAGTCAGATGAAATTAATAAGAGGAGAAGAATAAGAAAAGCTGATCTGCTGGAAACTGAAAACTCGCCGTTCGCTTGGAAAATAAGTAGGTAATCACACAACTCTAAAGTTATATGATATTTAATTATCGCTTTCTTGGCTTTGGAATCATATGACTCTTGAACAGGTCGACTCATAAATTGCAGTGTGTGTGTGTGCATATATGTACATATGTGTGTGGGTATATATACATATATATGTGTGTGCGCGCGTATATATATATGTGTGTGTATGCGCGCGTATATATATATATGTAGTGTGTGTATGTGTGTGTGTGTGTTTGTGTGTGTGTATGTGTGTGTCTGTGTGTGAAAATGTCCTGCTGTTATGTTTATTTTCTTTTTTTTTTTAAAAGTTTATAAGCATTTAACAAAGAAGAAAGATAAAGAAAAGGATTAATACAGTTGATAAAAACAACAAACATGCACCGAAATTTTAAAATGGTGTGCATCAACACCTTCACAGCAACGGCTGCAAAGAACATCACTTCACAGTTCCAAGAAGACAAGACGAGATAAGAAAAGACAAGATAAGACAAGATAAGATAAGACAAGACAAGACAAGACAAGACAAGACAAGATAAGACAAGACAAGACAAGAGTCATCTGGTGCTGTAGTGAGTCACGATGAATTACCTGTGAAAGACAAATTTGTAAATAAATGAATTAGTATTATTATTATTATCTTATCTCATATCCTTCCCGTGCCGTTAAACGTCACATAGGGCTAGCAAAGTAGTTCGCCAATTTTTCCTGCCTTCGGCGAGTCTTTCAACCTCATCAAGGGATTTTATGCCTGTTAATTTAGCCTCTCTTAACAATGTCATCTTCAGAGTTTCACGCGATCTGCCTCTTTTTCTTTGGCCTGTTGAGTTCCACTTGATAGCTTGTTTTTGGATTCTCTGATCATTTCTTCTCATCAAGTGACCAACATATGTCCATCTCCTTTTCCTGATCACCCATGAGACTGGTTGTTGTTCAGTCATCTGTCTTATCTCTACATTGTTCTTGAATTCGTTCCACTTGATGCCGAGTATTTTCCTTATGTATTTGTTTTCAAAAGAGTCTAATTTCTAAATTATTATTAACGTCATTATTATTATTATTATTATTATTATTATTATTATTGACAAAAGACATATATTTTTTTTCACCAATAATCTCACAAAATACGCTGTATTAGTCAAGTCCAACAAACCAACACAATTTTTGTGAGGACAGACACCCATTTGTATAGGAAATTAAGGTTGCTTCAGTTTGTAGATTAGATACAACATACAATTGTCATTCCAGGTATGCAACAAAGACAAATGTGAGAAATAAATGTTCTCAATTTTATTTCAATCTTTCCATTTAAAAAATGTTATTACTTACTGAATTAGACAAGGGGAAAAAAACCAAAACAAATTTTAAAAGAACATACTAATATTGTATGTAAAAAAAGGACCTGACAATAAACGAAACAAATTCTTGATCAGTACTCAGTATTTTCTCTTCCCTATTCAACTTTTATGATTTCCTGAAAATATTCATCAAGTAACTAAAAGAAGAAAGAAAGAAATTCTAAGAAATGGAATTGTGTGGTTGATTGGAAATATTAGTGTTACTGTGACTGCGTGTTCTTAGGCAGTCGGTGATAAGGCAAAGATCTAACAACACAAACATCGTATAGAAAAGCAATGAGTTACAATGATTGTCTTTAATTCTCTAAGCGGGCTTTAAAAAAAAAAACTTTCTTGCCAAAATAAACCATCATAGCTATCACAAAGGCCAAACATATTTCCAGGCGATGCCTTTGGCGAGGTAGGATATAGTTGTAAAAGACAAATGCTGACCGCCCCTCCTCGAACACACTCCTCAATATAACTATCTTCGCTCTTGAAATATTAAACAGAAGTTTTGAAAGGCCTGGAGGGAACGAGATTGTCAAAGAAATTATTAAAGAGTATTTTTATAGGGAAGACAGGAAGACAAACATAGACAATCTATCAAGCTGCACCAAAAGGGATTGCCTTTGCGTAACATCTATAATCATTTATAGTCTGCCCATATCATAATTATAAACGTGTACAAAACATTGATTGTCGATTTAAAAGAAAAAAAAAACAAAACAACTCAATTCGTTCGTGCAGGAATCATTTATATGTATATATATATATATATATATATATATATATATATATATAATTTATATTTATTTATATGTATATATATACATACGACAGATCAACTTTTTCTTTTCTTTGTTCATTTCATCTGACGACATCATCATCATCATCATCATCATCATCATCATCATCATCATCATTGTGTGTTGTTTTCAGTACGAAGGTTGGCGATAATGAATCTCCAGCGTCTTCATTTCCTTGCCTGGATGGTGCACTCGGTCAGGCTGTGTCCTGTTCACACTTGTCTGTTGTCTTTCCATCTACATTTTTTGTCTACCTCTTGCCCCCCCCCCCCACACACACACTTTCCACGTTTCATTCTAGTATTGTTTTCAGCATATTACTATGTCTTTTGACGAGGTCTAAATATTTTGTTTACTTGGACCTTACTTCTTTGAAAAGTTCATGTTGCACTTGTGTTTGTTCTAATACTTGAACACTTGTTCTGTTCATTTTTCATAATCTGACACTCTACTTCTCAGTTATTCTTCTACCCTCAGAGCATTATTTATTTTACTATATTTTATACTGTACATTCCTCATTGTATATAATATGCACTGCTACAGTGAGATACATGTAAAATAATACTGCGCTACAAGCATTCAGTGGTAAATGGATAAAGACTAGTTTAGTGTTGTGAATAAACGCAGAAATAATCATAAATCTGGGGGATTAATAAGCGTACATTTCACGCTTAAATTTGGAAATAAGTAAAGGAAATAGAGCATTCCGTCCATATACTCGAGGGCGAGTCAAAAGCAACCTTAATTTTGTTCTAAAAAAATCTAAATCTAGTAGTGGACAGTTGTAGTACAGATATGCTATGCCATCCCTCCTTAAATGTATGTGCACGGAAGCACGTCGGCCATTTTGGAACTACGACGTTCCCTTGGAAACATGCGCGAGAGAAGAATAGCAGCCACTTATTCTTTTCTTGGGTAGTGAAGGTGAGAACCTTGCAGATATTTATCACATAGTGAAGACGCGGTGTGAGAACATATGTACGTCTTTTAAGCAGGTATGTGAATGACAAAAGAAGATGAAAAATGATATGTCACATCTGATGAACGTAGCTCGCTCTGACCAGCCTCACTCTGGGAATAGGCCTGACCTAAATGCTGAAGTGGAACGGAACGGGGAAGCCGGCAAATAACAATCAGGTGGCTGAAAAAGTGAAGACTAACCATGGCTCGGCGCATCACATCGCTCGCGAAGTGCTGGAGTACATAAAAGTCTCCGTCAGATGGGTATCACATTCACCCCCGATCTAAAGAACGCCGTAAGGATGTTCATGAAATTCTGATACGTTTTAAAAATGAAGGCGACAAGTAACGCGAGACAAATGCTGGGTATATTACTTCCAGCTAGAGACAAAGTGAATCAGCAAAGTGTAGCTACATTTTTCCTCTCCGACATCAAAGAATTTCTGTACAACTCGTCGGCCGGAAAATTGATACCCTCACTCTTTTTGGACTGTTCCTGGAACATTAAACGCCATGAGAAACCACTATCATCAACAAAGCATACTGTGGTCTGTTTGAGAACCGCCTAAAGCCTTCAATTAGGAAAAAAAAAAGTCACAGTTTTCTCAGTTTTGATGTGCTGTTACAGTATGATAATTACAAATCTGCATTTCGTGTGTCTTCCACGTCCAGCATATCCACAGGAATCGCGCCTTTGATAATCATGTGTTTGGATCTTTCAAGAAGGCGCTAGGTATGAAGAAATTCAATAGGGACGAAGAGATTGCTTATAGAGTTAGTCAAGAATTTCTTTTCACGAGGAATCCAGATATTAGTAAAGAGGTGGCAGGCCTACGCTAAAAGTAGTGCGGGCTATGTTGACAAGTGGTTTTTCGAGATTTTCAATCATATTTGTATATTTATTCAAATAAAATAAAAAAGTAAGGTTACTTTTGACTCACTCTCTTTTTCTTTCTTTTTTTTTTTTTTTTGCTTTCGAAACCATAGCCCCGTCTCCTCTATTTTTCCATGCAAATATTGATAACTTCAACGTTTTCTTCTGGTGAACTAATAGAGAGATCGCACAGATCTGGCCGTGCCAGAGAGTAGCAATCTGAATAGTTCGTTGATTGTGTGGTGTTTGTAGAACTCAGAAAATCGCCTTGTGTTTCTACATCGCCCAGTTCATCGGGAGAGACATTGTAAGGATTTTTCAAGTCCCTACTAAATTCATGTAGCTTAGAGTAAACGTTTGGGGGTTGTAATGTAATACAACTTTCATTTGGGCAGTCCATGTTTCGCGCTCTGCTGTAAACATTTTCAGCGTTGTCTTCAACAGCCATCTTACTCTTCTTGTCATTGAAAAGCACAGACGGCTTGACAAATTCGTAATTGAGTTCCGTCTTGGGTAATTCGTATTCACAGTCGAAGTTTCTTAACTCTGCGATACTGTCTGCACCATCACTCGTGTTTAATTTTAAATTTTGGTAATTTACTTCGTTTTCTGCATGAGTGGACAGTTCAGAGATGTCATTCACCTGTTCATTAGGAAGAAGTTTGTTGAAAGAAGCATTTGTACATTCCTGTTGCGTTAGACTCCCTTTCATTTTACTAGTGACAGCGTAATCTAGTTCTGGGTTTTTGGTGCCGTCAGTTACCGTTCTTTGTTTGTCAGAAAGAGAGTTGCTCTCGCCGTCATCACATGCAGCGTAGTTTGTACAAGAATCCTGAACACACTCATCGACATTATTATCATCATCTAATGCTTCTGAGCTAGTATATTCGCTGTCAGGGTTGCCGGAAAAATTAACAGTTTGGTTTGATGTTGGCTGATCTTTCAAACACACATAATCAATTTCTGTCTGATGGTTTGGACAGCTGGTTCTTTTCTCTGTGGCGTAATTGACATAATCGCCTGTTTCCACACTCAGATCTTGGTCATGGATGGTTTCATACAAAAACGTATCTTCAGTTGGTGAAGAAAGTGTTAGCGTGGCGTCGGATTTTTGTGTTTCAGATTTAAGTACAGAACTTTTCATCTTCTGTTTGTTATCTGAATCAGGATGGTTTTGATATGCACTGGCCTCTAATTCTGCTGTCTTCGAATGCCTCCTTCTTTTCCAGGCAAATAAACCGCCAGCTGCAGCAGAAACTGCAAAAACAATGGCTGATACTGTGAGACCAGCAATTAAGGGTCCATTCTGAGGCGATGAAGATGAATCTGTGTTATTTGCAGAGGAAACAATTGAAGAGACGTTAGGGCTTGTCGGTGCTAACGATTTCTGAGTTGTTGGTGCTGCTACTGTTGTTGTTGTTGTTGTCGTCGTCGTCGTCGGCCATGATTTGTATACCGTGCTTATTGATGCCGTTGTTGTTTTTGCTGATGATGCCCATGTTGATGGACTTGTTTTTCTTGTTGTTGATGGTCCAGCTGATGTTGTTGGCTTTCTTGTTTTTCTGCGTCTATATATTGCTCTTGATGACCTGTATGTTGATCTTGCTGGTGTTGGACATGAACAGTTAAGATCACATTGTTTAAAGTCTGATAAATCGTGGAAATTGAACTTCTCATTAGCCCGACTCCAGACAAATCCGACACAAAGTGATGCATTGGAGGGCACGTTGCTTAAACTGAAAGACTGGCTGAAAGATTGGCTACATCTGTGCTGCTCCTGTTGCAGGGTACACAAAATGCTCTGGCTTTTGTAAAAGTGTATACAAGTGTAATACTTGCAGCCATATGCTAATGATACTAACGGGACCGTCGAAGAAACATATGTATCAGGGTAATAAGGAACACTCCTGTAAGTGTAATCAGTCGTACACAGCGATGCACCTGAACTTGTACACCTGTAAAAACTGAATTCAAAATTATGTTTTAAGAATAGTGAAAGTAAGGAGTGATTTGAACTGCTTCTGTTTAAATCAAGACCACTTCTTGACTGATTCCATCACCATAGGGTAAGTATAAAACAGCAATGTCAGTTTCAACAGAATGTATATTTATTATACACTACTGCGCAAAAGTTAAGGGCCATTTGATAAAACCTTTGCCTAAAAAAATAATATGTAGCCAATATTAGAAAAATTGATATCAGATTTAGCTGCATTTAAAATACAACAAATTCACACAAATCTTATGCAAATGTGATAATCCGTACAAAAGTTATAAGCCCGAGGAGTCACTCACCCATCATCATGAAAGTCACAAGATAAGTACTGTTACACTTGATCTGTCAAAATCTGGTATAACCAACATTTGCGGCCAGATATTCAATATATCTTTGACGCATGGACTCCATAAGGGTTCTAAGAACATAGCCTACCAAAAAAGTTCTACTCTTGAGGAAGAAACAGAGTCAGCTGTGCAACATCAACTGGCGGAGGGTGATTAGTTGATACTCTCCGTCCAAGGACATCCCAGAGGAGTTCAGCTGAAGCAAGATCAGGTGAAGGGGGGGGGGGGGGGTCCCTAGTGTTGAATAAAGTCATTAACGATAAGAGCTCGATGAGGTTGACCATTGTCATCCTGCAAGACTGCATCCACTTATGAACTACAGAGCAGACTGAATAAGACGTCGCAAATTATCACCTTTTACTTTAGGACGGTCGGCGTACCATAGATGACATGAAGAGATCCTTGTCGACTGAGGCCGCACCAGATCATGACAGAACTGCCTCCATGGCTTTCACTTCTTGAATCGTGTCATCAGTAAAACGCTCTCTTTGCCTTCTCTAAACACGAACCCTGCCATCATTAAATGACAGAGTGGATCGGTACTCATCTGTAAAGAGAACTTGACTCCAGCTGATGTGCTCCCGACACCAAAGAACAACGGGCTCAGCAGTGAGCTGGAGTGAGAGAGATTCTGACTGCTGGTCTTCGTGAAGCCACTTGGACTTGCTTCACGTTCACGTAATCGTCTGCAAATGGTCATCCTGCTGACCTTAAATGTTTGCAGTATCAATCAGCTGAGGTCGTGACTGTCCGTAGACGAAGGGCCAGACAAACAAGAGATATCTTTCATCTTGCCAGCTAGTACTAATGTGGGCGGCCTGAACGCTTTCAGTCTTCTGCACCTCTGGTGGCTCTGAATCTCTTAAAAAGCAGTTGGATGGTAGAATGTGACACTCCCAAACGTCTTGCAACCTGACGGCAGATTCGTCAATCTCAACCCATGCAATAGCTCGAACACATTCTAGGATGCTAAGACTCCTTCTCTGGGGTATGGTTTTTGCAACTGACAAAAATGTCCTTTTATCACCAATTTTAAAACAAATGAAAAGTGATATCTGTTTAATAAGAGTCCCTATTGCACCTGCATGAATCTGCACGGTCTTTCTACTTGCGTGAGTTGACGGAACGCGTGAATCATACCTAAATTTACGTTTAGTATAATATGATTTTTACACCCACACAGTAAGTACTTTTCATGCCTTACGTGCACAGAGGATTATTTGTGGATGTACTGAAACAAGTTTCAACGAAATTATTCTTTATCATATAAATACACAAGTATTCGCTGATATAAAAATGTGCTGAAAATAAAGGGGTGGTTCTTAACTTTTGTGCAGTAGTTTAGGTCATGTACTATGATAATGTGGTTTAAAATGGGATGAGTAGTGTGAGAGGGTATTTAATGACTCTTTGCATCTTAAGAGGTTAAATTATAGCACGGACTTGACATAATGATATTTATATCTCGGACCTGACATAATGATAGAGGTTACATCGTACTTCTTGAAATGTACTTATATATATTAATTATTATCTATTGATTAGTTTGAGTGTTTTTGTTGGAGCAAAACTGGTTAAACGGAGGGGGGATATCGCAAGGAATATTGGTCATGGTTAGGGAGATGCGACTCAAGTAGACCTTCTGAATGAAATGAAATTATTCATGGACCATGCGTGCAGCTCATGCTTTTTTTTTCCTAGATGGTCCAGTCCGTGGGGATCTTAGATTGGTGATTACATTTTTAATCAGTTTAGAGTTAGGTTTTGTCGTGTTAGGACGTATTGTTTTAGTTAGCAGAGTAACTGTAGAATTAGTGATTATCAGCGCTGGCTAGAATGTTTGTGGTCAAAAGTTTTCTTGTGTAGAAATAGTGTTATTTTTCGTTTAGTATCCTGTGGTGGCTATCTTATATTAAGATGCAAGCTGGATTTCTTGTTCTTGTTTTGCTGATCAGTTTGAAGTATGGCACGATATATTTCACCGACATCGGTCAGCATTATCATCATGTGTTGTTAATTAAACATAAATGTTTATGTGATCGGCATTGGATGTACTTCGTTGATTGATTCAGCGTTATTGTTGAGTGAATTCCTGGGTTGACAGTTGAGCATCAGTTAAAGGAATTATGTGTGAACGGCCCACAACTCAGAAGTAACATACAGTAGTGACATATATACATATATATGCCTGTTCTTGGTGCAAAAGAGGCATTACATTTTTAATATCTCTCGAAAAAAAATTGGTAACTTAAACAACGAAAACACAAATTCTAGATTTAAGTAACGTTGATGATGAGAAACCACTCACTCATTCACTCACCATTCACTCACTCACTCACTCACTCACTCACTCACTCACTAACTCACTCACTACAACTTACTTTATAAAACGGTATGGGTCAAAATATATGTCGACGAGACGGCTGCTTCTTGCATTTATGTGTATTGTAAGACTACAATAACTGGAGTGGGCTGTTCCACAAAGGAAACTTAATATAGCAAATGTCAACAGCTTGCTGACAGCCATCCCCTTTTTTGGCAACATCGAAACATCTACCTGCAAGATGAATAATTAAATGAATGTTCATTAGAACCGTTACACAAATGTCCTTCACTGACAGTGGGACTCGCTATATATAATAACTGCTGTAAACAAATTTTTTTTACTGAGATCAGATATCGAAATAACATAATAATCGATACATTTCTAACCTATCCATGTGCAAGTCGTACATAACAAAGTAATGAAAGAGTGTGCATACCCCTGTATAATTTAAATGAAGGTTTAAAAGATTTCCGAAAATGGAAAATTCGACACTTTTAGTACATTAATAGCAGATAAAAAAATTAATTTCGTCTCTAATACACAGACACAGTACGCATATCTAGTGTCATATGAGAGCGCTTGATAATGAGATCCAACATGCAACACGTAGTGAGCATGCGAACTCACATAAACAAGCAGTGATCTAATTACTAAAACACTGTGACTATGTGGCCTTTCAAATCGTATAGTCCGTAAAGCGTGGTATTCTAATATTACTGGGGACGGACAAAGCAGACTGATAGACGAAGTTCGATAGTTAGAGTACTAAACAAATGACTCTATGATATTGTAAAATGTTTAGTTTTGTTGATGCCTCGGTGCTTTAAACTTATATATTACTATAAACTTATATATGACTATTAGGATGTTTCCTTCCCATTATTAAGTACAATCGTACATGGGATCCCAAACTGCACCACTCCAAAATATACCAACCCAGGTTCTATCCCTTTCATCTGTGTCCAGCTTACTACCCTATGAATTTTACCTAACCTGAAGAAATTAGACACATTAACACAGCACATTTTCATATACATATACTCGTAAACCACATAATGTTCAAAGCAAATAATAATCAATTTTAATTACAAACAAGAAAACATGCCACACGCGACAAACGACAACTGAAGACCACGAGAAACTGTGTGTATCACGAACAAGAACACACAACTAATAAAAACGAGACACTTCATCAAATCAAATCATATGACAAAACTTTCACCGTGACTCTCACATTAATCATACACCTACTTCAAAACTGCACCCCCCCCCCTCTTCACATAGAAGGCCTCACTATGCTGACTTGTGCAATCGCACAAATGTTCGACAATTCTATCTCCTTCTCAACACAAAACTACATCAACAACTCGTGAGTTAGCATCCAAATTCTTACCAAAACATATTATGTTCGTGCTAACTCATGAAACAGCATATTCAATTTGCGCAGTGCTAATGCTTGCACTTTACCATCAGCAAATTATGATTCTCAAACGAAATATCACAATATATGAAACAATGTGAATGAAAAATTGTGACATTATGTACGTGTGACAGATGAACACTGGCAAAAGTAAAAGTTCGCACAGCTTCAATGAATGTTCACTTGAATATTTCTATCACATGAATACTTCTGTCACATGAATACTTCTGATTATACACATGATGCGCATGCAACATATAACACTACAAATGGCAATGTCAATGCAAAATGCAATCAATCAAATATATCAGATATGTCAATGAATCAGCAGTGATGGTTTGATGTTACATACATCTTGTCAACTTCTGTATACACTGAACACAGTTAGTAGTTCACCATGAATTGCGAGTTCGTTAATTAAACAACAAGCAATACTACTTCTCGCTAAACTTACGTTTAAATTGTACATAAACCAACATTAGACATACGACAACTTACACAACCTTGAGGGTTACACAGGAGGAGATCATCGCAAGAAACGATACAACCGAATATACACTGATCCATAAGACAATAACGATAACATGCTCCTTAACTATAATCCTGGCCGTACCTCCCCACAAACAACGGACGAATAACTCGTCAATTAAATATTCAAACTGCATAGCCCACAAGCCAGTCACGTGTTCCGAAATCACGAGGTGCTACTTTGACCTTTCCGGCCGGGAGTTCTGAAAACGCCAAGGCCAGCAACCTTCACGATATCTTTTTATGTCGGACACGATATTACGTCTTCCAAGAAGGCGAGACCAGCGTGATTCTAAAGAGCGCAAATGATTGGTCAACCGGTCTCTCTAACCATCTGCACTTGGTCACTTTTAGTAAAATTATTATTAGAACTATAGATATATAAGAGTTTAGAAGTTAACAATGTGCAAGTCCTTCGAAAGCTTTATAGAGTTGGCCAAGAGAAACAGAAGAAAGCTAAAGTAAGAATTTCATACTTCTTCCTACACAAAACACTGGCCAACTTAATTAAGGAGACACTATCAGGAAGTGGAACCAGATAGTTTACACAAAAAAAAGTATTGAGAAGCTACCGCCAGATAAAACTTTTTACAGTGACCACATCTATCATACAGTACTGTCATTTGTTATAAGTGTCATTCTAGAAATCCTACTCAAGAAAATACAAGATATGGAAATAAAAGACTTACGTCCCCAGAGCCGGGAACAACAAATTAATAGTCCACACTGGCAATACAATTTTCCTCCTTGACAACGATCAGACCTTTAGGATGCATTCTGGAGATATTAAAAGTGTTTAGCAGAGACAACTGTTTCAAGGTCAACCTCCACAAGGCTGCTGTGGTGGGCAAGACGTTTGTTCTGTACGAGATATCGTATGCAAGTGCTGCACAAATGCTTGGGGTTCCTATAGCTCCTAAAGACGGGAGGGGGTGGGGGTGTAGCCATGTGGGAGTCTCTGATAAGATTTGAAAACGAATACAGGTATGTATTAATGAATCATATTCAGGAAAACAAGCAGCAGAAATATGGTTTATTAGAAGAATGTTGCGAATCCCCTGGGCAGCAAAAATAACTAATGAAGAATGTATGAGAAGAGCTGGAGAGACAAAAAACCTTGTCAAAAAGATAAGAGAGAGACAATGTACTTTCATAGGACATGCAATGAGAAGAGGGAACATTGAAAATATTATAACAACAGGAAAAATAGAAGGAAGAAGATCAAGAGGAAGACCAAGAGAAATGATACTGGACAGTCTGACGGGATGGCGTGAGAGGAGATCACCAACTGAACTGATGGCCTGCATGAAGGATCGGGTACTCTGGAGAAGCATAATAGCCAACGCCAGTCGGCACGGCACTTGATGATGGTGATGATGATTCAGGAAAACAGTGATAGTCAATACGTTAATCATAATAACTAACATACTTGCCTAATATCTTAGACATATACCGCTCACTGCCAACATTATAAAACTTATAAACAGGTATTCAGGAATTTAACACGACACGCCACACAAGGTATGCGAAAAGATGTCACGGAAGCCAAAACCATAGCCTGTTTTATGAAATGTTTGAGAGACATCCGGAAATGTACCCTCAAGCACATTACTTCGTACAGAAAAGAATTATCGTGCTCGGGATGAACAAGAACAATAATTTTCACAATGTAAGACACAACACCGTCTTCTACAGTGGCTGCCAACTACATAACACGAAATGCTAAGTATGCAAACACTACCTCGCTACGTTGTCAGAAATAATTTAAAAGTGAAGAAATACGTCATGCCAGACCTTCCAGAGCTTATAGAACATACATAACAGCCTGGTCATATCCTGAGTAACATTTTTAAACAGTCATCCACAAACTAATTTTCAGCATGACACTGGCTGTGTACAATGTAACAGACATATTCAAACGTATATGATGCGCACTCTGATGTCAAGAACAAACAGATAAGATTAGCATTCTGTCGTTAAGAACAAACAGATAAGATTAACACTATGTTGTCAAGAACAAACAGATAAGATTAGCACTCTATTGTCAAGAACAAACAGATAGGATTAGCACTCTGATGTCAAGAACAAACAGTTAGGATTAGCACTCTGATGTCAAGAACAAACAGATAGGATTAGCACTCTGATGTCAAGAACAAACAGATATGATGCGCATTCTGTCGTCAAGAACAAAAGATATGATGCGCATTCTGTTAAGAACAAACAGATATGATGCGCATTCTGTCGTCAAGAACAAACAGATATGATGCGTACCCCGTTGTCAAGAACAAACAAATATGATGCGCATTCTGTCGTCAAGAACAAACAGATATGGTGCGCATCCCGTTGTCAAGAACAAACAGATAAGAAGCGCATCTAGTCTGTTGTCACGAACAAACAGACAAGAGGTGCATGCAGTCTGTTGTCACGAACAAACATATGCACACTCTGTCGTCAAGGACAAATAGATGCACATTCTATCGTCAAGAACAAACAGATGTGCACTCTGCTGTCAAGAAAAAAACAGTTCAGATGCGCAGTCAAGGATAATCTGAAACATAACCACATATGTCTGTGTTTGAACTATCCATTTACTTTGAAATATCCACTTCCAAAACACTAAATTCATTACTAACAACAACTGAAAAAACGAACAGTCAGATTTAGTGAGCACTTTTTGTGAGATGTATAAGTTCATTAGCGTTGTAAATTTATGTTTAGCTTCACTTGAAATATTTGTACACATTTCTTATCTAGTATTATAGTTATTTCACCTTTCGACAAATATGTGTGAATCGACTTAAACATGTATTCTGAATTCACTTGAAACAGTCATCTTTTAAATCTCGCTTTAAATATTTATTCTCATTGTATCTGAAAACACACCAGGTTGAAACATTTATCTTTAGATTTCACACATTCTTATTTCACGTTAAATAGTTATGCTTAGTTTGTTACTTCCAAGCTGCCGCCATTTAAGACCTCTCATTGTCACTTAAAAGTCTGGAGTGCTAGATTTTGTTCTGTTTCCTGCACTTGTCTAACACAGAATTACGCTCGATGCCTGTGACCTGATAATATGCCTGTCCTACAAGCAGGTCTTGACAACCATGGCTCGGGACCTGACTGTATTCAGACTTCGACGCTAGATCCGGAACTAAATAAACTTAATCGTCGGCCTAATCAACTAAAGCAGTGGTTTTCAATTTTTGGACCTAAGTCCCATCACAAATTTTAACACCTGTTCAAATCCAAAATCTTGTAAAAAAAAAAAAAAATATATATATATATATATATATAAAACAATCTACAAAACTATTATAAATCCAGCCGTCATGTATGGATCAGAAACGTGGAGTACAACAAAGAAATACAAACAACAATTGCAGATCTTTGAGAACAAGATCCTACGAAGAATCTTTGGGCCCATAAAGGATACCAACAGTGGAGAATGGAGAGCTAGAAAGAGCACTGAACTGAACAGCTTATTTAAATCTCAACGAATTATAAATGCCTTGAAACTGAACAGACTACGCTGGCTGGGACATGTAAAAAGAATGGAAGAGAACAGACAAACGAAAATGATGTATGCACAAGAGATGAGGGAAACAAGACCAAGGGGTAGACCAAGACAGAGATGGAAAGACAATATAGAAGACAATATAAAAGAAATCGGTGTCACTAATTGGAGAGAGAAGATTAGGAATAGAGAGGAATGGAGACGAACTTCATCTGCAGCAATGAGCCTTAATGGCTCGGAAAGCTGAAGAAGAAGAAGAAGAAGAAAAAGAAGAAGAAGAAGAAGAAGAAGAAGAAGAATTACCATAAAAATACGAAGAAGGTATTTTTAAATTCTCTTCTGTGTTGTTATTAACAAAATAAAGCTTTCAGTTTTAAAATAAACGTTCCTCTTTTCAACATGTGGTAAAAAGTCATTTAATTAGTTACAATAGTGACTGCAAATATCATGGACACAAAAAAGAACAAATATATCCATACTACTAGAACTTAATATTGAAGAAGGCTGGCTAGTAAAGAGGATTAAAGAGAGAAAACTTAAATATTTTGGATACATTAAACGTCATGATAATCTAGAGAAGACCGTCTTGGAAGGGTACATAATGGGAAAAAGAAAGAGAGGAAGACCAAAGCGAAGATGGCTGCAAGACAACGTTGACGATCTGCAAATGGATGCACCAGCAGTAGGTCATCTTGCTTACAACCGAGAGGCCTACAGGAGTGCTGTTGGGGAGGCAGAGTTCCGTAAGGGACATGCAAATGAATGAATGAATGAGTGACTGCAATGATACAACGCTGTTTTGGGTTAGCTGGAATGTATCACTGAAATATTCATTATAACAGGTGTTGGAAATGTCCACCACAGGCTTCAAGACATGACTGTACACGTCTCTTCATATTGTCAAATACCTTGTGCAACGTGTCTGTTGTTATTTCTTGAATGGTAATTCTGATTTCTTCTTTCAGATCCTCAATTGTTTGTACATTATTTTTGTAAACATTTCCTTTCAAGAAACCCCATAGATATTAATCTAATGTATTTAGATCTGGAGAACGAGCAGGCCAAATTCCACGAGATATTATTCGATTTGCGAAAATTTATTTTAAAAAAAAAAACGTGTTTTGCTCTAGCTGTGTGTGCAGTTGCACCATCTTGCTGGAACCATGTTTCTTCAATTTCAAGTTCATTCAGCTGTTCTAAAAAAGGTTCCAGAATGTCAGTATGGTACCGATCGGCATTTATAGTGTTGCCGAAGAAAATTGGTCCAATTAAACGTTTTCTACTGACGGCACACAATACCCTAATTTTGGCATCGTGTAGCGGCTCTTCATGAAATGCATTGGGATTAACACTGCTCCAAATACGATTATTTTGGCTATTAACGTATCCAGATAGATGAAACCATGCCTCATCAGAGAAGAATGTTAAATCGAGAAGTGACTCGTCTTCTTCAGCTAAAAATGCTTGAAACCACGTGGAGTAATTTACTTTGGATTGATTGTCCCACTCTCTTAGTTCAGACACAACAGAAATCTTATATGGATGAAAATTTAACCCATGTTTAAGAATTGTGTGCACTGTGCTCAGTGATACGTTCACTTCTTGCGACATTTTCCTTAAGGAATTGCATGGACTTTTCAGGATTCTGTCTTGGATATCTAGATATTTTTCTTCAGACACAGCAGGCCTACCAGATCGCGGAGCATTTTCTGCAGTTCCCGTATCACGAAACTTATTCAACAAATTTCTAACCGTAGTGCGATGAGAAAGTTGTTTATCAGGAAATTTTGCTATATATCTTTGAACAACCATCCATGTGTATCGATCGCCATTTCTAAACACTTGTTCAACCAAAAAAATTATATCTTCAGTTGATAACACCATTCTGATTGACTGCCAGCACATTTTTTATGACGTCATTTTCTTCATTTTTACATAGAAAGTGTAAAAGGAACTTGCCACTAAATGGGAAAGTGATAGACGAGTATAGAAGCTGGCTGTTGAAAATGGGATAGCTAAATCGACCAAATCGATGGCACAGAACCGAAACAAAGTTATAGATTCAAGTACTTAGGAACAATCATAATAGCTGATGGGAAATGTCACAACGAAATTAAAAGCAGACGTGCTCAGGCCAAGTCAGCATTCCAGAAAATGAGAAACATCTTGTGCAGCAGATCCATATCAATGGAAACAAGATTCCGAGCACTTAAATGTTACATCGAGCCAATTTTGTTTTATGGATGTGAAACATGGTCCATGAATACAACGAGAAATGGAGGCCATGGAAATGTGGTTCATAAGAAGCATGTTGAAGGTACCATGGACAGCCAAGAAAACCAATGAAGAAGTCTTAAGAGAGGCTGAAGTTAAAAGGCAAATTACAGCAAAGATCAGAGGCAGACAAACGAGATTTATAGGACAGTTTCTGAGAAGAGGAAAATTCAACATTGTGGCAACTGGAAAAATTGAGGGAAGAAGAGACAGAGGAAAACAGAGAGAGAGAGAAGTTACTGGATGGGCTGTCAGTGTACACTTAGCTAGGAAGAAAGTCACCGGCGGATCTCATAATCAAGTCTAAAGACGGAATTGTGGAGAGAAATGATCGCCTACACCACGCGGCACGGCACTTAATTGATTGATAAATCGACCACATTATTACTTGTGTGTTTTATGATTCTATAGTATTAAAATATCATTTTAGTATGTAAGATATTGTCACTATTAACAATTTATAGTGTTACTGTATGATTTAACACGTGTTAGCAGTTATTTTTATCAAAACGGTTGATTACAATAGAGGTACACATTCCACATTCTGATAAGCCTCGAGCTAATGTACACAACTTTGGAGAAAAAGTAACACTCGAGATAGTGAGAGGGCCAAATGAGCCCTAAGTATTGTCAGGTGATATGATGCTCTGACTGTTCCATGTCACTGGACTTTCCACTGACCTTTTTACTTCCTACATTATTGCCTATATTAAAACAGAGTTATTTTGAAACACAGTGGATCCTCTAAAGCCGCACGATTTGATATTTTAACAACTCAACCAAAACAATTCAAAGGAAATCCGGTTTGAATCTAGGACAGAAATTTGAAAGTCTACCATAACAAACAAAAGAGTCTAAAAAATGATAAATCGCCAGGATGTGATGAGATAACAGCTGAACTTACTAAGGCAGGAAGAAAGGAATGTGCAACAGATATGGCATTCAGGTATTTGGCCAAAAGAATGGAAAAAAAACTATTCATGCCACTGCTAAAAAAGGGTAACTTGAAATTATGCACAAACTACAGAACCGTTGGCCTGGTTAGCCACGCTAGTAAAATTCTGTTAAAAATCATAATGGGTAGTCTACGTAAGAAAATATAAGTCAATGTGGTCCAAGTTGGTTTTAGACACGTAAGAGGTCAAGAGATCATATATTCAATATAAGATTAATAACAGAGTAATGCAGAGAATTTAATGTGAATCAGTATTGATCTTTTATAGACTAATCAAAGGCATGTGATTGCGTACAACACCAGAAACTTTCGGAAATAATGGGAAAAAATGGGATTTCCAATACATTTGATACAAATAATATCAATGCTGTATCTAGATCAACAGGCAGAAGTGAGAATAAATGATGAAACAACAACTTGGTTTGACATAAAACAATGATTCCTTCAGGGGTGCATACTTATTTAACTTGTATACTGAAATGAGGATTGTTATAGACAAAAAAAATATTACGATGCCATAACAATTGGAGTTTATGAAATATCAGAGATAATATATGCTGATGACACAGTACTGTTGTCCACAACACAAAAAGGAATGGAAAAACTAATTATGTCAGTTCGTAAGAATAGTGAAGAGCAAAACCTCTATTTTAATGCGAAGAAAGCTAAAATGATGGCAACTGACAAAACAAGGCAGCTGAAAATGTATCAATGAGGAAAAACTGGAAGAGGTGGAGAGTTTTGAATATCTTGGATCATTACTAACTAATAATGGAGATACAATGAGGGAATGAACGATCTTTATTTTAAAAGGGTGAAGAATTGGGCACGCATGCTCGTCTTACATTCTGCCCTTTATCACTCCATCTTTCATTCTTCCCACACAGAGTGACAGTTAGATATGTTATTTTTAAAAAAATATTTCAAAGTGAAAAAAACAATCGAGTAAGAGTTAAAGATGACTGAAAAATTATATAATCTGTGATTTTTCCGTCCTTAACCTCTAACCCTAATCCTAACCCTAATGTTGACTTCATGGTCACTTTCCTCTTCCATGTGCAGCAAATCAGTCAAACGATGTCTATAATCATCTAATCTGTAGATTCGATACACCAGGTCTATCACTCACTTGTTACAGAATATTCGTGTCAATCCACTGAAATTCATATCTGGCTTTTCACTCCTCTGAACTTCTGACTTGCAATTATTTCTATTACATTTAAATTACAATTAGAAGGAGGACATCTATCGCTCTTCAGAAAGTAAAACAACTGAAGAATCTGTGGAGAGGAACACAGAACTACAAAAATAAGATTTTAAGGGGTATGCATATTTTCCATCGCAACATATCCCTGTGAGACCTTGACACTTAACAAAACAGCTGAGAAACACATAAATGCCTTTGAATGTAAATGCTACAGAAGAGTTCTTCAAATATCACGGACACAATATATATATATATATATGTATATATACACACATATATATACACTCATATATATATATATATATAGACCAAAAGAGACATGGAGAAGAACAACAGAAAGGATGTTGAGCAATATAGGGCTCACCTGGGCAAGAGCAGAAAAAAAGGCGAAGGACAGGCATTTGTGGAAAACTCTTGCGGAAGCCCCATGTGCCCTGGGCACTTAAGGTTCAGATATATATCCATACTACAAGAATTTAATATTGAAGAAGGCTGGCTAGTAAAGAGGATTAAAAAGAGAAAACTCAAATATTTTAGATATTTTAAACGTTTAAATAATTTAGAGAAGACGTCTTGGAAGGCTACATTATGAGAAAAAGAAAGAGAGGAAGACTAAGGCGAAGATGGCTGCAAGACATCGTTGATGATCTGCAAATGGATGCATCGGCAGCAGGTCATCTTGCTTACAACCGAGAGGCCTGCAGGAGAACCATTAGGGAGGCAAAGTTCCGCAAGAGACATGCAAATGATTGACCATTACAAACGCTGCCGCTCGAACGACAAGTGTATTTTTATTGAGATTTTTAAAAACCACTTTATCTTTAAAATTACAAATTCATAATGACATCAAAAGAAAGTTACCATTGCTTAAAAGAAAGAATGTAATTATCACGACAGAACTAAGTAGGAGCTTATCAATAAATGGGAAAGTGGTACACGTGTACGGGAGCTGCCTGTTGAATATGTGATGGCTAAACCATACTATTGCTCGTGTGTTTTATGAGCCTATACTGTTAAAACATTATTTTCGTATTTAAGGTATAACCATTATTAGCAATTTTAACTTATTAACATTATTATACAGGTTTAAATAACCAATATTTGTACTTCAGTATTTCTTGGAAGTGTTCAGCCCATCTTTGCTTTTGGTCTTTACCTGATGTTAATAGGGTTCCAGTTTTGCTAAGGATTGGTCTTTCTTTAGACCGAAAGCAAAGATGGACTGAACACTTCAAAGGAATGCTTAATCGACCACACCCAAAAGAATTGTTAAACCTTGAAACCGACTTGCCAGCCCCACAACTAAATGGCAACCTAGATGAAATTAAATTGTATGAAACTGAAACAGCAGTGAATTTAATGGCTAACAAAAAAGCTGCAGGTGAAGACGAAATAACACCCGAAATGCTAAAAGCTATCAATAGTGACAACATGAGACAGCTACAGAGAATGTTTAACAAGATTTGGAAAGAAGAAAAGGTCCCTTCTAAATGGAAAAAAGGAATCATTGTTAAAATACCACAAAAAAGGCAACCTTAGTGACTGTAACAACTGGAGAGGAGTAACCTTAATATCAGTTGTGTCAAAAGTATTTTGCAAGGTCATTTTGAATAGACTTAAAGATATAGTGGATACCGCAATGAGAGGAGAACAACCAGGATTTCGAAAAGGGAGAAGCTGTCTCAACCAGATCTTTACTCTCAGAATAATACTTGAAGAACATATTGAAAAGCAGAAACCATTAATACTGAACTTCATAGACTTTCTTCTTCTTCTTCTTCGTTCACTTCTACCACCAAAAACCGCACTGTGAACCTACTGAATTCACGCATGTGGTCCTCGTTAGGTCCCGTGGTCCCCTGTGTGGTCCAAAATAGACCACACGAGTTCCACGAAAGGACCACAAGGGGTTCAGAGTATCACAGTGCTTTAGCCTGTATTCTTGGTGGGTCTCAGAAGCGGGATTGCGTGACACCGTGGTTTTCATTGCACCAGTTTGGTCTAGGGTTGGACTTTCTCACCGGAAGACCTCGACGTGTTTGGAATATCAGAGCATCCCCGCTGGGTGAGAGGCGTCAGCCCACCCAGGTCAGAGTAGGACTTTCTCACCGGAAAACCTCGACGTGTTTTGAGATACCCGTGTATCACCGCCGGGTGAGAGGTGGTCGCCCACCCAGTCCAGGGTTGAACTTTCTCACCGGAAAACCTCAGCGTGATTAGGATACGCAGACATCCCCGCCGGGTGAGAGGTGGTTGCCTATCTAGACTTCCCTGGTCCAGTGTCTCCGACTTCAGCATTTTGCAGTCGTGGCCGCTACCCTTCCTAGTTGTGCCCAGGATGGAGCTTTTGTCCAGGAGGATGAATCCTCGCCACTAGTGACTTCTACCCCTGGGTTGAGCCGGTTTAGGCATTATCCCAGTATGGGCGTGTTTGGGACGGGACGGACCTCTAGGGCAGAGGTACTGTGACATTCATAGCCTTCGAGATTCACCCCTGGTATGAGCCGGTTTAGGCAAAATTCACCAGTATGGGTGTTTATCAGGCGTTACCGACCTCTAGAGCGGAGGTGTCATGACATGTCTAGTCATCAAGTTCGACCCCTGGTGTGTGCCGGTTTAGGCATATTTCACCAGTGTAGGTGTATTTCGGACGTAGGCGGCCTCTAGAGCAGAGGTGCCGTGGTATAGCTCTCGTAGCGATACTACTGGACATACCAGGTTAAACTTCACTTTCCACCACCTTTTCCCATCGGCGCCGCACAGCAACCTTTATTTCCGCATTTACTTCCTTAACCGGGAGGAGCTTCACTCCACGCGCGGCATTTGAAAAGTTAAGCCAGCAGTGACTTAACCTCTGGGACAAGCTGGTTCATGCATTTCACCCGATATGACTGCACTCAGGACGTGGCTGACCTCCAGACCAGAGGTGCCGTGATTTGACTGTTTGCTTCGCTTTATTCTTTCAACCACCTTTTCCGCAGTGATGCTGCGCGGCAACCTCATCTGCAAATTTCTTCATTGGCCGGGAAGAGCACCGCTCCACGCACGGCAGCTGAAGATCTCGCCAACAGCGGCAGATGAGCTACCAAACGTGACACTCATCTACCCTAAGTAACTGGTTTTCAGGCGCCAGATATTCGCCCTCGCCCCTTCTCCTGTCAGTTTAAAACAGTTCTGCCACGGGAAGGCCAGGAGCTGGACTTGACTGCCAGAGGCTGTATGTGGCGCGTTTGCAGTCCTTAGAACCTTCATAGACTTTAAAAAGGCATTTGATAGCATACACTGAGATTCATTATGGAGAATTTTAAGTCTATATGGAATACCATCTAAAACTACCAACATCATTAAGGACTTATACAATGGATATGTTTGTGCAGTCAAGACAGAAGAAGGGATGAGTGAATGGTTCCAGATTGAAACAGGTGTGAAACAAGGATGTATACTGTCTCCTTTACTTTTTTGGAATTACAGTAGACTTCATAACGAAAAAATGCTCCACAGGTAACACGGGTATTGACTTGGTATATGGGACCCAACTAGAAGATCTTGATTTTGCTGATGACATAACTCTTATCAGTAACAATGTGTATTCCCTGCAAGAAAAAACAGATAGCCTGTCTTCACTGGCTAGCAAAATAGGACTTGAAATTAACAAGGTCAAAACAAAAATAATGAAAGTTCCCGTCACTAAAAATGGAAAAATACACGTAGAAGGGACAGATATTGAAGAAGTCAATCAATTTGAATACCTTAGCAGCTACATAGACCAGGATAGTGACACCGGAAAGGAAGTTAGAATCAGAATTGCAAAAGCAGCATCGATCTTCAAGAATCTTGAGAACATATGGAATTCTAAAGTTATAAGCACAAAAATCACGTTAAGACTATTCAATTAAAATGTAATATCCACCCTCATTTATGCATGTGAAAGCTGGAAAACAACTAAAGAAATAGAAAAGAAATTAGACTCGTTTGAAAACAAATGCATAAGGAAAATACTCGGCATCAAGTGGAACGAATTCAAGAACAATGCAGAGATAAGACAGATGACTGAACAACAACCAGTCTCATGGGTGATCAGGAAAAGGAGATGGACATATGTTGGTCACTTGATGAGAAGAAATGATCAGAGAATCCAAAAACAAGCTATCAAGTGGAACACAACAGGCCAAAGAAAAAGAGGCAGACCGCGTGAAACTCTGAAGAGGACATTATTAAGAGAAGCCAAATTAACAGGCAAAAAATCCTTTGATGAGGTTGAAAGACTCGCCGAAGACAGGAAAAATTGGCGAACTACTTTGCGAGCCCTGTGTGACGTTTAACGGCACGGGAAGGATATAAGATATAAGAACTGCAACTGTAAAAAAGGGGCCTGACTCTGTTGCTGGTCCTGGGGAGCTGCTTCAATTACATTCGTGGCATGCCCATACATGTTCGGCCTTTGACATCAGGATTACTTCAGTGTTTTTAGGGAGATGACTCCATTGTTGTGCTGACTGCGTTGCTCGTGATCGAGCATTTAGCTGGGATTTGCAACCACTGCCTTTGTCTATATGTAATGCATTGAATCGTATGTGATAGGTACTCTGGAGGAAGTTGCTTTCATGTGTTCGTCGAGGTGTTGCTTGATGGATCTGTAAAGGTCCGATCTGTCCATTTTGATGAGGCCCTGTGGTTTGGCCCTTGCTGCTAGCTGGTCGGCGTTGTTATTTCCGTTGATTCCGGCATGGCCTGGGCAATATATCCTTATGATGTTTTTGATGTGGGATTTATTATTTCCTGCAGTTCACTTCTTATGGCTTTTTGTTCCACTTTCCTTAGTTTCCAGTTTCCTTAATAACATGACTTACTACCAATGACACCATCAGGGCAAAGGTTGGAGTAACACCAGTATTATACTATATCCAGAAACAGCAAGTCAAATGATTTGGTCATATTACACAGTTACTGCCAGACAGTATATCACAGACAACATTCACACTAAGATTTGTAGGTAACAGAGGAAGATGCAGGAGATGGAGAGAGGAAATTACAGCAGCATTAAATGGTTATATCTAAGAAACAGAATCCACCAGCATGCAGTATTAAATTAAACGGAACTATTCTAAAGCAGGTGCAGAAATTCAAATACCTTGAAGCAGTAATAACTTCAGATGGGAAATGCAGAACAGAAATTAGGAACAGAATAGGCCAAGCAAAGACTGCATTTCAGAGAATGAGAAACATATTAGCTAACACATCTTTATCAATGAATGTTAGAAAACGAGTCCTAAAATGCTGTATTGAACCTATCTTGTTATATGGAAGTGAATCATGGACAATAGGCAAGTCTGCACAAAAATCATTGGAAGCAGCAGAAATGTGGTTTATTAGAAGACTGTTGCAAATCCCCTGGACAGCAAAAATAACTAATGAAGAATGTATAAGAAGAGCTGGAGACATAAAAAACCTTGTCAAAAAGATAAGAGAGAGAGAGAGAGAGACAATGTACTTTCATAGGACATGCAATGAGAAGAGGGGGCATTGAAAATATTATAACAACAGGAAAAATAGAAGGAAGAAGATCAAGAGGAAGACCAAGAGAAATTCTGACGGGATGGTGTGAGAGGAGATCACCAACTGAACTGATGGCCTGCATGAAGGATCGGATACTCTGGAGAAGCATAATAGCCAACGCCAGTCGGCACGGCACATGATGATGATGATGATTAAATATCCCATTACACAAAGCAAATCGTTGGGCCCTATCAAGACGTCTATTTGTCCCCTCAACACCGAAAGGTATATTAAGTTGCTTAGTTTTGTGCAGCAGTGAAACACTGCAAAAACACGGCGAGCTTTGGCTCACCCTGTATTCACATGGTCTCATATATTCACATTTCAGGAGTTCAGTTTTATTTTTCTCTTTCTAGTTCAAATTGCGTGATTCTGCAACACAGAAGAGCATGAAACATCAATAGCAGCTAAGGTCCTTCTGTTTTATGTTTAGATTTGACAAACTACAGTCGACTAAGACCGTGTCCCACTTCTCAATTGGTGCTCTCAGTGACAGGATCAGCCTGGGTAACTGGTCAGGCAAGGCTACTATCTCCGACAACGGTGGAGTCTCATGAAGAAGCTTCTGCAGTTTCCTGGCTACACTCTGGGTCTGCAAAAGTCGCAGAGGTCATCCATCTCTATTCCACGTGATACGCGCGCCTCAATACCTTCACCACGTATGCGGCAAAGAACATCTTGCTCACAGTTTCAGGGAGATACAACAGCAGCAGCAATAACAGCAACAGCTACAAAACAACAGCAACAACAATTTCCCTAAATGCTGACTCAGAAACCATATTTCCCCTTCTCCCCCCCCCCCCTTAAAATCAGAAAGTCGGACGTTATTTTGATACAGTTTTTTCGTTCTGTTTTGCCTCCTTGTGAAGCGCAAAGAATGGACGCTGCAGGTGAGCATTATTAATGGGTTGTATCGATTGCAGACCTCAGTGGCTATTGATTCAAATATGCAGACACATTAGTAAAAGAAGTATTCGATGAGTTGTGAAATCAATTACTGTACTATAAATAACCGATACAGTCTTGTGCAGTTGTTTCTGTTGGAGTTTGAGTGACACGCAAACGTAACAATAGTTACAGTTACCATCAGAATTGCATAAGCATCTTCATAGTTTAAAAAAAAGTTTGAGACATATTCATCTTAGGAATGTTATTATTCTGTGCGTTATATCTGTCTGGTGCAGCTTAATTTTTTTTTATGACGACACGACTAAAACAACAGGCCGTGACCCGGTGGTACTACAAACCAGGTCCTTCCGTAATGAGGCGTGGATCCTGCCTCCGGCATTCAATGTGCAGGGCAGGCTCGAACATCTCACTTTGTTAAGAAATAACGACACTTTTGTTTTGACCCAAGGGCATGTTGATCAGGGTACCTGCCAAGAAGACACTTTGACCTCAGCCACTTTGATCTTAGCCAAAAGGCCGCTTCAAAATACTGTTGTCTGTGAAGATAAATCAGTTCTAACAATCGCACAACTTCCTAGACCAGGGGCTTAGAATTTCTAACAAAGTTGAAACAACGAGCCTTGCACACAGTAAAGTATTGAATGATTATCCTAAAAAAAAAAAAATGCAGACAAAGCCCTTTAATCGCGTGGGAGGAAAAATGTAAGAGAATGAATATTTTCGGTCGTCAGCAGGACAAACACGAGAAGATAGCGAACTATGTAATTATCCGCGAAGTCGGATCAACAGAGGAATTATCTCCCTTCCCTGGGGGAGTTTAAAACTGCTTTTCTTCCACAGACTTCTACAGTCCCTGTCGGGTGAAGGAGACGCGATGAGTTCATGCCCGCCTCTGCAATGCCAGGCACCAACGAGACAGTGACCATATATTAGTAAGTATTATTCACTGGACTGCTAAGTGAAATCATTTCGAGGAATTGAAGAGGGTCTTGGCCAGTCATAGTTCTCCATATTTGACTCCGGTGCCGAATCCTCCTATCCACCAAGGGGGATAAGTTAAACAAATAAAAACAATTTGATGACCCGGAAATTGATTGTCTGTACGTGGCATCAAACATGGCGACTTCTACAATACGACCTGTTGTTTGGATGCTCGGCGTCATCGTACTGCTTGTAAGTGTAGTTATTCCTCTCTTGATACTTCTGTGAGCTCCAGTAAAATCCTTCAAGTACGAATTTTATGCCTGTACATAAGGAGACTAACAACTACATTAGTTCAAAAGCGCCGGTACTGAACTAGCTGACAAGTTTGCGTATTCATATGTGGCTGCTTTTTCTCATTAGTTTTTGCACGACTGGAAATCTTAGCTGGAAGTTTTGTCACGTAGTACCGTGTGATAGCATATTTGCTTCACTGTTGTTTTGTGACTCATAACCCCATGAAGATACGAAGTAACCTACCTTGAGTGTGGATACAAGATTTTTTTTATGTTGAAAAGTTCAACATCTTGTCCATAATGGCTATGCCTTAAGCAGGTATGCCTTATGTCTGCTCATAATACCCAGCAGCTCTTTGTTGAGAAAACTTGCAGACATTATTATCCTAGTTGTCCGGACAGGACTTATACTTGCCATGAAGCATGTTTTGGCAAGGGGAATATTGGTATGGCAGTGACATTGCCTTCCTCTTGGTTTGTATACGGCTTTCTCTACTAGCCTTTATCTGAAGAGACTAATCCACAAGAGAGCAGGGCATCTGTTTTGGTCTGCTACTATTTGTTCATATATTCACAGCTGACTTCTATATCCAAAACGTGCACCATCCACCACCTGATGGACACACCAAATAGAAGTACAGACTCCTCCCCACAGGATTTGTGAAGTTCAGGTGAAAGATGCAACACATACGTGGACAGACAGAAAAACAAATGAAGGGGTCTTCAGAGAAGTTTCAGAAAAAAATGGAAACTAGTTAAAATTATAAGAAAAGAGACAGTCAAAATTTCTTGGACATGTCATGGGAAGACAGAGAACTTAGTCAGCCAGTCAGTCAGTCATTTGCATGTCCCTTGTGAAATTTTGCCTCCCTAACAGCTCTCCTGTAGGGCTCTCAGTTATAAGCAAGATGCCCTGCTGCTGATGCATCCATTTGCAGATTATCAATGATGTATTGCAGCCTTGGCTTGGTCTTCCTCTCTTTCTTTTTCCCATTATATACCCTTCCAAGGCGGTCTTCTCTAAATTCTTTAATGTGTCCAAAATATTTAAGTTTTCTCTGTTTAATCCTAAGTAGTGAGAACTTAGTAAATGACTGGAAAATTCAAGGAGGGAGAGGAAGGCTAGGATAAAAATATCTCAGTGGACTGACCAAGTGACATGGAAAAAGTGAAACAGTGGAATTGACTGGAAACACTAAGAATTGTGCAAAATGGGGAAGTATGATCACCAACACTATCCAACACAATATATAATAATAATATTAGTAATTGCTGTAACCTGTTACACTTTGATGGGAGGAATATAAACTTTATTTTCAATTAAAAATACCTCAAGATTTATTGAAATAAAAAATATTTAATAATAGGATGTCAGGGTGAAATAATTTAAAACATTACATCATTCATTCATTCATTTACATGTCCCATGTGGAACTTTGCCTTCCTAACAGCACTCCTGTGGGCCTCTCATTTTTAAGCAAGATGCCTTGCAAATATTACATTACTTACCTGAATAATTCATCTGTCCACTTTCATTGCAGAAAAAAGTAATTCTAGGGATAGGTGCTGTTTGTAATAAAATGGCAATGTATGTGAAGATACAAATCTGTCTATCTAGTGCCGGGGGTGAAAATGCTGTCTGATGAGGCAATCAGCAACCTATAGCTGATATGCTAGTGTCAGGGTTAGCGAACCATAGCTGACCAAGACCCTGTCCCACCTCTCCGTGGTACCTCCAGTAACAGGCCTAGCCTAGCTAACAGGGCAGGGATTGCCATAGTCCACCATGGTGGTGGACTCTGCTAAAAAAAGCATAGCACACCCCTATCTTTTTTAGCTGTACTCTGAGACTGAAAAAATAGCTGCCATAACCCGCTCCCATGCTGATATGATGCTATGCTTGAACACCTACAGCATTGGTGCAAAGAACAACATCTTGCGGTTACAGGGAGATTGCACAACCAACCAACCTATCGAGTGCCATGCTGACAGGTGTTGGCGGTCATCATCATCTTCTTTCACTCCCTTGACAGCACAGGCCATGGATAAAGGCTCTCCAGTCATCCCTGTTCTTGGAATTATTCTCTGCTTCCTTCCATTTTTGTCTCTGAGCACTGTCATAATTTCTCTTCAAATAAGTCTAGGTCTTCCTCATTTTCTATTTCCTTGAGGAAATACACATTTCCTTGAGGATTCCATGTCAGTGTTGGGTTTCCTCAGAGTGTTGCCAATCACTAGACAGGATTTGTAGGCCCATAGGTTCTTGTCCTGCCCTTACCCAGACCTCCTAGTTTCTGATCTTGTTCTGCCATTTAATGTTTAAAATCCTCCTCAAGCAGTAGTTCATGAATGTTTGTATCCTCTGTTTTATTGTCATGGTCATAACCCATGTCTCTGAACCATATAGTACACATATAATAGGACAGTTTTTACATTTGTATCGAAAAGCTTAAGTTTGGTTCTTGTTTTAATGTTCTTAGATGACCATATTTTGTTAAGTTGGATAAATGCTGTCCTGGCCTTGGTTATTCTAGCTTTAACATCCTTTTCCACTCCCTCATATTTATCCACTATGCTGCCTAAATATGTGAAATATTCTACTTCCTCAGTTGGCACTCCCTCAGTTACCATGAGGCTATTGTTTGCACTATTACTTTTCATTATCTTTGTTTTTTTGTCTGTTAATATATAGTCCCACTTTAGCTGAATTCTTGCTTAAGATCTGAAGTGTGTGGCATTTGTGTTTGGCTGTGTGCCAGAAGTGCCACATCATCTGCAAAGTCAAGATCTTCCAATTGGTTCCACAATGTCCATTGTATTCCATTTCTTTTTCTTTGCGTGATAGTTTTCATGATCCAATCATTTGCTGGAAGAAATAGGAATGATGATAGCAAACATCCCTGCCGCAGCCTGTTTCCACTTTAAAAAACTTTATGTGAGAGTTCCTACATGTACAATTCTACAAGTTGTTCCCTCATATATAGTCTTTATAAGCTTTGTTATCTTGGCTGAGATACCATAGTGTTCCAGTAGTTTTCATAGCATTCTATGATCTAAACTATCAAATGCCTTCTCATAATCAATGAATGTAACCAACAGTGAAGAATTCCACTCCCTTGACTGTTCTACTATTATTCACATAGTAGCAATGTGGTCAGTACAGGATCTTCTTTGCCTGAAACCTGCTTGCTCTTCTCTTAGTTTACTATCTACTGATGTTTTAATTCTATTTAGCAAAATCCTGCTGAAGACCTTGCTGGGTATTGAGAGCAGACATTCTAATAGATCTCCTTTCTTAGGTAGTTTTATAAAATGGGCCTTTTTCCAGTCCTCTGGGACCTTCTCCTTTCCCAAATCCTGTTAAATAGTAAGAGTAGTATTTCTTTTGTTATTTCTTTGTTCGCTAAGAGCACTTCTGCTACAATTCCATCTGGACCCGGTGCCTTATTTCTCTTAAACTCTGAGATATCGTGTTCAGTTTTGGCCTTGCTGGTTGGTTCTACATTGATATCTAGAGTATTCTCTGCTGCTGATATCTCCTCTGTTTCTGTTGGTGCTGGCCTATTTAGGATTCCGCTAAAGTATTCCACTCATCTTTGTATCTGCTCTTCTGCTGATATTACTACCTTACCTTCTTTGTTTTTGATGGGATTTTCTATCCTACATGGTCTGTTTGCTAACTTCTTAATGATTTTATACAGAGCTCTCATATTGTTTGTACCTTCTGCCTGTCCTGCCATATTATCAAATCATATTATCTATCTTTCTTTATGCTTTTCCTAACCTCTTTATGGGCCAAATTGTATTCTATCTGAGCTGAGGTCTTTTGCTGCTCTTGTTTTAATTTATTTGTGCTTTCATTTCTGTCCTTCTGTCTATCTTTTTCAGTGTTTCCAATGTAATCCACCCCTTGTGCTGAGGTTCCTTACATCTCCCTGTCTCTTCACATGATGTACTCCACATTTCTTTAGCACTATTCCACACAATGTTCACATTTGGTGTATCTTCTTCATATAACTCCTGCAGAACCTGAAATCTGTTGGTCAGTTTCAGTTTAAAGTTTTTTTGCGATTTCTGGGTCTTCCAGCAGTACTGTATTATGTCTTTTCCTTCCCATGTCTGTTTTGTGGTGCTTCTTCAGTTTCATTCTCAGTTTAGCTATCAGTAGGTGGTGGTCAGAAACTACATCTGCACCTCGATTCACTCTGACATCTTGCAATGTTCTGCTAAAGCTTCTACTGATACAAATATGGTCTGTCTGGTTTTCAGTGACATGATCTGGTGATACCCATATGGGTTTGTGTATAGTTTTATGTGGAAATGTACTTCCTCCAATGACAAGGTTGTTGAGCATGCATAGATCTGCTAGCCTTTCTCCATTTTCGTTCATTATTCCTAATCCATTTTGACCCATTACTTTCTCATAACCTGTGTTGACCTTACCTACACGGGCAGTTGGCGGTCATGCTTTTCCACAGTTATATATTCTGAGTGTTAATTATGAGCTGGACTGTGTCTCTTTTTCTGCCTTGATCTCTTTTTGCCCTCTGTCAACCCTGTTATTATCAAATATTTCAGTCCACCTGCTCTCATGACATGTTCTTTGAATTTGGGTTGTCTTTTCCTGAATTTTTATTGCTTTATTATGTTATTGTTTAATTATCACTATTATTGCTCGTCTTTCTTTTTCTTCTTCTGCCTCTTTCAAGACCTCTACATTTCAACTTTTCACTGCCCATGGTGTCTTTAGCATTCTTTTAAGGAACCACATTACTGCAGCCTGCAGGAAGTGTTGTACTTCCTTGGTGACTGTTCATGATTAGCTTTATTATTAATGTATTGTTTGATTTGAATTACTTTACGTGCCCAAGCAGTAAATCTTATTTTGTCAAATAATAATTATTATGTTTAAAATAGAGTAGAGATGTTTTTGTGTGCACCGTGCACCTGTTACAATGACCCTGGCTTTATTGTTGTGATAGGCGGAGAGGCTTGGGCTGTTTCACATATTGATCATCATTTTTTGCAAATACAAGAATAGTTATGGTTACCATCTGAATAGTATAAGCAGGTTCGTACAGATTCATAGTTTTAATGAGTTTGAGGCATATTCACCACAAGAGTGTTATTATTCTGCATGGATACCAGGACACGTCAGTCAAAAGAAAAAAAAAAGGACACGACAAGAAACCAGCCCAGTGATCCAGCTTCATTACAGACAGTAAAACAGATGAAATAGCAGAAAGGATGAATGGGAAACATAAGCACAGCTAGCCATCTTCCAGTGCATGATGCATACATGCATCAGATAAACCTGATGAAGTACCCAATTGTCCACCATGTGATAATAACCAAGAAACAGTCACGCACCATCTCCTAGAATGCCAAGCACTCAAGATTTATGACAGGAATACCTGCCTGAACACCCAGATATTGAGACCACAATGTAAACTTGATACAGTTAAAGAAGACTTTGAATTGAAGAGCACAAGCTCAAACTGTTACTGGACTCGGAGAAGTGAAATTGTTCTGTGTGTTAACTTTTTTTTTTTCTTTTTCTAAATCAGTTTATTCAGTTTATCAGTTTATCAAATTAGCCACATTTTGTTTGTTTTTTTTTAAATGACTCAGCTCTTTGCTAACTTTCAGAAGCCAAAAATAGTTATGTTTTATTTTCAGTTGTTGGTTCCATACCACTCATTTGCACAGAACAGCAGCAACAAAAAATCCATCATTATTAGAGTGGAGGACTTCAAAGATTTCAAGAAACTCTTGAGGACAAAAACTAACCTTTTGGTTATATGTACTCAGTCAGGTAAATAAGTGTTTTTCATTTGAACGTGGATAAGACGGTCTTTACCAGCAGGGGAAAGAAGGGGTGGAGGGGGGGGGGAGAGGTGGTGGATTAGCTTTGTAATGTTTTGAGCTAAGATTTGTTGGTTCAGATACCACTTTGTTTTTTTTTTTTTTGGTTTCTTTTTTAATACAAGCTGATGATTGTCTTAGTGTTGTCAATATCCAGTTTCTGGCTATTACTGGATACCTAACTGCTGAAGCAGAGAAAGTAGATTAGAGTGCAAACACACAGAGAGCAAAGCAATAACATAGCTTCCTAAATCATCAGCAGACAGCTGTCATAGACCTTTACACCTGACATTCTAAGGGAGACGGGCACCCCACATGATCAGAATTTTCAGAGAGTCTTTGAGTTGTTGTATTGTTTTCCATGTGTTTTTGTTTTGTTTTTTTTTCCGTCCTAAAGTTGAGGTGCCATATGCAATGTAACACTGAATCATTAAGCATATCTTAGCCGTTCAGCCACACAGTAGCAGTGTTAGAAGTGACATCTTCATTTATTTGAATGCTAGGTTTTCCATTGCTCAGTCCGCCACATCCAGAGTGAGGACTTTTCCACTGTTTTAAGTAGACTTTTCATTGATCTTGTACTTTTATGCTCGGCGGTTCTCTGCCAGGTTGCCTTTGGTCGGCCTCTTTCTTTTCTCCATGGGTGTCCATTTGCATGGCTGATTTAGCGATATCTCATCACAGCACATAACTAATCCATTTAAAACTTTTTTTTCAGTATTATGACATGCATGTTTTTCTTTTCACATAGCTGTCAGTTAGTTAAGGGAAAATGAATGTTCACATGAAAATCAGTTCCTTCTTATTTATGTTAGAGTGAGTCCGCATTAATTACAGGGAAATACAATTAAAAGTTTTTATCATGTGCACTGAGTCAGGTGTTTATCATATGCACACATTTTTCTTAGTCTGAAAATCTGCACATTGATCATGTTGTTTTTTTTTAAATTCATATTAAAGAATGTATGAAAAAGAGCAAGGACTTTACTTCCCAGCTAGAGGTCATATGCCAGAAAAATACATTTTTACATACACCAGTGGTCCTGATAAACCACTTTGTGACAATCAGGTTTACTGGAGAGTGCAGTGGTCACATGCTAAATAATCCCCTTTACCCCATTCATTGCCCATTTAAGGAAGTGTAAACAGCCAGTAAAGTGATGATTATGATGTATATTTGTGCTATATAAAATATAAAATTCATTCATTTTGGGAGGGAGGGAGGAAGAAAGCAGCACAAATATGTTTCCAGAGTTTGAAATTATTGTTGAACCAAATGTACCCTGTCAAAAGTTCAGTATCCAGTTTCATTGCATTCAGAACAGCCTCATATATACTCCACCATGTGTCATAGTATCCACCCAAGCTAATAGTTTTTCTAGTGTTGGTTCTTATCTTATCTTATCTTATATCCTTCCCATGCCGTTAAACGTCACATAGGGCTCGCAAAGTAATTCGCCAATTTTTCCTGTCTTCGGCGAGTCTTTCAACCTCATCAAAGGATTTTATGCCTGTTAATTTGGCTTCTCTTAATAATGTCCTCTTCAGAGTTTCACGCAGTCTGCCTCTTTTTCTTCGGCCTGTTGTGTTCCACTTGATAGCTTGTTTTGGGATTCTCTGATCATTTCTTCTCATCAAGTGACCAACATATGTCCATCTCCTTTTCCTGATCACCCATGAGACTGGTTGTTGTTCAGTCATCTGTCTTATCTCTGCATTGTTCTTGAATTCATTCCACTTGATGCCGAGTATTGGTTCTAGTGTTAGTTTATTCAAGTGTTGGTTGTTCATGATGCATTTTTTGCCACACAGTTCGGATTTCCTGCCAGCACCCTTTAATTTGTCCCAGCTCAGTGTAACAACATTGTTCTTTCCCATTCTTCATTTTCCTGCAGTCTGTCCAATACAGCTTTAATGATGCCATCATTGTCCTTTCTGTCTGCCTTGTATTTTAGCTTGTACTTTGTACTTTACACTGTCCAGCAAGTCTATCTATCATTTCATTTTCATGTACCACCACTTGATCCAGATAGTAAATACATGTTAGACTCATCACATTTGAATGCTGTAACAGAGTAACCCATTCATTTTGAAACAATTTCTCAATTTTACAAAGCATAAACTGTGAATCTGTCACAGAGATGGATTCACAAAGGCAGCAAGAACCTTTCAAAATCAATGTGGGAAAAGAATTAAAAACTTGGTTTGAATTTGAAAGAATGCAGGCTTTATTGAACTATCAAATTTTTTTTTTTTCACATTTCTCTCCTAATAATTTTCACTGTTGTCCTGAATCATTCATAAAGGATCACAGACATTGAAGGATCACAGTTCTTAGTTCTTTGAACAGTCTCATTATTGCTAGGGCCGGTGGGCCAAGACCATGTTATATATGCAAGTTTTGTGTTTCCAGCCACGGTGGTGTGGTGGTGAGTACACTTTCCATTGACCAGAAGGTCCCTGGTTTAATTTCACACTCAGGTGGAGTTTTCTCAGACTGACCTGTGCTGAGGTCAACTCAGCCCAAAGAAATGGGTACCTGGAGCTTCTCTGGGAAAACAAGGAAGCAGGGACAGATACTGGCATCCTGACCACAAATGGTGTGGTGGCCTAGAAATGTGAAGGCCCTAACACTTCACTCCTCTACAGCATGCAGATGCCACAGGACACAACTTTAACTTTGTGTTCCTAGTAACAGGTTGTTGTTATGCTAAGATGGTTGTATAAGAGGAATGATGCTGCATTTGGGTTAGCTAACAAAGCTGATCAAGACCAGATTTGCTTCCACATGAAACAAGCTGTTGTGATACTCATCGCACTGTGTCATCTTATCAGGGAAGGCTGGCTGCAGTGGCTTCCCGCCGTAATCTGTCTTTGCTTTCACAGTGCATCGGGCAAAGTTCATCTCTCTGTGTTGTCCACCGTTCAGTATCATTGTCATCCTCTTCCTCTTTTTTCTTCAACTTTTCCCTCATGTTGTTATATCATTGTTGTGATACTACAGCCTGGTCATTGAGCCAGGTATTGATATGTTCTTATAGTAATGGAGCCATCTGAGAAGCAAACATTTTAGATTAACTGCATGAACCCTGTTTGCCTCAAAATTCTTCAGCTTGGTTGAATTTTCTGAAAAACTACCAAAAAAAAAAAAAAAGATATTTAAAGTAAATGAAGTAAAAAGTATAATTATTAGATTAATAAATAACTAAATTTGAACTGAATTTCATTTCATCATCATCATCAGGTGCTGTGCTGACTGGCATTGGCTATTATGCTTCTTCAGAGTATGCGATCCTTCATGCAGGCCATCAGTTCAGTTGGTGATCTCCTCTCACACTATCCTGTCAGACTGTCCAGTATCATTTCTCTTAGTCTTCCTCTTGATCTTCTTCCCTTTATTTTTCCTGTTGTTATAATATTTTCAATGCCTCCTCTTCTCATTTCATGTCCTATGAAAGTACATTATCTCTCTCTTATTTTTTGGACAAGATTTTTTTGTCTCTCCAGCTCTTCTCCTACATTCTTCATTAGTTATTTTTGCCGTCCAGGGGATTTGCAACATTCTTCTAATAAACCACATTTCTGCTGCTTCCAGTGATTTTTGTGTAGACCTGCCTATTGTCCATGATTCACTTCCATATAACAAGATAGGTTCAATATAGCATTTTAGGACTTGTTTTCTAACATTCATTGATAAAGATGTGTTGAATAATATGTTTCTCATTCTCTGAAATGCAGTCTTTGCTTGGCCTATTCTGTTCCTAATTTCTATTCTGCATTTCCCATCTGAAGTTATTACTGCTCCAAGGTATTTGAATTTCTGCACCTGATTTAAATAGTTCCGTCTAATTTTATACTACATGTTGGTGGATTCTGTTTCTTAGATATAACCATAGTCTCTGTCTTTTTGATGTTCAGAGTAAGGCCTTTCTGTTCACTTCCTTTCACGACTTTATCCAAGAGATTTTGCAGGTCATATTGGTTTTCAGCTATCAGTACTGTGTCGTCAGCATACTGAAGGTTGTTAATATTGTATCCTGCAATTTTTATGCTTGGTTCTGTGATGATCATTCTTAGAATATTCTCGCTGTACAGAGAAAAAAGGTCTGGAGATAGTACACATCCCTGTTGCACCCCTTGTTTTATAGGTTGATATTTTCCAGTTCTATTTTCAACCTGAATTGCTGCTTCTTGCTGCCAGTATAGATGATTTCCAATCCTCAGGTCTTTGCCGTCTATATTGATGTCTTCAGGCATTTTAATAATTTCATTATGTTTCACCTTGTCGAATGCCTTGGTGTAATCATTGAAGCATAAGTAGTGATCTTTCTCACTTTTCTGCATGCTTTCTTTAGCTTTATTCTAATTTTTCCACAGAATGGGTTGTGGTCACTATTGCAGTCAGCTCCTTGCATGGTTTTTGTTGTCAGTAATGCATTCCGGAATCGTTTGTTGATTAATATATGGTCTATCTGATTAAAAGCCTTTTTGTCTGGGCTGCACCACGTTGCCAGTCTTTGGGCATGTTGTTTAAACCAGGTGTTTCCTACAACCATGCTGTGTATTCTTGCCAATTCAATTATTTTACCCTACCTCTGTCATTCCTCTCCCCCAGTCCATAGTCACCAACGATGTCTGAATTTCTTCCTTTACCAACTTTGGCATTAAAATCTCCCACGACTATGGTAACTTCATGTGACTTTGTGTGTTTCATGGCTGTCCCTGTGTCATTATAAAATAGCTGTACATCTCCAGAACTTTCCGATGTTGGAGCGTACACTTGTATAATATTTATGCTTATTGGTCGTCCTTTCAGTTGGGCTAGCAGGGCTTGGTCTGAGATGTTCAAATATCCTACAATTGTCCTTGCTGTTTGTTCGTCAAATATTCCTACTCCTCGTTCATGTTTCTCACTTCCTGAATATATTATTGTATATTTATCAGTTTATCTTTCCTTCACCTGTCCATCTAACTTCACTCATTCTTCATCCTTTCCCCCTCTTTTCTAATTTTCAAGCCTGGAATAAAGTTCTAACATTCCATGTTGCTATTTTGAACTTGTTAGTTTTGGCACCAGTAGCTTGATGATGATCTGGCCTCACCTGTGGCTCATGAGCTGCCCTATCGGACAAAGCTGTTCCAGAGGAACATCTATTAACGTCGTTCATGACAAATGAATTTCATTTAGTGAAAATAATTTTAAGATGGATGCATCAGCAGCAGGCCATATTGCTCACAACCGAGAGGCCTACAGGAGTGCTGTTTGGGAGGCAAAGTTCCTCAAGGGACATGCAAATAAGTGAATGAATTTTAAGATTTGATCACAAACAACCAGATCAGAGGAACTGTTCCCAAAAATCTGCTTCTTTCTCAATACTTCATCAAGTGAAAAGTGAGATTATAGAGAATCATTGTTTGCGAGTGTTGTAGGTTCTTTTTTTCCCTCATTTTTATGTATTTTTTTTTTTTTTGGTCTTTCTAGAGAAGGCAACAGCCAAAGTGATGAAACTTTTTGAGGATGTTGCTGAGGAGATGAAAGGAAAGGCAACATTAGCCTACATCAATTGTGGGTAAGTTTGTCTCTGTTGTAATGATATATGGGTGTACACATCTGGCATTATTCACATACATAAGGGTATCAGGAATACACATATATCAGTCATAATAACATGCCTCATAAATATATGTCACTTACTTAAGTATATAGATAAAAAGTAAAAAGATAAAATCCCTGTTTCCATGTCATTATGGCAAATTGGGGATGCAGCATTAGGCCCTTATTTCCAAGACCTTCAGCACATGAAAGTATGGTGTTGTCAGCATCATGCTTGGCTGTGTTTACCTTCACAGATTTCTCTGGTACCCATTTCTAGAGGCTGGTTAGATCTCAAGGCTTTTTTGGTTTGGTGGTACCAGAAAAAAACTCCTGCTTCTGGGACTTTAACCTGGTAGCACTGGATTAGTATGCCGTAAATAAGTATAGTAAATGACATCTTGTTGGCGGAGATGCAGATGAGGCCACTGATGGCAGTTGTTGAGGAGGGACGCTGGCAGTGGTTGGGACATGTGCTCCGAATGACTGACAGCTCACTGCCAGAGATGCCACTGAGATGGACGCCGTGGGGGTAGACCAGGAGAGATATGGGGGGGGGGGGGGAAGCAACAGAGAGGATGTTGAGCAATAGAGGGCTTGCCTGAGCAAGAGTGGAAAAAAAGGCAAAGGACAGGCATTTGTGGAAAACCCTTGCTGAAGCCCCATGTGCCCTGGGCACTGAAGGTTCAGAAAAGTATAGTAAATAATAACATAAATAATTTCATGCATGAAATATCAGATATAGTTAATATGTGGTCTGTATTATGATCATATATAGTCATATGAAACAAATATATCATGTCATAGTAATTGTTGTCTCTTCCATTGTCATCACCCCGTAAATTGATGTTTCCAGATTCTGTTATGTGTCAAAGGGCAGAATGTCAGACGGGCCTGCGTGCCCAATTCTTAACCCTTTTGAAATAAAGATCAATCAATCAATCAATCAAGTCTTATTTGCTATCTTGCCCATTCTTGCTGGATGTTCTTGACTCTTGACTTCAGCATTGGTTCATTTTCTTTGCTGTTTCATCATTGTTACTTGATGTATTTGACCTCAACATTGTTAGGTCATTTTCTTTCCTGCCTGGCCGTTATTTCATGTTCCTCATCTCATTCTGTGTCTATCCAAGGCTACTTTTAACAAAGCTCTTGTTTTGATTTTTAATGTCTGGTTTTTTGTTTTTTTCAGAGATGACAAGAAATTCTGCAAGAAACTCAAATTTTCACCTGTGGAATTTGAACTGAAACATTACAAGTGAGTCCGTTAAACTTAAACTTTCACAATTGTATTTTGAATTTAAATTAGAGTTTAAAATGAGGAACATGAATAGACTATCTGTATTTACCTGTCTTTTCATCTGAAAGGTTATTAGTGTTCTCAAGTTGGTCCGGCTGTAAGCAAAGGTACCTGTTACATTTCTGTCGAGGAAAACAAACCACTGAAAACAGAGAATACCTGCCTGCAGGGTGAGTCACACCTGATCTCACAGTACACATTTTGGTAACTGAAGAGAAAAACAGGATGTCATGTGAAGATCAATGTCACAAATGATGGACTTTGCCAGAATCTACGTCAGATCAGCACTGAAGAAGGTGGTTAATACTGCCATGAAAAGATAAAGAAATCTGACAGTTAATGTGGGGCAGTGGTTTCCAAACTTTCTTTTTTGTGCCCCTCACCTCTGGGTAACATCTTTAGTATGTCCTCTCTCCTCACAGCTTTATTCCCCTCAGAATGTTTTGATGCCCATCCTGTTCCAATTTCCCTCATAGCTCCCATGGATCTCCCCATTGCTCCATAATGTGTGTGTATGTGCACACATTTTGGGGGGAGGGGGGGTTGGGGAGGAGGAGGAGGAGAGGGTTTGTACTGCCTTCTTAGGTTGTCCAGGTTTTAAAATAAAAATCTTTAAATAAAATTGGACACGTACATTTTTGAGACACTTTCATTAATAAGCGTACAGAGAATAGTGTGGTCTTTCGGTTGTTTCTGTTAACATTATGACACAGAAAATGACTATTGCATCACCTGCACTGCTTCCAGTTGTCATTCACAAAGAAAGTAGCAACTTTTTTTTTTTTTTTTTGAGGACGTAGATGTCATGAACAACCAGGAAGACAAATAAAGAGGTTCTGATGAAGGCTGGGCAAAAGAGAAAAATTATGGCAAAATTTAGAACATGACAGTCCAGATTTGTTGGACGTTTTAAGAAGAGGTAGACTGGAACACCTAGTGACAACAGGAAAACTGGAGGGGAAAAAGGGACAGAGGAGGACAAAGTAACAAGATAGTTAATGGGCTAAAAGACTGGCACAGAGTACGGTCCAAAACACATAGAAAGATCCATGGGTAGACAGTTGTCGAAGTAGTGATGACCAATGCCTGATTGTCATAGATCAGAGACAGAGAGAGAGAGAGTCATCAGTGAAAGTGCCGCAGTGTTGTAGTGGTTAGTGCACTTGCCTGCTGATCAGGAGGTCCCTGGTTCAGTTTCACACTTAAGCACAATTTTTTTTCGGACCAACCTGCACCAAGGTCAGCCCAGCTAAAAAAAAATGGGTACCGGGGGCTTCCCTAGGAAAACAGAAGCAGTAAGAACAGGTGCTGGCATCCAAACCTCAAATGCTGTAATGGCCTGGAATGTCAAAGCACTAATACTACACACACCCCTACAGCAAGCAGATTCTATGTTGCCAGTAACTGATGCAGTCAAGTTGTTACCTGAGTCCACGTGAAAAACAAAGGTCTGCTGTATACAAGGTCTGCTTGTAATGTAATTTATTAACTATTTGATTTGCTTATTTATTCATGATTTTCTTGTTTTTAGTGCACCTTTCTCATGTTGTTATTGTTGCGTGAAGCTTATAGGTAATTTAATACATGAGGGCCAAAATGCAGGGGGGGGGGTACTTTTTGATGATGTGAGAAGTTATGTTGTAGTTTTGCTCTGTACAAACAGAGAGTTTGCTGCCTGTGGCCTGATAACTGACCTTTGTGAGTTATTATGTATTTGCATGGTTAGTACTTTTGTTTTAGAAACAAGTCATGGACATTAAGACAGTTTTTACTTATTTAATGAGCTTTGGCAAATAGGAGGAAATGGTTAAACCTTGTGTTTCATCATTGTTTAAACTTGTGTTTAAATCTTGTGCCTTGCAAAATGTAAATTATTTGAACAAGAAACTTACATTATGTGAGCAAGAAACAGTTACGTTGTGTGAACAATAAACACACTGTATGAACAAGAAACAGTTACATTATGTGAATAAGAAGCAGCCAGTTACATTATGACACCACAGGGGAGCAGAAGTAAGGGTAGACCAAAAGAGACATGGAGAAGAACAACAGAAAGGATGTTGAGCAATAGAGGGCTCACCTGAGCAAGAGCAGAAAAAAATGCGAAGGACAGGCATTTGTGGAAAACCCTTGCGGAAGCCCCATGTGCCCTGGGCACTTAAGGTTCAGAGAGAGAGAGAGAGAGTTACATTATGGGAGCAAGAAACACTGTATGAACAAGAAATGGTTACATTGTGTGAACAAGAAAGCATTCACATTGTGTTAGCAGAAACATATGCATTATGTGAACAAGAAACATTTGCATTATATGAACAGTTACATTATGTAAACAAGAAACAGCTACATTATGTGAGCAAGAAACAGTTACATTATTTAAACAAGAAACAATTACATTATGTGAACAAGAAACATCTACATTATGCAAAAAAAGAGATTCTCCTTTTTTTTTTATCAATATTAGAGATGGAGAATTTAACAAGGACTATGACAGAAAGTTAACACTGAAGGTAAGAAATTGTTATGTACTTTTCATTATGTACAGCCAGTGCAGAAAACTGTACAAGGAAAAAAAAGTGCTTGTCATGAACAATGAATCTTACCCAGTCTGGTGGTAGTTACCAAAGTCTAGAGGTATTTTGTACAAGGACTGCCCATTGCATGGTCATATGCAACGTTCCCTCTAAGTTGTGTGGCCACTCACATAATTAAATACTTCTAAGCACAAAAGTCTATAGTAACTCCCAGTTTAGCAGTTGAGTCCATATTCTGCAATACATTCTACAGATAGACTTTATATCACTAATATTTGTAAAGAAGGAGGCGATTATAAACTGAATGTCCACAGCTCCAGATTCTTCTTCAGGTTTCATTTTCTAGGCCATGTCAGATGTGGAATTTGGTGTCAGGATAAAGTTCGCAGAAGATTTTTTTTTTTAGATTCTGCAACCCTCAAATAGTGGTCTTAGAGAGGAGAGTTAAGATGATGGTGGTCCTAGTGAGAAAGTTAAGATGATAGTGGCCTCAATGAGGAAATGGTGTTCTTAGAGGAGGGAGTTTAGGTGAGGTGGTCTTAGAGGGAGCAAGTCAGTGCTAGAAATGTGTGGTTTTTGGTTTAATACTGAATTGATTGATTGATTGATTGATCTTTATTTCCAAAGGGTTAAGAACTGGGCATGCAGGCCCATCTGACATTCTGCCCTTTATCATACAACTTTCACTCTGTTCCAGACATTCTACAAATATGCTGCATGTATAACAAATATAATTAACATAGAAAAGCTGAGAAACATAAAATGCAACATTTACATTTCACTCTTATCTATGCACACAGTACAGAAAGTAGCTACATATATTTTTTTAAAAAAAAGTTATTCTCACTGTCTCACACTAATGACTGTCTACCAAATTACTATTCAGAATAAATAATTTATTGAATTCAGTGCATGTAAGAAGAGTCTAAAATGACATGTAATATTATGAATCATGAAGGCATGTAGTCAACATCAAATAGATACTGGAAAAGTTTGTAGTTATAGGAAGGTCAGTTAGTCATTTGCATGTCCCTTGCAGAACTTTGCGTCCCTAACAGCTCTCCCATAGGCCTCTCGGCTCCAAGCAAGATGCCCTGCTGCTGATGCATCCAATTGCAGATCATCAACGATGTCTTGCAACCATCTTTGCTTTGGTCTTCCTCTCTTTCTTTTTCCCATTATGTACCCTTCCAAGATGGTCTTCTCTAAATTTGTCATGATGTTTAATGTGTCCAAAATATTTAAGTTTTCTTTGTTTAATCCTCTTACTAGCCAGCCTTCTTTAATATTAAGTTCTAGTAGCATGGATATATTTATTCTTTTTTGTATCCATGATATTTAAAGAACTCTTCTGTAGCATTTACATTCAAAGGCATTTATGTGTTTCTCAGCTGTTTTATTAAGTGTCCAGGTCTCACAGGCATATGTTGTGATGGGAAGGATGCATGACCTTAAAAATCTTATTAGTTATAGGAAGGAGTATAGCTTATACTTTTTTTATACAGGATGGGAAGGTATTCCAGAAATGAGCAGCAGAATAAACAGAACTTTTCTTGAAAATACCATGTCTAGGTTTTGGAAGACAAATGTTGTTTAATCATTGGCTACACTTTGGGTTAGATTTATATAGTTCCCATAGATAAGACAGAGCATTCTGTGATAGAATTTGATGTACCAGCTTGGTTTTGTTGTAAAGAAACCCATTCTTAAGAGGCAGAATTTTTATACATTTCTGCTGATTTGTTGTTTGTACGTGATCCTCGTCACTAATAAGCTTTACTGCTCATTTTTGAAGTGAGTAAAGTCTTTTTTTGTGTTTGACGCAGAGCAGCCATCCCAGATTGTTGATTGGTAGTCTGAATGTGATTGTATATGTGATGTGTTGTATGTCTTCCTTGTGTCTTGTATGAAGTGCTTAATTTTGGCTAACTGGTATACTTTTTGCGTGGTGAGTTTTGTTAGACCTTGCGCATGAGAGTTCCAGGTCAGATGTTGGTCAATAGTGAGACCTAGCATTTTGTGTTCACCAACGTTTTCTATCTGTGATGTTTTCTGTACAGAGCCATAGTGTTGTTTTTGTCGCGTTAAGTAGTTTCTGTCTTGTTATAGCAACGGGCCTAGAATAGAACTTTGTGGAACACCAGTGTCAGCCACAGATGAAGCTGGTGAAGACCTGTTGTCTGTCTGAAAGAAATGATATGATTAATTTTATTAAGTCAGGGTGCTGTCTATAAGTCTTTAATTTTTTTACAAGAATATGATAGTCAATCATATAAAAACGGGAAGGAGGGAACGAAGGGTTTGAATTAGGGTAAGGGGGAGGGAAGGAATAGTTTGAATTGGGGAAGGGGGAAGGAAGAAAGAGTTTGATTCAGGTGAAGGGGGGAAGGAATGAAGAGTCTGAATTATCATTGACCTTAAGGGATCCTCAGTCTGAAAATGGTTGGAAAACACTGTGTTGATTAGATCTGATTGCAGTAAATAATGTTGTTGAACAGAGTAGGAGATTAGAGAGGTAGTTTTTACATGAGTGCTGGTAGTCAAGGGCTGTTTGCTGAAATTTTTGCTGCATACAGAAGTTGATTTAGAATGTTTGGTTTTTTTCTGTCTGTATGTTGGCAGTCCATGGTGAACTTTTTGCTGGATCCAACAGGAGATTTGCCTTGGGAAGAAGACCCAACAGCTGTTAATGTTGTTCATTTATCTACAGAAGAGGTAAGCCACACTTTATTGTCCATCACCTGCTGCCTGCAGGATTCAGTTTGTGTGTCATGTGAAACATTCAGTCCTATCTCAGTTTAGGGCATTCACATTTCCCTCCTGCGTGTCTTATTAATGCTTTCTACGAGTAGTTTGTCTGTGTTTATAAGTAGAGATGATTATATTAGAACAATTGCACAGTTATCTAGACCACTGAGCTAAAGCTGGGTAGCATCATATTCTGCCTTTTTTTTTTTTTTCTGTGCTGTAGGATGGTGAGCTCCTTCATCCTACATAATGGGATAGGGCTCAGCATGGTGGAGCTGATAAAGAAATCAGCTTTTTTTTAAAGTCCTGTCTGATAATTCGATCAAACTGCTAAAATCCCCTAATCATCCAGTTCAGAGATTGGTGTTGCAAGATCCTTGTGGCATTGGCTGCAAAAGAGCTCAAATCTAAACTGAAATTTATTGGATGACTGGATAACATTTGAGATACATGAAAATTTGTGGGAGTTAAAAGCAATGAAAAAACATTTCATTTAATGACACTCCATCTCAACTCCTTTCTTCCAAGGAGGATACCAGAAAGCTAAGTGTTTAATTTCTCATTTATTTATCATGTTTTAATCTGTTGTATTGATTCTGTATGTGATCATTAAAAATACTTTAACTGAAATGTTGGATTTTCTTCGTTATATGTACTTATCTTACTTTTTGCTGTTCTTGTTTCTGCCAACTTTCTTCACTCTTTCTAGCTTTTTTGTAAAACTGAACCATACACCTTCATCTGCTTTACCTGCTTCAACTCCAAGAATGTACAGTATTAATTTTCAGTCATTTCTTTCATATCACCCAGTCACTTTAGCTCATCTGTCCAGACTTCCTTTCATATCACCCATTCACTCAAGCTTATATGTCCAGACTTCCTTTCATATCACCCAGTCACTCTGGATCATCTGTCCAGACTTCCTTTCATGCCATAATTCCAACATAGAACAATTTTCCAAATGTGAGCATTCCTTTCTTCCACAGAGTTTTAACAAGTTTTTGAAGAAAGAAAAAAATCCTATTCTTGTTATGTTTTATGCACCTTGTAAGTACTAAATATTTTAATCTTATCTTAATGATACAGATTATACTGTGAATATAAATTTGAAAATGTATGAAAAATTATTGGTTAATTTGGCAAAACTGTGAAGTCATAGATATACTGACCATCAATATTATGTAGTTGTAGATGTTTTCTCTCCCTGAAACTACTAACAGAACTTTCTTTGTCATTGATACAGTGAAAGTGCTGATACACGAGCATTGTGTCAGATTGGGGGGTAGATAACAGTGGGTATTTTTTGCAGACCAGGAGTGTAGATACAAAGGAGGGAGGTGCGTTGCTTTTTCCGCAGACTCAACCGCCATGAACACTGTAGCAGTCCCTGGCCCATTGGCCATGCTGAGAGCCTGTTACTTGGGGTGCTAATGGAGAGATGGAACAGGTTTTGGTTGGCTGTAGCTATGGGTTGCTGACAGCTGGATTGAACAGCATCTTCACCAATCTAAGGTGTATTACTGTAATAGAAAAGCAGAAATGTAATTTCTCTCTCTCTCTCTGAACCTTAAGTGCCCAGGGCACATGGGGCTTCCGCAAGGGTTTTCCACAAATGCCTGTCCTTCGCCTTTTTTTCTGTTCTTGCCCAGGTGAGCCCTCTATTGCTCAACATCCTTTCTGTTGTTCTTCTCCATGTCTCTTTTGGTCTACCCTTACTTCTGTTCCCCTGTGGTGTCCATCTTAGTGCTATTTTTGGTAGTGAGTTGTCAGTCATTTGGAGCACATGTCCCAACCATCGCCAGCGTCTTTCCTCAATAATTGTTGTCAGTGGTTTCATCTGCATTTCTGCTAATAAGATGTTATTTCTTATGGTGTTTGGCCAAAATATTTTTCTGATTCTTCGTAAACTTTTAGTCTGGAAAGAATTCAACTTGTTTTCTATGGTTTTGGTGATTTTCCAGCATTCACTTCCATAGAGTAGTACACTTAGAACATTACTCTTAAATATCCTGATTTTCATATTTATGCTTAGTTTTTTTTTATTTCCATATAGTCTGCAGCATTGCAAAAGCCTGGTTTGCTCTAGTAAGTCTGCTGTTGATGTCCTCTGTGCTGTCTCCATTTTCTACTACTCTGCTGCCAAGGTATACAAATTCGTTGACCTCCTCCACTAACTTGTTATCTACTCTGAGTACATTTCTGTTGTTCACATTTTGCTTCATTAACTTTGTCTTTCCTACGTTGATCTTTAGTCCTATGTTGTTTGCATTCTGAGTTAGCTTGTTTATTTTATTTTGTTTATTTTATCTTGCATATCTTTGTGACTGCTTGATAATAGACAAATGTCGTCCGCAAAATCAAGGTCCTCCAGCACTGTGTCAAGGGTCCATTGTAATCCTCTGCGTTTATCTGATGTTGCCTCCTTCATTAACCAGTCTACTGCCAAGATAAATAATGTTGGTGATAGTACACATCCCTGTTTCACTCCTGTTTGTACCCTAAAGCTGCTGGAGGTATGTTCTCCACAGATAACTTTGCACTGAAAACCCTCGTATAGGGCTTTGATTACATTAACTATTTTATGGGGGAGGCCATGCCATCTTAGGATCTGTGTCAGATTGGGGGGTAGATAACAGTGGGTATTTTTTGCAGACCAGGAGTGTAGATACAAAGGAGGGAGGTGCATTGCTTTTTCCGCAGACTCAACCGCCATGAACACTGTAGCAGTCCCTGGCCCATTGGCCATGCTGAGAGCCTGTTACTTGGGGTGCTAATGGAGAGATGGAACAGGTTTTGGTTGGCTGTAGCTATGGGTTGCTGACAGCTGGATTGAACAGCATCTTCACCAATCTAAGGTGTATTACTGTAATAGAAAAGCAGAAATGTAATTTACCAAAGTATATCTGGATCAAGGTAAAGGTAAAGGTAATCCTCTCATGCTTTTGAGGCACATAGGGATATGGTGTTAGTGCCCATATTTTCCTTGACCTGTCAGCACACTAAAGGGTGATTTGGTCAGTTTCACACCTGGCCGCCTTTCTTTCCCCAACTCCAGAAGAAGTCAGGTACCTATTTCTACAGCTGGCTGACTGGGGCACCTCCGACCGGATTCAAACTCCTGACCTTCGCCATGAGAGACCAGTGCAATAACCACTTTGCCACTCAGATGCCCTATTTGGATCAAGACAATATTATAATTTTTTTTTGGTAATAAAGATGATATCTTGTCACAACAGAATAGCCTTGAAAATGAGATCAAATCATAATAATGAAAAGGTGGTATAGCACTGGCCGTTGATATTTCTGTCCAGGAAGTTGTAGTACCACAGTATAGACTGACCATTGGTATTATTGTCAAAGAAGGTGTGGTAGTATCACAGTATAGCACTGACCATTGATATTACTGTCTAGGAAGATACTGTAGTATCACAGTACATTTATTTTATCACTGTCAAGGAGGAGACTAAAGTAGCATAGCGTAGCAGTGACCATTTATCTTACCATTGTCTAGGGTGCGGTTTTTGTAAGTCGCTCAAACCACATTTTGCTGGAGCAGCATCAGACCTCAAAGATCAAGTGGTGAGTGGGTTTTTTTTTTAGTTCACCTTTTCTTTTTTTTTTTTTCTTATATTTCTCCATTAATCACTTTACTTTCTCTTAATTGTGTAACGTCTGAGTTTGTTCCTTTTATCAGGATTATTACCATTTCATGTAGAGAATATGGCCATTACTTGGTTTATTGCATGATTTCCATGTACGGTGCCAGAAAAGTCATACCTCTTAGGCAGTTTATTATCTTATTTAAATGAAGTTAAATTTTCAGATTGTGTATAGTGAATACAATTCATTTAGTAATTTCTGCTTCAGTTTATAGAGAGTACAATTCATTTAGTGATTTCTGCTTCAGTGTATACAGAATACAATTCATTCAGTGATTTCTGCTTCGGTTTATAGAGAATACAATTCATTCAGTGATTTCTGCTTCAGTGTATACAGAATACAATTCATTCAGTGATTTCTGCTTCGGTTTATAGAGAATACAATTTATTCAGTGATTTCTGCTTCAGTGTATACAGAATACAATTCATTCAGTGATTTCTGTTTCAGTGTGTGTAGAGAATACAATTCATTCAGTAATTTCTGCTTCGGTTTATAGAGAATACAATTCATTCAGTGATTTCTGCTTCAGTGTATAGAGAAAACAATTCATTCAGCGATTTCTGCTTAAGCGTATAGAGAAAACAATTCATTCAGTGATTTCTGCTTCAGTGTATAGAGAAAACAATTCATTCAGTGATTTCTTCTACAGTGTATAGAGAAAACAATTCATTCAGTCTTCTTCTTCTTCGTTCGCTTCTACCACGAAGACCGCACTGTGATCCTACTGAATTTACACCTGTGGTCCTCGTTAGGTCCCGTGGTCTCCTGTGTGGTCCCCGAGAGGACCACAAGAGGTTCAGAGTATCGCAGGGCTTTAGCCTGTATTCTTGGTGGGTCTCTGAAGCGGATTGCGTGACACCATGGTTTTCGTTGCACCAGTTTAGTCTAGAATTGGACTTTCTCACCGGAAGACCTCGACGTGTTTAGGATATCAGTGCATCCCCGCTGGGTGAGAAGTGGTAGCCCACCCAGGCCAGAGTTGAACCTTCTCACCGGAAAACCTCGACGTGTTTTGAGATACCTGTGTATCACCGCCGGGTGAGAGGTGGTTGCCCATCCAGTCCAGAGTTGGACTTTCTCACCGGAAAACCTCAGCGTGATTAGGATATGCAAACATCCCCGCCGGGTGAGAGGTGGTTGCATATCTAGACTGCCCTGGTCCAGTGTCTCCGATTTCAGCATTTTGTGGTCGTGGCCGCTACCCTTCCTAGTTGTGACCAGGATGGAGCGTTTGTCCAGGAGGACAAATCCTTGTCACTAGTGACTTCCATCCCTGGGTTGAGCCGGTTTAGTCATATTATCCCAGTATGGGCGTGTTTGGGATGTAACCGACCTCTAGATCAGAGGTACTGTGACATGCTTAGCCTTCAAGATTCACCCCTGGTGTGAGCCGGTTTAGGCATAATTCACCAGTATGAGTGTATATCAGGCATGACTGACCTCTAGAGCGGAGGTGGCATGACATGTCTAGCCATCAAGTTCCACCCCTGGTTTGTGCCGGTTTAGGCAAATTTCACCAGTGTAGGTGTATTTCGGACGTGGCCGGCCTCTAGAGCAGAGGCGCCGTGGTATGTGTTGCTCTCGCAGCGATACTACTGGACATACCGATTAAATTTCACATTATCCTTTCCACCACTTTTTCACGTCGGCGCCACACAGCAACCTTTATTTCTTTTCCGCATTTTCTTCCTTGACCGGGAGGAGCTTCACTCCACACGCGGCATTCAAAGAGTCTCGCCAGCAGTGTCTTAACCTCTGGGACAAGCCGGTTCATGCATTTCATCCGATATGACTGCACTCAGGACGTGGCTGACCTCCAGACTAGAGGTGCCATGATTTGACTGTTTGCTTCGCTTTATCATTTCTACCACCTTTTCCGCAGTGGTGCTGCGTGGCAACCCCATTTGTGCCTTTCTTCATTGGCCAGGAGGAGCACCACTCCACGCACGGCAGCTGAAGAATCTCGCCAACAGCGAATTCATTCAGTGATTTCTGCTTCAGTGTATAGAGAAAACATTTCATTCAGTGATTTCTGCTTCAGTGTATAGAGAAAACAATTCATTCAGTGATTTCTGCTTCAGTGTATAGAGAAAACAATTCATTCAGTGATTTCTGCTTCAGTGTGTATAGAGAAAACAATTCATTCAGTGATTTCTGCTTCATTTGAAGTTCTTTTATGCTTCCAGTTCCTTTGAAATAGTCAGTCTACCAACCAACAGCTCTGTGAGGTCTTTCAGTATGCTGTGCATCAAGCTTTTCAGCAAATGACTATTTTGTGTCATTATCCTTTCTATACAATCTCAGTGAACAATCTCAGTTCTTTATTAGTTGGCACATCAGCCATAACATATCTTCTGCATCTTCTTTGTGTGCATTTATAGTTTGTATCTGCAGTTCTGTCTGTTGGATGGTTTTGTAGTTTGTTTATACAGAACTATAGATCTTGGCTTCTTTGATTGTTTTATTAGGCTTATAGGTGCAACTCAGTGTTTAACAGTTGGTGCAGTTGTGGAGGATGTGTTCTTTGTGAGCACATGTACACAAGACAGGATTGCCAACCATGAATTTTCTATACATTAGTTTTTGGAGTTGATTGTTTCCTGTCTTAAAGTGGAAAATAATAGCTTGTTCATTTCTGTTTAATAGATTTTAGTCATCATGTTTTACTGTCGCCTCCATGATGTCTCTGTCTTGTTTCCACAGTATTGCAGTATAGGGGCAAAAACAAAATATTAATTAACATAACAAAGAGAATAATGAACTACATATGGGATATACATCTTTTGTATTGACTGATTCAAGTAAAGTGTAACAGCAGAAATAACAGCCAGGTCCTAAAGGTTTCAGAGAAACCAAACACAGAAGAAGAAAAGTGCTAGAAAATGACAGAGAATTGAACCAGAGGACTTCAGAAGGATGAGCAACTATCTGGTCATGCATGGTCCTTGTGTCTTGCTTAATTTTCACATAAACTAGACATGAGTCTCTCTAAAACTAGAATTATCATCATTGAATCCCGTAGTGTTTTTATTACCTAACTAAGTCATGCTTCAACAGTTTATTAAATGGAGCGTGAGACTTGGAGAGAATACCTGGCTTGTCGGAAAAGAAATTATGTTCTCAGGGAAGTTGTGGCACATCAAAAAGCTAAATAACTTGTAAGGGGGGAAAAAACAGCCAAAAATTTCTTTGGAAGTGTCATGAGAACATAGATGTTACAGAACCTGATAACCACTGGAAAGCTCAAGGAAAACAAGAAAAGGGAAGTTGTAGAAAAACATCTGAATGGTCAAGTGGCACAGGAAAAGAAGGGCTGCTGATCTTATTAGAAATATCAGTGACCAAACAGAGTAAAAAAAAAACATGATTGCTAACAATACGGCACATGATGATGATGAATGCCTTGAATGACAACTTGGTGATCAGCAAGACATCTGTATGCTGATGTTGGCGCAAATATTTGTTTTCTCAGGCACTTGTTGGTGTGGATGTAGATAAACCCCCCATGATGTCTTTACGTCTGCACTACAACATAACAGGTTTCCCTACACTATATTATTTTGAGTAAGTTTGGTTTTGTTTTTTCCTCAACTTAACTTAGGATTATTCTTACTCATGTTGTCTCCTCAGAGACTGCTGTTTCTTCTTTATAATGCTTTCATGAGTGATGAAAATATACTGATGTATAACATTTGAAATTCTCTATTCTTTCCCCCCCCCCCCAACCATTTGAAAATAAAGATCAATCAGTCAGTCAATCTCTGTCTCCACCCCCTCTTTGTGAGTAGGTAGTTAAGTTCTCTGTCTCCACCTCCTCTTTGTGAGTAGGTAGTTAAGTTCTCTGTCTCCACCCCCTCTTTGTGAGTAGGTAGTTAAGTAAGAGGCCTGCTGTCTATTCCAGTATAGATGATCAATTGACCTGCTGTCTATTCCATTTAGACTGATTGACATATTGTCTATTCCAATATTGATTAATTGACCTGTTGTCTGTTCTGATATTAATTAGTTGACCTGCTGTCTACTCCAATATAGATTGACTGATCTGCTGTCTGTTCCAAAATAGACTGACTAGTATTTATCTAATCCAGAATAGATTGATTTTTATGTACTCCATTTATGGTCCAAATCAGGGTGAAAATGCTATCTTATTTGGCAGTCAGTGACTCATAGCTGACAAGCCAGTGTCAGAGTTGGCAAATCATAGCCAATCAAGACCCTGTCCCACATTTCTTTGGCATCCCCTGTAACAGGCCTAGCCTGGCTGACAGAGCAGGGACCATCATAGTTCCCCCCATGGTGGTGGAGTCTGCTAAAGAAGCACTGCACACTTCATGTTCTTTAGTTCCACTCTGGGACTGAAAAAAAAATAGCCATCTTAGCCTGCTCTCAGTCCAGCACAACAGTGTGCCTCAACATCTTCAGTGCATTGGCTGCAAAGAACATAGCTCGCATGTCCAGGGAGATTGAAAGAGAAGGTGAAGAAGACATATGATCCAGTGTTTTGCTGGCTGACTTTCTATGTAGTCTTATTGGCTGATTTGATCAAAAAAATCTGGACTGGTGTCAACTCTGATATCTTGACAATAAATGTTTTTCTCATTTATAGCTGGAGTATCTCATACTTGTTCTGATCCTTACAGGAAGGGTCGAGTGAAATACAAATACAGTGGGGAAAACAGTAAAGCAGGTATCATCTCTTGGCTTCAGAAGTAAGTACATTTGTCATCTGGTATGTGTTTATCTATGTGTTTGTTATTGTTTGGAGTGCTGTGAGAAGTGATGGTTTCACTCCTATACTCAGTAATGATGATAATGGTGATGTTTGGGGTGACAAAAATTATGATGTACTTGAACAGAGTGATGACGGTGACATATTTGGTAATGATAATGACAGTGATAATAATGATAATATTTTAATTATTGCAATAATAGTGTTCTTAATGATGGTTATTATAATGTTGCTCTCGATGGTGATGATAATGTGTTTGTGTTGTAATCAGTCAGATATATGTCTTCCATATTCCACTTGCAGTCCTCAGCCTCCCAAAGACAAAGAGAAGGAGTCTGAGTGGTCAGACGAGGAGAGTGAAGTTGTCCACCTTACAGATGACACTTTCGATGATTTCATCAAACAGAACCCATCAGTCCTGGTCATGTTTTATGCTCCATGTAAGAACTTTCTACCTTGCAGAAGGATTAAAGAATTACTTTTCTATTTCCTTCCATATTCTTCCATCCCCCCCTTCATTCCTGATTTATTTTTTTTTCTTATATTATTTGCTTAGTTTTATATATATATAGGTAAAAGTAAAAGGTAAAGGTAATCCTGTCATGCCTTAGAGCCACATAGGGATAGGGTCCGGCATAAAGATAGCTCAATTTTAAAAATGGAAAATAAAGCGGCATACATGTTTTTGTTTTTAAAAAAGTGAAATGAAACTCAGAAAAGTGGATAATTTTATTATTACTGACAATCATATTTAGGTTTTGAAAATTACGCCGGTTAGATGCCTGCTATTACATTTTATACATTCAGGCAGGTGTCTGGAAAATTACTTCATAACACCATTTAACATGTTCAAAGGGATATTTTGAATGCAGTGTCAGATTCGATCCTTTAGGTCTGCATTTGACTGTGGTCAACTAGCATACACCATGTTCTTGAGGTACCCCCACAAAAAGAAGTCTGCTGCCAATAAATCCGGTCACCTTGCCAGCCAAGGAATATCCCCAAATCTGGAAATAAGACGATTGGGAAAAGCTTGTCGCAGCATGGCTATGGACTGACGGGCTGTGTGGGCAGTTGCTCCATCTTGTTGAAACCATATTAGTCTCTTATTTGTATTGGCCAACTCTAGAATGAAGTATTCAGTTAGCATCTGCACATAGTGATCGCTATTAACAGTAAGAGGATGCCCATCTTCATCTTCAAAATAATATGGGCCAATGATGCCGAATGATGCAACGCCACACTACACTGTTACTCTTTCACTATGGAGCGGTTTTTCATGCAGTAACTGTGGATTTTCAGCTGACCAGTATCTGAAATTCTGCTTGTTCACACTTCCTGACAGCTCAAAGTGTGCTTCATCAGACATTTTGAGGTTACTGAGCAAATTCAGATTTTCTTCATTGCGTGATAGAAAATCGGTAGCAAAGTCAAGTCTGTTAATTTTATCCAGATCATTCAGTCGTTGCACAACTTGCAACTTGTAAGGGTGGAAATGCAAATGATTATATGATGTGACGTAGCAAGTAATCCAACATATGAAGTGCCAAAGCGTACCTAGCAGTTGATCGCCGAGGGCTACAGAGTAGTGTGTTGCAGACTTCTTGAATTCATTCAAGTGTCTGTTGAATTCTTGGATGATCAATAGACTTGTTATTAAGGCAGTTAGTGGTTTCCTTTAATTTTTTGATCCACCTCAAAATTGTTCTCCGATCGGGAACATTATCACAGGGATGCAACTCAGAATGGTGATGAAACTTTCGTTGTACAGTAATAGACAATTCTCCACTTTTAAAATAAGTTTCAGTGGTGAATGCGCAATGTTATGTTTGCCAAGAAGCCATTGTTGAAAGTTACCATTTGTTTGCTGCATCTCTGATGTCATGGTTTTTTTTTCACATGTATTCAGTTCCTGCGCACTACGTCAGTAAAATCCAGCTGTGCTTTATGCCAGACCCTGTATATTGCTTTTTCTAATCACCCATGAGACAGGTTGTTGTTCTCTCATCTGCTTTATCTCTGCATTGTTCTTGAATTTGTTCCACTTTATACTGAGTATCTTCCTTAGGCATTTGTTTTCAAGAGTCTCCTTAGTTGTTTTCCAGCTTTCACATGCCAGTGAGTTACCAATTAAAAAAAGAGAAAAAAATCGAAACTTTTGTAGGTCGTCAGTTACCATAACAAGTTTATATTATCAAAAACCTACTGAAAAGCAACCAGTGAAATCAAATGGAGGCCAGCAGGCTGATGATGCTCACTTTGTATGGAAGAGAGTCAGCCAGTTGAGACTTTGGTTCAGCAAGTGAGCATTTAGTATTAAATCTTGCCACAAATAAGATAATAAAAATTTCACACAAATATTTAATTCTTGTTAGTGTTGGTAAAATGTATTCAATTTTACATTTTAAAAAAAAAGTATAAAATACTGAATATTGTATTGAGAAAACCTGTATTTTGGAAAGTATTTCATACAGGTCTGATGCACTTCTCTCTGCCACTGCTCCGATTCACTTTTTTGGTTCACTTTTGGATCTCACTTTTCTAATTAATTAAGTAGTTCAATTCATTTGGGTGCCTTCTTTTGAGGAATGAGTAGATGACAGTACTCTGTGTGGGAGCAGATGTTATTGATTCTGACATATGTCACTGATGCCTGAGATATCACTCATAGATCAAAGGAGTTTTGGCATTGCCTCAAAACAAATAAAGCAGCATTGCCTACAGAAAGTGACTGCAGATCTGTACAGATTATTTGTCTGTGAATTACAAGAGAGCAAAAAAAAAAAAAAGAATCTTCTGGAAGTGAAACAAAAGGTGTATCCACATTTTTTTTTTAAGTTATGCAGAAAATCAGGGGTTCACCTGGCCTGTTAATGCAGATTTTTACAACAGAAATGTGTTTTTGGTGTGATGAATTCCGAACAAGATGTTGACACATTTAAAAAAATTGTAAATAGGAAGTCAGTCAGTCAGTCAGTCATTTGCATGTCCCTTGCGGAACTTTGCCTACCTAGCACCACCCCTTTAGGCCTCACAGTTGTAAGCAAGAATGGATCATCAACGATGTCTTGCAGCCATCTTCACCTTGGTCTTCCTCTCTTTCTTTTTCCCATTATGTACACTTCCAAAACTTACATCCTTCCTGTGCCGTTAAACATCACATAGGGTTAGATTTCCTGTTTTTGGCGAGCTTTTCAACCTCATCAAGGGATGTTATTCCCAATAAACTGGCCTCTCTTAACAGACTTAACTCTCTTTAGAGTTTCATGTGGTCAACCTCATTTTCTTCAGCCTTTTGTGTTCCACTTGATAGCTTGTTTTGGGATTCTCTGGTTATTTCTTCTCAGCACGTGACCAACATATGTCCATCTTGTTTTTCTGATCACTCATGAGACAGGTTGTTGTTTGCTTATCTGTCCTATCTCCGCGTTGTTCTTGAATTCATACTGCTTTATACCGAGTATTTTCCTGATTCATTTGTTTTCAAAAGAGTCTAATTTCTTGTCTATTTCTTTAGTTGTTTTTATGCCATACATATTTCCAAGACTGTCTTCTCTAAATTCTCATGACGTTTTATTAATATGTCCAGAATATTTCAGTTTTCCCTGTTTAATCTTCTTTACTAGCCAGCCTTCTTCTATATTAAGTTCTTGCAGTATGGATATATTTGTTCTTTTTTGTGTCCATGATATTTGAAGAACTCTTCTGTAGCATTTACATTCAAAAGCATTTATGTGTTTCTCAGCTGTTTTGTTAAGTGTCCAGATCTCATAGGCATATGTTGTGATGGAAAAGATGCATGCCCTTAAAAATCTTATTTTTGTAGTTCTGTCTGTTCCTCTCCACAACTTCTTTAGATGTTTTATTTTTTGAAGACTGATAGCTGTTCTTTTAACATCCCTCATTGGTATCTTCATTATTAGTTAGTAATGATCCAAGATATTCAGAACTCTCTACCTCTTCCAATTTTTCCTCATTGATATATATTTCATCTGCCTTATTTATTTTGTCAATTGTCATCAGTTTAGTTTTCTTTGATTTAAGATAAAGGTTTTGCTCTTCACTGTTCTTACAGAATGACATAATTAGTTTTTCCATTCCTTTTTGTGTTGTGGACAGTAATACTGTGTCATCAGCATATCTAATGTCTAATGTCTGGTATTTCATAACCTCCAATTGTTATTGCATCATAATATTCTATGTCTACATCTTCTCTAACATTCCTCATTATATTTTCAGTCATCATCATCATCATGTGCCGTGCCGACTGGCGTTGGCTATTATGCTTCTCCAGAGTACGCGATCCTTCATGCAGGCCATCAGCTCAGTTGGTGATCTCCTCTCACACCATCCCGTCAGACTGTCCAGTATCATTTCTCTTGGTCTTCCTCTTGATCTTCTTCCTTCTATTTTTCCTGTTGTTATAATATTTTCAATGCCCCCTCTTCTCATTGCATGTCCTATGAAAGTACATTGTCTCTCTCTTATCTTTTTGACAAGGTTATTTGTCTCTCCAGCTCTTCTCCTACATTCTTCATTAGTTATTTTTGCTGTCCAGGGGATTTGCAACATTCTTCTAATAAACCACATTTCTGCTGCTTCCAATGATTTTTGTGCAGACCTGCCTATTGTCCATGATTCACTTCCATATAACAAGATAGGTTCAATATAGCATTTTAGGACTCGCTTTCTAACATTCATTGATAAGGATGTGTTGGTCAATATGTTTCTCATTCTCTGAAATGCAGTCTTTGCTTGGCCATTTCTGTTCTGCATTTCCCATCTGAAGTTATTACTGCTTCAAGGTATTTGAATTTCTGCACCTGCTTTAGAACAGTTCCGTTTAATTTAATACTGCATGCTGGTGGATTCTGTTTCTTAGATATAACCATAGTCTCTGTCTTTTTGATGTTCAAAGTAAGGCCTTTCTGTTCACTTTCTTTGGCGACTTTATCCAAGAGATTTTGCAGGTCTTGTTGGTTCTCAGCTATCAGTACTGTGTCATCAGCATACCTAAGGTTGTTAATATTGTATCCTCCAATTTTTATGCCTGGTTCAGTGTGCAAGTTAAATAAGTATGGTGACAGTATGCACCCCTGATGGACTCCTTGTTTTATGTCAAACCAAGTTGTTGTTTCACCATTTATTCCTACTGCTGCCTGTTGGCCTAGATACAGCAGTGATATTAATTGTGTCACATGTGTTGTAGCTTCTTACAAGAATGTTCAAAGCACTTTGGACAGCTTAGATGACAAATAAAGAATCAAATAAGGGAGATCTAATTAAAACTTTAAGCAAAAGACCAATTGACATTTATCGGGCAAGTAATGAGATAGGCAGGACTTGAGAGTGTCAAAGTGACTGAAATGTAAGCAGTAAGAGAGACAGGGGACAACCGTGATGGCATGATAGCAAGTAACTGACAGAGCTAACAGAAATCAGAAGTATAGATCTGTGGAGAATCTTGGCTTATTGTGCCTGTTGGTATTGCACCTAGTGGTAATGATGGCGCATTATTGTTTATCGTGGTTACAAATATGTTGGCACTGTTCTGTAAAGAGTTAATAATAGTAGACTTTCAACAGGGTGTGGACACTGTAAGAAAATGAAGCCAGATTATGTGGATGCTGCCCAGATACTCAAGGAGCAAGGAGTAGGTATTACATACAAGTAACAGGTCGCGTTTTGATTCTGTTTGATCATTGTGGTTGTGGTTTGATGGCTGTTTGATGTTTGTAGTTATGATGGCTCCTGTTTTATTATTGTGTTTGTGGTTGTGATATCCCCTGTTTGATTATTGTTTGTGGTTGTATTTTATGTAAATCTGTGGTTATGTCATTGTTTTTTGTTGATTTTATTTATTTTTAAATATGTTGCTGGTCCTAAATTTGCATATTTGTCTCTATTTATCTTGTTTGTTACATTTGTTTGCTGTTGTCTGTGAATGTTATCATGCTTTATACTGCATTTGTTTATTGTTGTCTGTGACTATTAATATATGTCTATAGCTTTTGTTTACTGTTGTCTGTGACTGTTAATACATTTCATGTTACATTTGTTTACTGTTGTTGGTGACTTAATATTTTTCACATTGCTTTTGTTTACTGTTGTCTGTGACTGTAAACATGTTTTCATACTGCATTTGTTGACTGTGACTGTTAACATATTTCATATTGCATTTGTTTACTTTTGTCTGTGACTGTTGTTTAATATTGCTTTTGTGTATGTTGTATGTGAACATCATAATGAAGGCCAGTAGGACAGAAAAGTGTGAGCGAGACTTGTAAGGTGACAGTATATCTCTCAGCAGGATGAAAGAGCTTGGAGTAATGGGTTATGCCAATCGTGATTGTCATATTAGAGGCACAAAAAAGACTTACAAATTAACATAGAGCTGGCATTATCAGTTATTACACAAAGCAGCATACTGAAGAGAAGATGGTAGCATTTAATGGACTTTGACCAGAATGATCCTAACTATACAGGGTCATAACTGTTTCTGGATGCAATACTTGGTGGTAGTTTAGAGTATATTCTCAGTCTCCATGAGTATCATTTCCTACAGTCTCCATTTCAGGGTATCATCTCACAGTGTCCAATTTAGAGTATCATCTCACACAATCTCAAGTTTAGAGTATCATCTTGAACAGTCTCAAGTTTAGAGTATCATCTTGCACAGTTTCAAGTTTACAGTATAATTTTGCACAGTCTTCAGTTTAGAGTATCATCTCACACAGTCTCTGACTGTTGCTGATGCCTGACACCTCCTCTGTGACTCAACAGATCACAGGAGTTTTGGCAGCTGTGGATGCAACCAAGGAGAAGAGACTAGCCCAGGAGAACAATGTCAGAGGGTTCCCTACAGGCAAGTTTCTAAAAGTTAATGAACTGCTTCAGTTTACATTGTTTTTTCTCTTTAGTGCTACAAAAACAAGTGTTTAATTGTTAATCACAGACATTTTGTTACCAGTTTGTCATTCAAAGTTATTTGTTAATATTTAATTTTACCATTAGTTATTTTTATTGATAATTCAATACCTGTTAAATATGAGACAGTTGCCAAAGTTTCAGATTTGGAGAATTTTTTTTTTATGTTGATTTGCATGTATTGTGGAATTTATTGGGTTTGTATTTTCACTTTTTTTTCATATTTTCTGAATTCATGATTGGCTCTGCTTGTTCCTGCTTGTCTACATCAATTTGACAGTGAAGTATTTCAAGTAAGTGTAATGTCAACACTGTATTGTTTTTTTTTTCAGTCTTCTTCTTCATACGCATTTAACGATAATGCATAGTACCCTGATTTTTGTGATGCGCCTTCTGGCTGGGTTCCTCCAACTTCAGCACCTTTCTTTTGCTAGGGCAGACTGTGGTCTTGCTCAGACTGCCATGAAGACAGTGGTGTAGGCTGGCCTGGCCAAAACTTTGTTTTCCAGCCTCTGGTGGCTGCATTTAAGCCCCTTCTCCATGTCAGCCCCAAGGGCTTTGAGACAGTTTCACAGAGACACTCTGACTTTGGGATGAGGAATCCGATGAGTGCTTCAGTAATATCCATTCCCCACCACCTGTAGTCTGTTTTGTTTACCTCATTCTAATAACCATTGTCGTAGAAACCCATAGACTTGTCACGTCATGGATTTGTTGGTTTCACATCAGAATTTCCTCATCCCCGCCAGCGATCTCCATGTCTCCATCCATCCACCAACCTGACATTACATTTTACAAAAGTAACAATTGCAGATATTGTTGATTGCTACAGGTTTCTGGGCTACAGAAGAAGGTCAGAGTTTTTAAGCAATCAGATCTATGTTCCCTGTCTCACAAAGACTATTTTAAGATAAGTGTGTTCTTAACACAGCTGTTCCCAAGAGTTTTTTCAGTCATTTTGGTTAAAGTTGCAGAAATTAGATGTTGGTATTAGGCTAATAATGTATCATAATGCTTGCAGTAAAGTAATAGTAAGTGGTCCATGTTTAATTCAGTAATCTCTATTGGGGACAGTAGTTGATGCTGCATGTGGGATCTATTAATTTATAGTGCCTGTTGGATCCAGTGATTGATTTTGTAATTTCAGATTAATTTTATGCTTAATTAATGCAAATAATGACTAGAAATTGAAAAAAAATTAATTATAATGTAGGCAGCAGGAACAGTTCCAACTGGAATTTTCTGGATTATTTTCTTTGATTCACATCAGTCTTGTAATACTTAACATATCTGAAACAGCATAAAAGTTAAGCAGTGTTTTTTTTTTTTTTAGATATACTCGCATGTTATACTTCCATAAGATTTGTCAAAGTTTTTTTTTTTCACATTTTCAGGGATGGAGAATTTGCCTTTGAAGTAAATGAACGAGAAAAAGACAACATTGTAGAGTTTATGAAAGAGTGAGTTCTTTGTTTTATTCATCCACAAATGAAAATGTATTTCCCTCGATATGAGATGCATAAGATGCAACTATAATTTTGGAAGTAATATTTCAGAACAAAACCATAAATCCCAACGTAGTTCATGAACTTCATAAGTCTCCCTTCAATAGGGTTTTGGTCTGAGATTGTTTGCTAATGGATATTCTCCAACTGAACTTCTTAATCAAAATATGCAACTGCCCTTATAAATATTGGTTTATCCACAATCATAGATCTTCTTCTTACGCATTGTCTGTCTATATCTGCAGTCCTGTCTCTTGGATAAATTTCACAGTTTTTTTGTAATTCATGTATGGAACCATAGAGCTTATCTTCTTTAGTGGTTTCACTGGGCCAGTAATTATTTCTCAGTGTCTCATAGTTGGTGCAGTTGATAATGGAGCGACTACAGTTGGAAGGTCAGGTATCAGCTTATGCATACGCTTGGCCTGATGAATGAAGCTGCTTCTTTTAAGTCATATTAGTGCCAAGTTATTGAATCTCTCCTTCAGGGAATGTCTTACAGAGCTGAGGAATTTCTCTCCCAAGGTCATGACTTTTGTGTCTCTACATCCTTTTAGTGCTTGAACTATTTTCTGCATTGGTGTGGACCTCATGGCACCTGTGATGATCCGTAGTGACTGATTTTGAACCTTGTCTAGATTATGCAGCGTAGTGTTTAATGCTGTGCACCAAGATGTTGAGCCATATTCTAAATGTGGTAGAATACTTTGCTGATATACATTCTTGAGGATTCTTTCACTAGCTCCCCATGTGGTTCTACTCAGTTTTCTTAATATGGCTAGTTTTCTTCTGGCTTTTGCTTCTGTACTGCTGATGTGTTGCTTCCAAGTCAGTTTTGAGTCAAGAGTCACTCCTAAGTAAGTGGGTTGGTTGTCCATCCTTATTTCATTTACAAAGATCTTACCTGCTTTCTGTTTAGATGAGAGAGTGAACAGAGTGGTACTTGATTTCTCTGTGTTGATACTTATACACCATTTGTTTGTCCATGATGTCAAGATGTCTGCTGCTCTTTGGAGTCTCTGTGTAGCAACTGTCGCGTATTCATCTGTACACCACATGACCAGATCATCTGCATACAGTGCTGCTTTGATTTCATAGGGAAGTTCCTTGACCAGGTCATTAATGAATACCAGGAATAGTGTAGGTGAAAGGACTCCTCCTTGTGGTACACCATGTCACAGCAGTACTTTCTTTCTTTGGTGTCCATCCATTACTACTCTAGCTCTTCTATTATGTAAATAGGACTTTATCCAGTTGTACAGTCTTCTATTCAAATTGCAGTTTCTTAGTTTCCACAGCAGACATTTTTTCCATACTTTATCAAAGGCTTTCTTTAGGTCTGTCCATGCTGCTAGTACAAGATTTTTCTCTTGGAATGCATCCTCAGTCTCTTGAGAGAGATAGGTCACTTGATCTTCTGTACTGTAGTACTGCCTAGATCCTGCTTATTGTGGAATGAGAAGGTTTTCACTTTCTAGGTACCATTTTAGCCTCAGGTCAATGATGCATTCCATTGTTTTGCAGAGGCAGCAAGTGAGACTGATTGGCCTGTAGTTGGAGGCTGTATCACTGTTTTTCCCTGGCTTTAGCAGTGGTACCATGCTTGCTACCTTCCAGATTTGAAGTAACTTACCTGTGCTCCAGCACATACTGAAAATATCCAACAGCTTTCCATTTGCTGCCATTCCCAGGTTCTTGATCATTTCATTGGGCACTCCATCTGGTCCTGGTGATTTCCTTGGTTTCAGTTTACTGACTGCTAGGGGATTGTTATGTGGGATTGTTTCTAGAGCAAGTGGGTGGTCATTAGGACAGTAATAGTTAAGGAGGTGGAAGTCTGTATTACCGGTTTTTAGATGGATCATCTGGTATTCGGCTCCTTCCATGTACACTCCCACCTGACATGTGCTGATGTTATTCTTAACAAGTGTGAGTACTCCTCCTTTTCTTCTGTCCTGTCGGTCTGATCTAAAACACTGGTAGCCTCTGATTTTAAAGGTGGTATTTTTGGTTAGGTGTGTCTCCTGTATGCAGCATATACTTACCTGCTCTGCAAAGAGTATGTTCTCTAGTTCCACCTTTTTGCTATAGCCATCTCTAACACTGCTGACATTCTCAGCATTCCACTGCATTATAAGTTCTTGCTTTTTGGCAGTTTTCTGATGTTGTATTTTTTGGCCAGTAGCTCTACTCTCATGTCTCCTGGCTCCACAAGACGACTGAGAGGACCTCCAGTAGCATTAGGTGGACCTTTTCAAGGCAGGTGGCCTGGCACTGCACCTGCCTGGTTAGTCTTCACAGGGTGAGCACCATGTTTGAAAACTGCAGATACAGACATTTCATTAGAATAATGTGTGGTACCCTGATTTTTGTGATGCGCCTTTTGGCTGGGTAGACTTCAGCACCTTTCCTTTCTAGGGCAGACTGTGGTCTTGCTCGGACTGCCATGAAGACAGTGGTGTAGGCTGGCCTGGCCAAAATTTTGTTTTCCAGCCTCTGGTGGCTGTACTTAAGTCCCTTCTCCATGCCAGACGGTCCACAAAGACACTCCGACTTTGGGATGAGGAATCCGATGAGTGCTTCAACGATATCCATTCCCCGCCACCTATAGTCTGCTGGCTCTGTTTTGTTTACATCATTCTGATAGCCATTGTTATGGGTATTGTCACGTCCTGGATTCATTGGTTTCACACCAGACTTTCATCATGTCTGCTGGCGATCTCCATGTCCCCATCCATCCACCAACCTGAAATTACATTTTAAAAAAATAACAATTACAATTAGTGTTGATTGCTACAAGTTTCTAGGCTACAGAAGTAGGTCAGAGTTTTTAAGCAAACAGATCTATGTTCCCTGTCTCACAAAGACTTTGTTAAGATAAGTGTGTTCTTAACAAAGCTGTTCCCAGGGAGACAATCATAGATAATATATCTGTGCTAACTTCTTACATCTTACGTCCTTCCTCTTCTGTTAAATGTCACGTAGGACTCGCATGGTAGTTCACCAAGTTTTCCTGCCCTCAGCGAGCTTTTCAATCTCATCAAGGGATTTAAGCCTACTAATTTTTCCTCTTTTAACAGTGTCCTCATTAGAGTTTCATGTGGTTGACCTCTTTTTCTTCAGACTTGTGTTCCACTTGATAGCTTATTTTGGGATTTTCTGTTTCTTTTCATCACGTGACCGACATATGTTCATCTCCTTTTTTCCTGATCACTGATGAATCAGGTTGTTGCTCACTCATCTGCCTTATCTCTGCATTGTTCTTGAATTCATTCCACTTTATACCGAATGTTTTTGTGCTAACTTGCTTGGGGTTTATCAGTGAGCTCAAAAACTACAGTATTATCAGAACATTACAGGTTTATACACTTACGGAACCTCATAACCTGAGTTATTTATATAACCTGATTATGTCAGTACTTGAATTCTCTGGTATATTTTAACCAATGGTTGTTGGTGCACAGAGCGAGTCAGGCAGATTTCTTTATTGCAGTGCAATAACAACAGCAACATTCTCTAAGTTCTGACGTATTGTCTCTAATTTACCACTATTAAACTGAATACTGCAGTTTAATATATTAAGCTTGCATACTTGCTAAAGTGCATAAACAATATTGTCCACCTGGATCAATAAACATTGGTGTTGACTGATAACCTCTACCCCAAGGCCTAACTGTCAGAGTGTATTTGATATTTGGGGGAGTTCTTTTGGAAAAAAATGTATTTTATGTAGTGGAAACATAGTATGTCTTTTAACTCAGGATTGCCTGATGGATTAATGAACAGACAGATGATGAAGAATTTGAAAGAGATGTGGTTTTGGAGAAAAATAGAAATACTCTGGACAATGAAAAAAATAAACAAAGAGGTCCTTAGGGACATTTGATGACAACAAAAACAAGTTAAAATTATAATAAAAAGACAGGCAAAATTTCTTGAATGCATCATGAAAAGACAGAATATAGAGAACAGCTGGATAATTCAGGAAAAAAAAGAAAGGGAAAGAGGGTCAAGAGAAAAATATCTCTGCAGACTGAGTAAGTGGTATGGAAAAAGAAAAGAATTTGAGCTGACTAGAGACTGGTTGATCGCCCAAGGTTGATAACCAGCGTCTTCAGGGCCCCTGAAAGTGGAGAAGAATTGTTTGTGCTGTACCAACTGTCAGAGGATGAAGCGAGTAGTAGATGTAACAACCAGCTCGCTTTCATGAATACGTGAATTTGCAGATCCACGTCAGGTGAGCAAAAGAAAAAGTGTCATTTCAGGAGAAATATTTCTGCAGTTTGGGGAAAATAACCCAGATAACCTTTGCTGGGATGGATTAAATTATTTCACTGCACAAATATGATATATATATAGTTGGGATTCATTCATTCAGCTTTCCGAGCAGACAAGACTTGTCTCCATTCCTCTCTTCTCTTAGTCCTCTCCTGCCAGTTGTCCACTCCAAGGGCTCATAGGTCTTCTTCTGTTCCATGTTGTCACACCACCATTGCCTCAGTCTCCATTTATCACTTCTATATCAGCCTTTCTTCTCTCTCTACACACACACACACACGAGAGAGAGATTATATATATATATATATATAGTTGTGCCTCTATATGCTGTATGTGTTGATATTTCTTGTAAATAATTAACAGTGTGTCCATGTTTTACCTACATATGTTTGAAAAACAGTTGCATAATGAGCAGACTGTGTTATCTTTCAGTCCAAAGGAACCCCCTCCTCCCCCAGCCCCTGAGCCCAAATGGGAAGAGATGGAAAGTGAAGTACATCACTTGACGGATGAAACTTTTAAGCCATTCCTAAAGAAGAAGAAACATTGTCTCATCATGTTTTATGCTCCATGTAAGTGCCTTTTCTGTCTCTTCATTATGTTTTATGCCCCATGTAAGTGCCTCATATCTTTTCATCATGTTGTATGCCCTGTGTAAGTATCTCTTTTTATCTCTTCCTCATTTTTTATACCCCATGTAAGTACCTCTTATATATGATTGTAAAATTTGTACCCACATGTAAGTCCTTGTACTTTCTCATCTTTAACACTGCATGTAAGTACCTCTTTTTTTATTTCATCATCATGTTTTAAAAGTCATCATGTCCTAATGTAAATATCTGTATCATCATCAAATTTTTAAACTATATATTTTTAATATAGATATCTTTACCATCTCAGTGTCTTTTCATCAAGTGAGTTTCTCTTCCTCCTCAGTTTTTTAACAATGCATGTACGAACTTTTAATCTCATTAAAAGTTTTTAATTGCTTCCATTGTTTCATAAAATTTTTGCACTAAATAAAAAGCATGCACTTGATTTGGTTTTACACAATATTTCAGTACTGTAATTGCTTTCTTGTAAGTACTCTTTTCTATCTGATCAACAAATTTATATACCTCTCGAAGGCATACATTTTGTGGCATGCAGGGAGAAGGATATTAAAATCAAGTTTTTACGCCACATATACACCATTTTGCTGTGGGATAATCAAATTTTCATGTCACACATGAATCACTCTTCAGTCTCAGAATCAAGTTTTTACACCATATGAAGGCACATATTTTGTCATATTTTATACCGTATCTAAAATGTCATGCTTAAATTGTGTGGTATTAGTTTCTGTGCCTTGTTTTGCAAAACATATTATTGCCTCCTTCATCGTGTTTTTGTCATATAATATTACTTTATTAACCTTGTTTTGATTATGTTATTACCTCATATATATTTTATATCAGATGGTATTAACTTATTTATCCTGTTTTACTTCATATCATACATCTTACATCCTTCCTGTGCCGTTAAACGTCACATAGGGCATGCATGGTAATTTGCCAAGTTTTCCTGTTTTTGCTGAGCTTTTTAACCTCATCAAGGGATTTTATGCCTACTAATTTGGCCTCTCTTAACAATGTCCTCTTTAGAGTTTCACGTGGTTTGGCCTCTTTTTCTTCAGCCTGTTGTGTTCCACTTGATAGCTTGTTTTGGGATTCTCTGACTGTTTCTTCTCATCATATGACCATCATGCGTCCATCTCCTTTTTCTGATCATCCATGAGACAGGTTGTTGTTTGCACATGCGCCTTATCTCTGCATTGTTCTTGAATTTGTTTTCAAGAGTCTAATTTGTTGTCTATTTCTTGAGTTGTTTTCCAACTTTCGCATGCACAGATAAGGGTGGATATTACTTTTGAATTGAATAATCTTAGCTTCATTTTTGTGCTTATAACTTTTGAGTGCCATGCATTAAGATTTTTGAAGGTCAGTGCTGCTTTTGCAATTCTAACTTCCTAACCTATGTAGCTGCCGAGGTATGCAGACTGGTGTACTTCTTCAACAGCTATTCCTACTGCGTGTATTTTTCTTTCTTGGTTAATCATATGGTATTACCTTATTTACCTTGTTTTACATCATATCAAGGTACCCCATTGTTTTTTTTATTATTGTTATGGTTACCTATTTCATTCAGCTTTGCAGCACATATAGATCTTATTTACAAGTAATGGAAGTGTGTTTTCAATGAAAGCTACAGTGCACAGCATATAGAAAGACTATAAAAAAAATCTTTAAAAATGTCACACGAAGACAGATATTATGATGTTGATAAACAATGGCAACCTCAAGAAAGTAAACAAACTTTATTTTTTGATGATTAAAGAGGTGGGTGCATGTGCCTATTTAGCATCATTTCTCAGTATTAATCTCTGTCACAAGTGGTCAGTTAGTAAATTGGATACATGATAAGCATGAATAAAATGACAGAATATTTACAAATACATAAACCTCTTATCAGTGCAGTCATTTGTATAAAGGAACTAATTACATGCTGCATAAATGTTTCCACTTTCTGACACATTCATTATAGTCAAATATATATGTAACTTAATAGATCTGATGCAGCTTTTCAGTAAACACATACTGGCCTGGTTAGCCCTCGATTTACCAATCCGGTGGTATCGGGTTCAGTCCCAGCAGTGGGATTTTTTTTCTGGTACATACCAGAAAGGCCCCGGGGTTCATCCAGCCTCTAAAAATGGGTACCAGAGACATCTGAGAAGGTAAAGCAGCCAGGTGTGATACTGACCACATCACACCTTCATATGCCGAAGGTCATGGAAATTTCAGGCCTAACATCATATTCCCCAATTTGCCTTAATGGCATGAAAACAGGAATTTTACCTTTTATATACCATTTGTTAGGCAGCTCAAAGCTGTAGAGTAACTGCAGAGGGGACCAAGGAAGAGGAATACTTTGGGGTTCATAACTTAACACTGGAAAATAAAACCAACTGTTATGATTAAGAATACTGATAGCCGCTTAGAAGCTGTAGCTATTGCCATGGATCATGTATCTCATGATATTTATTTAATAAATTTACTTTGACCATTTGTGAAATTATGCGTCTGTTAACATTATGTCCTGAACGAGGTGTCTGTGTGTATACATAATCGCTGCCATGGTTCCATCTTTATCCAGGGTGTGGCCACTGTAAGAAAGCCAAGCCTGAGTTTATGACAGCTGCTGAGAAGTTCAAATCTGATTCAAAGGTGGGTCTCTCCTCCCATGTTCTTTGAAATCATTTGTTCTGGCTGAACAGACGAATCATATTCTCATCCACAAATCCTTTATCTCTCTTGGATCTGCTCATCTCTTACTTTTTTAAGTATTTCCTTCTTGCAGATAGGCTGGTTTGTTTCTTCTGTTTTTTTTTTTGTTTCTCTGGAAGTGTGAGCTTGATGTTCTTCGCAGCTGCTGCCGTGAAGGCGTTGAGGCACACCATCATGATGGATTGGGAGCAGGCAATGGCGGCTGTTTTTTTTCAGTTGCAGAGTTGAACTAAAAAGCAGGGGATATATCTTTAACAGATTCCACTGGCATGGGGACTATAGCAATCCCTGCCTTGTTGTCCAGGCTAGGGTTGTTACTTGGTGATTTGGGACAGGGTCTGGGTTGGCTGTGGTTCACTAACTCTGTTGCTAGCATATCAGATATGGGTTGCTAGCTGCCACATCAGACAGCATCTTCACCCCCATTTTGTTTCATGTAACTGAAATACAAAATGGTTACCTGACAAACAAGTACTGAGGGAAACAGCTTCAGAAAGCAGGATATCTGCCTGCATGTAGAAGCATATGTATGTCAGTAAGTGAAGGTAAAATGGGGAATCGTGAAGGTTGATCCCACAAATAAAGAACTGTACCCAGAGTCTGTATCAGGCAAATGCAGAAAAAAAAAAAGAAGAAAAACTCTTAACTTACCAAACAACATCAGAGAATCACCATTTTTTGTAATCTTCTTCTTCGTTCACTTCTACCACCAAAACCGCACTGTGATCCTACTGAATTTACGCCTGTGGTCCTCGTTAGGTCCCGTGGTCTCCTGTGTAGGACCACACGGGGTTCAGAGTATCGCAAGGCTTTAGCTTGTATTCTTGGTGGGTCTCTGAAGCGGATTGCGTGACACCGTGGTTTTCATTGCACAGGTTAGTCTAGAGTTGGACTTTCTCACCAGAAGACCTCGACGTGTTTAGGATATCAGTGCATCCCCGCTGGGTGAGAGGCGGTAGCCCACCCAGGCCAGAGTTGGACCTTCTCACCGGAAAACCTTGACGTGTTTTGAGATACCCGTGTGTCACCGCCGGGTGAGAGGTGGTTGCCCATCCAGTCCAGAGTTGGACTTTCTCACCGGAAAACCTCAACGTGATTAGGATACGCAAACATTCCCGCCGGGTGAGAGGTGGTTGCATATCTAGACTGCCCTGGTCCAGTGTCACCGACTTCAGCATTTTGCGGTCGTGGCCGCTACCCTTCCTAGTTGTGACCAGGATGGAGCTTTTGTCCAGGAGGATGAATCCTCGCCACTAGTGACTTCCACCCCTGGGTTGAGCCGGTTTAGGCATATTATCCCAGTATGGGCATGTTTGGGACGTGACCGACCTCTAAAGCAGAGGTACTGTGCCATGCGTAGCCTTCAAGATTCACCCCTGATGTGATCCATTTTTTGTAATAAAAAGCACAAGTTTTATTGGGAAATGATGCTATGTCTATCTTTAGCATTTGCATTGTTTAAAATTATGAGCATCTGACTGCGGAACAAAACCATATAAGTGTAGTTTTTTGGGGGGCTTTTTTTAATTTTTAAAAAGCCACTTAAAATCACCTTAAGATATCATCATCATCGCCTTTCACTCCCTTGAGAGCATAGGCCACGAATACAGCTAAGATATGTTTAGAATAAAATGTTCTGTGTGTGAATCAACAAAGTTATGTGGAAAAAAAAATCTTGTTTTTCATTTAAAATTAAGAGTAGTAGTTTCATATTTTTCTAGGCTTTATGTAATTTAATAAATGACTAAGATAAATATTTACGGTTCTGTTGTATGTTGTGTTGTGTCTGCAGGTAGCATTTGCTGCTGTAGACTGCACAGTTCAGACAGCAACTTGCAGCTCCCATGATGTCACTGGATATCCAACTTTTAAATACTTCAATTATGGAAAGAACTCTCAGAAATATATGGGAGGCAGAGAGGTAAAGTGAAGTTTGTGTTCTTGATGAAGATTTATATTCTTAGTGAATTAATTGGATATCATTTTATAATGTCTGAATGTTTTACTTGGTCCTAACCTAGAGGACTGAGAGAGCTGGGAGTACAGACTGGCATGGCCAGGAGCAAGAGACATACTGGATGAGCAAGAGGAGTTGTCAGCAAACACAGAACAGGCCCTATCAGCCGCAGGACACTGAGGGGCAGTAGAATCTGAGCACTTGTTGATGTGTCCGAAGTGCAGTGATGTTAATTCAGATCATAAACCATAATGTAGAGATTCTGGAGATTTAACTTGTGTTTTTACAAAATACAGTAAAATCACATCATATTGGACTTCAAGGGGATTGGAAAACTAGTCTGTTATATCCAATGTCCACTATATCCAGACTAAAATGGATATACAGGAGTGTGGTCAGATCCTGTGGGCCTGGTCCATTATTACTGAGGCTTGGTTATAAACGAGGAGATTGAATAAAAAAGTAAATGGAAAGTGCCAATGTGCAGTTTGTATTTGGCTTAATATCATGTATTTTTTATTAGAGTAATAAAATCTCACATACTTAAGATGAACGTCCCAAGGTTGCCCAGCAAACCTTGACTGCAAATAAATGTTTCAGGGAGATTAGCCTGAACTGAAAATTGAAATTTGAAACTAGTACTTTTTAGACAACATCCAAGAAGACTTTACATGTGGACATCACCTGATGGGAAAACCAAGAATCAAATAGATTACATTTTAGTGCAAAGAAGGTGGAGGTCAAGTATAACATCAGCAAAAACTGTAACAGGTGCATATTGTGACACAGACCATGAGTTATTAATAGCAGACATGAAGATAAAGAGAAAAAAGACAGTTATGGGATCAAGACGACTCCGTTTTATCTTACAAAAATACCAGAACAATACGGTATAGAAGTGAAGAACCATTTCAAAATCCTGATGGCTGTACAGGAGAAGATGACACTAGATGAACTGGCTATGCAGTCCAGAGATATCTTAATAACAACAGCTAAAGACATGGTTCCCATAAATAAAACACAAAAGAATGGATGGATTACAGCAGGCACACTAGAACTAATAAAAACAACGTAGAGAAATGAAGATGCAATGGAAAGTGACAAACAACAAAGAGGAATATAAATCTTTAACAAAAGAAGTAAGAAGAAACATAAGAAAAGACAAAAAAAACAATACATGCAAGATTGTTGTGAAAGAATAGAAGGACATAAAAAAATATAGAAGAGATAGTGAAATGTTTAAAGAAATGAAGACATTGATGAGAAATGTCACACCTAAGCTAAATGTAATTTTATCATGCACTATGTAAAAAGATATGGCATTCAGGTATTTGGCCAAAAGAATGGAAAAGAACTGTATTCATACCACTGCCAAAAAAGGGTAACCTGAAATTATGCACAAACTACAGAACTGTTGCCTTGATTAGTCATACCAGTAAAATTCTGTTAAAAATCATTGGTTTCAGGCAAGGATTTGATCACAATAGATCATATATTCAATATAAAAGTAATAATAGAGAAATGCAGAGAGTTTAATGTGAATAGACCAACAGGCAGCAGTGAGAATAAATGGTGAAACGACAACTTGGTTTGACATAAAACAAGGGGTCCATTGGGGTGCATACTGTCACCCTACTTGTTTAACTTGTAAACTGAAAATATAATGAGGAACATTGGAGAAGATGTAGACAAAGAATATTATGATGCCATAACAATTGGAGGTTATGAAATACCAGAGATTGAATATACTGATGACACAGTATTACTGTCCACAACACAGAAAGAAATGGAAAAACTAATTATGTCAATCCGTAAGAATAGTGAAGAGCAAAGCCTTTATCTTAATGTGAAGAAAACTAAATTGATGACAACTGACAAAACAAATAAGGTAGCTGAAAATGAGAAAAAATTGGAAGAGGTAGAGAGTTTTTAATATCTTGGATCATTACTAACTAATAATGGAGATACAATGAGGGAAATTAAACGGAGGACATCTATCGCTCTTCAAAAAGTAAAACAACTAAAGAAGTTGTGGAGAGGAATTGACAGAACTACAAAAATAAGATTTTTAAGGGCATGCGTCTTTCCCATTGCAACATATGTCTGTGAGACCCGGACACTTAACAAAACAGCTGAGAAACACATAAATGCCTTTGAATGTAAATGCTACAGAAGAGTTCTTCAAATATGGACACAAAAAAGAACAAATATATCCATGCTACAAGAACTTAATATTGAAGAAGGCTGGCTAGTAAAGAGGATTAAAGAGAGAAAACTTATTTTGGACACATTAAACGTCATGATAATTTAGAAAAGACCATCTTGGAAGGGTACATAATAGGAAAAGAAAAAGAGGAATACCAAGGCGAAGATGGCTGCAAGACATCGTTGATAATCTGCAAGTGGATGCTTCAGCAGCGGGTCATCTTGCTTACAACCGAGAGGCCTACAGGAGAGCTGTTAGGGAGGCAGAGTTCCTCGAGGGACATGCAATAAATAACTGACTGAATTTGTAATCTGTACATAATAGGAAAGGTAAAGTAAAAATCCCCTATTCCATGCCATCAAGACATATTTGGGATACAGTGTTAGCAAAGCCCTTTGGCACATGAAAATGTGATTTAGTTGGTATCAGGCCTGGTCACATTTACATTCCCAGATTTCTCTTATACCCATTTTTAGAGGCTAGATTGACCCCAAGGTCTTTTTAATTTGTATGTACTTTCTCTTATAATGGGATTTAGTTTGTATGTACTTTTTCTTATAATGGGAATTGTATATAGATGAGTAATCTCCAGCAATTTCCAGCTCTTGGTACAATTATGTGAACAATAAGTTACAGATGTAATCATTGTCAAAGCTCTTTTGAAGAGAAAGTGGTATTTATTCCTGACGATCTGTTTATATATTATGTATATTGTTTTTTAAATAACAGTCTCTTATGGAAATCTATATGACATTTCTTGGAAGGTTGAGAAACACTGGAAACTTCAGAAAGCAGTGATTTCTGCATTTCTGTGTTATCAGTAACATCATCTGAATGCATACTTATTACAGTTTGGTGGATGTGGAAAAATAAGATTGGGTTTTAGCCAGCCGTGATTCGCTATCCTAATAGCTGCCCTCCTTCTAGCTCGTTTCCAACATCATTACAAAGAATGGAAAAAGTATAATGTGGGATCTGGGCCAGCCGTGATTTGCTAGCACTAGTAACTGCCCTCTCTCTAGCCTATTTTCAACAACATTGCAGGTGAGATTCCCATCTCACTTGGCCAGCTGATTTTTATAGCCCAGATATCTGCTCTCCCTCAAGTCTGGTCATCGTTCCTACCGCCATAATGCTATAATATTGTCATTTCTCCACTTCTGCTACTACAAAGATCACATTTCTCTTTTCAGGAAAATGATTTTGTTGCCTTTATGAATGACCCTCTCAACCCAGCGCCAACCCCTGGTCAACTGCCAGCTGAATCAATGGAAGATCAGTGGAAGGCATATCCAGGCTACGAAAATGTGAAGTTCTTGAACAGTGATAACTTTAATCAGGTGCTGGAGGAAAATGTGCAGGTGTTGGTCATGTTTTATGCTCCCTGTAAGTTTGTCCTTATGCACATTCAAAGACTGTTTGGAATATTAACATTAGGGCAAGGATTTGTATATTTTACTGTTAAGTGACTGTGAACTTGTAAATGTTCTTGGCTGTGGATGATAACTCTTATGTGTTTCACACATACATAATTTTACTAATAACTTACATCCTCCCCATGCTGTTAAATGTCACACAGGGCTCACACTGTAGTTTGCCATGTTTCTCTTTTTCTTGTGTCCATTAATTTAGCCTCTCTCAACAGTGTTCTATTTAGAGTTTCATGTGGTCGACTTCTTTTTCTTTATCTTGTCGTGTCCCAAGCTTGTTTTAGGATTCTCTGATTGTTCCTTCTCATCATGTGGCCAGTATATATCCATCTCCTCTTTTGATCACTTATGAGACAGGTTGTTGTGTGCTCATCTTCCTTGTCTCTTTGTTGGTCTTGAGTTCATTCCATAGTATATAGCAACACACAATAATTAGTGTATAAGTAGACAACTATACACGAAGCACTGCAGTAGAGCTGTGATACCAAAATGTATAAACTAGGAAAAAAATAGGAACAGCTTTATTATTTAACGATGTAATCGTTAAGTTCTAAAACTGTTCCTACTTTTTCCTAGTTTATCCATAGTATATAGAGCATTTTCCTTAGACATTTGTTTCCAAAAAGTGTCTAATTTGTTTTCTGTTTCTTTAATTGTTTTCCAGCTTTCACATGCATATATAAAGGTGGATATTACATTTGAGTTGAATAATCTTAACTGTATGTAATTATCTTACATCTTGCATCCTTCATGTGCCGTTAAATCTCACATAGGGCTCGTATAGTAGTTTGCTAAGTTTTCCTCTTTTCTGCAAGCTTTTCAACCTCATCAAGGGATTTTATGCCTACTAATTTTGCCTCTCTTAACAGTGTCCTCTTTAGAGTTTCATGTGGTTTACCTCTTTTTCTTCGGCCTTTTGTATTCTACTTGATAGCTTTTTTTGGGGATTCTCTGATTGTTTCTTCTCACCACGTGACTGATACATGTCTATCTCCTATTTATGATTATCTCTGCGTTGTTCTTGAATTTGTTCTACTTTATACTGAGTATTTTCTATAGGCAATTATTTTCAAAAGTCCAATTTGTTGTCTATTTCTTTAGTTGTTTTCCAGCTTTCACATGCATAAATGAGGGTGGATATTACATATGAATTGAAATTGTTAACTTGGTTTTTGTGCTTATAAATTTTGAATGCCATATGTTCTCAAGATTCTTGAAGGTCAATGTTGCTTTTGCAAGTCTAATTCTAACTTCCTTTCTGGTGTCACCATCCTGGTCTACATAGCTCCCGAGGTAAACTGAGTGTAATATGTCATGTTAAATCTGGAGTGTTTTTACTAGGGTGAAATGCAGGCTGTAGTGGCATTTCTGTAACCCTTACCATTTTACCAGATGTAGTTGCAGAAATCTGCATTTGTTTATTTCCCTTGGAATGTGTTTGGAAAACTTGTGTTCCAGTCCTATATGTGAATGTGTAATCTTTCTCTGTTGCGATATGAATTTGTTAAGAGAAGTTTGACAGTATACGGAACTCTACACCAATACTCAAAGAATACACATAGACAGCAGTCTGTTTTTCTTCTGCATTCCATGGTTCTTGCCTCAGACGTCTATATTTGTTGTCCAGATAAATTGTGCAGTCTTTTAGGGGTCAAGCTTTGCACCCCAGAATTTGTCTTTCTGCATGTAGCCAGAGATGGTTTTGGATTTCTTGGTAGACAGCAGGACAGCAGTCTATATTTTATATGAGTTCTTTTATTTAAAATTAATTGAGGAAGGGGGGGGGGGGGGATGTCATAGTACTTTTGTGGATCAGTTGCTTTTTAGTTCATTTTGTTTGTATTCTGCATTTGAAATTCTCACTTGTAGAATCTAGTCTCATTTTCCTTGTTTTTCTCAGTATATGAGGGTAAAAACCAAAATATCATTTTGAAATTTTTTTTTGGCATTAGTAAAACATGTACTTGTTATATTTTATGCCTTCAGTGTCATTTCTTTTGACATTTTCCCAAAAGTAAAATGGCTTTGATAATGAAGATTAAAACAGATATTTAAAATGTTGAAAATAATGTGTAAATCACATTTTGCGTTATAAAGAGAACAAGTTATTTGTTTGAGCATTGTTCACATGAGATTCTCTGCTGCAGAAAACCAAAATGTAAACAACAAAAGCCTGCCCTAGTAAGAGTGTTAGAAACTGAATTTAAACAAAAAAAGAAAATGTTTAAAAAAGGAAAGAAACCATGATATGATTTAAAACATGGGGAAAAACTGTTGAGCAAATGAAAAAAAAATAAAGCACATTCATATCTTGAATAAGGACACCAGCTGGAAATTCCAGAAAAAAACGAAGTCCCGTAGCATTTGCATGCCATAGGGGTGTGAAGTGTTAGTGCCTTCACATTTCTAGACCACTACAGCATTTGGGGTAGGGATGCCAGCACATGTCCCTACTGCCTTTGTTTTTCCTAGGAAAACCCCATGTACCCATATTTTTTTTTAGGATGGGCTGACCCCGGTGCTGGCTGGTGTGAAAAAAATTCTATGTGAGTGCACTAACCACTACACCACCCGGCACCTCATAATGGTCAGAATTCTGGGATGCTCATAACCATGTCAGAATCAGTACTTGAAATACTGAGTGTCCAGTCAAAGACCGGAGGTGTTCTAGCATTTAGTGTTTAATTATGTGCAGCTTCAACTGACATGTTATTGTTTCAGCTTTTGGTAATTAGTTTCATCTGTTGTGATATATGTACTTGTGATTTTGTTGGCATGATCTTACCATTCTTCCAGATTTCATTTATATCCTTCTGTGGATTTTTTTTGTTATATTTAGTTCATGTGTATAAAGCATAGGATTGTGGTTTATGATGACAGTAAGCATGGAATTGTGGGAGATGGTGACATAAAGCATTGGATTAGCATGGTGGTCAGAACGCATTCTTCGTAGGGCAAGGAACAGGGTTTTTGTCAATGTACATGAGTTGACCCCAGCTGAAAAAAAGGGGGGTCCTGATTACTGTGCTGAAGAATAAATATAGCAGGACTGAGCATGGAGTCCTGCTATTTAGAAGCTGTACTGTACTGAGTAGTGGTAGAGTGCTATGAAAGATCTAATGTCTCACTTTCCAGTAAGTGTTGTGAAAGCTCTGATGTCTCATTTCACAGTGGTGCTAGAGTTCTGCGGGAGGGGAGCATCATTTTTAGATTGTTATGAAACAGAAACATTTTGCAGTTAGAAACCACTTGCTTCATTTACTTATTAACCAAATGATCTGCACTCTTTATATTTGTGTCGTGGTCAGTTTTATTTTTATCTTCATGTAGCCTAAAGCCATCTTGTTGAACATTGATCAAACCATGGACGTTGCAGAAATGGTATGATGGTATAACTATCTTGCCAACAAACTCTACTGAAAGAGCTAACTCAGAGTATCTGGGAGTAAGGTTCAGTCACAAAGATCATGTAGACCACATCACAGCTAGAACCAGGAAAGAATTAGTTGCAATAAAAATCATGGCAACAGCAAACTTTGAGCAGCAGCTGCTTGTTCTCTTATATTATCAGGAATTGGTCATCTGTGTAATTGAGTATGCACTAGCAATTCTAACACTTATTCCCAAACAGATAGGAAGGCTTAAGAGAATAGAAAATGAGGCAGTGCATATTATTTTTGGATGCACCAGATACATATCATGCAAGGCCATTAGGTATCTGCCAGACTTCAGACTTTCCCACCATGGACAGCAGAATAAAATGGGGAAAAAGGGGGGGGGCCACAATCTTACCTCACAGTAAGTGCAGATGGGGCACACCCACACCACAGTGAAGAGCAAAAGAGAATCTGCACGAGAGAGGAAAATCATGGACAGGCTGTGCAGAGGAAATAATCCAGAAAGTGTACCCTCCTGGGAATATGGATCTTGGACAGGAATAAATACCTGCCCCACCAAATTTCAAAATGGCTCTGTATGTTCATATTACGCTCGACAGAGAAGATGCACAAAACATATTTCCTTTGCAGTAGATGTTGAGTTCAAAGCATTAATTAGTGAAAACACCAAAGATGGTGGTGCTGTTATTTATACAGATGGATCAGTGGTTCAGGGTAAGAGATTTGCTTGGGCCTTTACAATCAACCCAAATGACAGAACAGTGTTTTTGTTGCAACAACAAGCAGCCTCACAACGGAAACCATGGCTGTGACAAACTCTGAGCTGGCTCCAGTCACAAGACTACAGACAAGTGTGCATCTTGAGCGACTGGATGAACATGCTAAAGAAAATTCAGACTGACCCTCTAAGGCAACAGTAGCTCGAATCCTTGCAGATGTCACAGATCCATCGAGTGACATAAACAAAGTCACGCAGGTGTCAGAGAAAGTGAAAGAGCAGATCAACTGATTGGCTAATTGGTTGATTCAACTGTCATGGAGGAAGGGCAGGCATAGGGTTCAAGCAGACATCATACATGCTATAAGTGAATGTATAAACTAGGAAAAAAAGTAGAAACAGCTTTATTACTTAACGAGCACACAGTTGTGACATTTCAGTGTGAACCCTATTCATACAATAACACACAGGACAAGGAAGCGAGAGATCAAATATAAATTGACGTGAATGCTATGTAAAAAATATTACTCGTTAAGTAATAAAGTTGTTCCTACTTTTTTTTTGCAGAGATTCTTAATGATGTTGACAATTTTATATGGTATTCTATATAGTCTTAAAATTCTCCACAGTGAATCTCTCTCTGTGTGCTATCAAATGCCTTTTTTAAAGTCTATGAATTTCAGGATTAATGGTTTTTGCTTTTCAATATGTTCTTCAGGTGTTATTCCTAGAGTAAATATTTGGTCAAGAGGCTTTCTCCCTTTTCAAAATCCTGCTTGTTCTTCTCTCATTGCAGTATCCACTATATCTTTAATTCCATTCAGAATGACTTTGCAAAATACTTATGACACAGCTAATAGTAAGATTACTCCTCTCCAATTATTGCAGTCAGTAAGGTTACCTTTTTTTTTTTTTGGTATTTTAACAATAACTCCTTTTTTACCGTTCAGAAAGGACCTTTTCTTCTTTCCAAACTTTATTATTACATATTCTCTGTAGTTGGCTCATGTTGTCACTGATAACAGCTTTTAACATTTCGGCTGTTATTTCATCTTCACCTGCAGCTTTGTTGTTACCAATTAGGTTCACTGCTGTTTCAGTTTCATTCAATGTAATTTCATCTAGGTTGATATTTAGTTGTGGGATTGGTAAGTTGGTTTCAAGGTCTGTTGGGCAATTAAGTATTTCTTGGAAGTGTTTGGCCTATCTTTGTTTTTGGTTTTTAACTTAATGTTAATAGGATGCCAGTTTTGCTAAATATTGGTCTTAGTTTGGATGTAATAATAGCCTCTTTTGTATGTTAAATAGAGTTTTGCTGTCTCCTGTTTTTGCTGCTTTCTCTGCTTCTTTCACCATATTCTCTCATATCTCTTGTAGCTGAACTTTTTACTTTATTGTCTAGTTCTTTGTATGTTGCTTTTGCCAAATCTTTTCTAAGATCTGTCTTTACGTTCAACGTGGCTAATTTGGCTGCTCGTCTTTGACTTATGTGTTTCCATGTGTTTTCCGATATCCATGCTTTTCTATTTGTTTTTTTGCAGTCCAGTGCTTGGTTTTATACTTATACACTAATTATTCACACGCTGTGAGAGAATCTGGTGAAACAAAGGATTTCACTAACATCTGTGAATCAGTGTTACTGTAAAGTATGAAGGAATTGAGGGTGAAACTTGGGGTAGTGAAAAATGAACAGTTCATGAAGAGCTCTCTAGATAGATGGTCAGCTAACAAAGAATGGGTGTCATCATTTACTACGCACTGAAGGAGACACTAAAGAGGAGATTTGAGTACCTATGGATTTATTATAGTGCATGGATAATGATACTTCCAGACTAATCAGCTATGATATGTAATCTTATAGAAATGGTTTTTGTCATCTGATATTGAGCATAAAGGTAACCTTGTGCATGTCACTGAGGCATATAGAGAAATGTTGTGTTTGTGCTTATATTTTTTCCTGGCCAGTGAGCAGGCCATGCGGTGTAGAGTATGATCATTTAGAAATTGTTTCTTTATCTGATAAAGGGTGTGGTCACTGTCAGAAAATGAAACCTGATTTTGTTGAGGCAGCAGAAATTGTGAAAATCCATGGGGTAAGTTTCTCTTATTAGACACCTGTGGTCGTACTTGTGTGTTGCTTTAGCCATTAGTGTGTAACCATTGTAGCAGGTGTGGTCAAACCACCATTCTTGAACCACATGTGGCTCTTTGACATATAATATGCTGGCTGAAATCCATTTTTTAACAAAAAATCACAATTAATATTAAAGAAACAAATTTGGAAGTTTTATAATTATTTATCTGGGTATAAACTGAGATTACTCTGGGCCCCAGAGGTGCAACCCCAGCTCCTTTTTACTCTCTCTCTTCCTCTCTCTCTCTTACCCACACACACATGCGCATGCACGCACTTTTTTTCTGGCACAAACACTTGCACGCACACCTCCTCCATCCTAGTTGCACCTTCCTACAACTCTCAAGCATCTGAAGTTTATTGCATATGGCTCTCAACTTTATCAAGTTTGGCCACCCTGCATTATAGTATTTATATGTTGCTTTACCCATTATAGTATTTGTATGTTGTGGTAACTATTATAGTATTTGTGTGTGGTTTTGTAGTATTTGTGTGTGCTTTAACCATTATAGTATTTGTATGTTGTTTTACCCATTAACGGTTAGTGGTGTAGGGGTATCCCCTATCAAAGGAGAAGTAAGATGCCTCCTTACCTCTGTCAGTTTACAGGACACCCATGGACAAGGTGGAGTACCCATATAGGCCCCCCCCCCCCCCCCCCCCCCCGATCAGGGTGACATGAAGCCATGGGAGCAGGTGGTGGATGGAATGGGAGAGCAGCCGAAAGATAATGTTGGTTATGGTCACCATTCTGTGATGGTAGGCAGATGATCTCAATGTAGGGACAATGGCTACGATCACTGACTAGTACAGTCACTGCCCGGAAGGAAAGCAATGGTAAACTATCTTCTGGAAATATACCAAGAAACCCAAACAGCAAAATGGAAATTCAGATAGGAAAAAGATCTGGTGGTGAGGCCCCCAGACCAGATAGATCTAATTTTAACACTAGGGAAGAGTGTGAGACAGAGGTCAGTACTAGTAATTGTGATGACGGACAAAATCCTGACGGTGTTACTAAGGAAAACCTCTGCATCAAACTAAAAAGAAAAATAAGAGTAGGAACATGGAATGTAAGAAGTATGTATGAGAGAAAGTATCAAATAATAAATGACGAGATAAAAAGAATAGGGATACATATTTTGGGAATCTGAACATCGATGAAAATGATCAGGAAACTTCAAGAGCGAGAATGATAATATCTTTATATACTCTGGTGGAGAATTAGGAGGAAAGAATGGAGTGGCTTTTTCTTGGACAAATCAACATCAAAAGCACTACTAGGTTACAATCCAGTAAGTGATAGAATCCTCACAGTCAGACTTAAGGGCACTCCTAGAAATGTAACAAGCATACAGATATGTGCACCTACATCAGCAGCAGAAGAAGAGGAAGTAGAAGACTTATAACACACTGCAAATGACAGTAGACCAGGTATGGAAAAATGATATTGTATTAATAATGGATGATTTTAATGCAAAGATTGGTACAGAAAGAGCAGAAGATGAAGGACATGTAGGGGAATTTAGCATAGGACATAGAAATGAGGCAGGTGACAATCTAATGGCGTTTTGCATGGAAAATCAGCTAATGATTGCTAACACACTTTTTAAAAAACATTCAAGAAGACTTTACACATGGATATCACCTGATGGGAAAACCAAGAATCAAAGAGATTACATTTTAGTGCAAAGAAGGTGGAGATCAAGTATAACATCAGCAAAAAACTTTACCAGGTGCTGATTGTGACACGGGCAATGAGTTATTAATAGCAGACATAAAGATAAAGATAAAAGACAGTTATGGGATCAAGACCACTCCACTTTGATCTTACAAAAATACCAGAACAATACGGTATAGCAGTGAAGAACCGTTTCGAAATCCTGATGGCTGTACAGGAGAAGATGACACCAGATGAATTGGCTACTCAGACCAGAGATATCTTAATAACAACAGCTAAAGACATGGTTCCCATAAATAAAACACAAAAGAATGGATAGATTACAGCAGGCACACTAGAACTAATAAAAACAATGTAGAGAAATGAAGATGAAATGAAAAGTGACAAACAACAACAAAGAGGAATATAAATCTTTAACAAAAGATGTAAGAAGAAACATAAGAAAAGACAAAAAACAATACATGCAAGATTGTTGTGAAAGAATAGAAGGACGTAAAAAATATGGAAGAGATAATGAAGTGTTTAAAGAAATGAAGACATTGACGAGAAATGTCACACCTAAGCTAAATGTAATTTGTGATGAGATGGGGAATACCTTGACAGAGACAGAGGAAATTCTAGAATATTGCAGAGGAATGTATGAAACAGCTGACTGTGAAAGCAGAAGTCAACAGTATGAATTATTATTGGAGGAGAAAGAACCTGAACCGACAGTGGAAGTTTTATGGCCAATAAAGAATCTGAAAAATAGTAAATCACCAGGATGTGATGAGACAACAGATGAACTTATTAAAGCAGGAGGAAAGGAATGTGCAACAATCTGTCATGCACTGTGTAAAAAGATATGGCATTCAGGTATTTGGCAAAAAGACTGGAAAAGAACTGTATTCATACCACTGCCAAAAAGGGTAACATGAAATTATGCACGAACTACAGAACTGTTGCCCTGATTAGTCATGCCAGTAAAATTCTGTTAAAAATCATAATGGGGAGACTTCATAAGAAAATAGAAGAGGAAGTCAATATTGTCCAAGCTGGTTTCAGGCAAGGAAGTGGATCAAGAGATCATATATTCAATATAAGATTAATAATAAAGAAATGCAGAGAGTTCAATGTGAATCTATATTTATCCTTTATAGACTACTCAAAGGCAGTTGTGTACAACACCAGAAACTGTGGGAAATAATGGAAAAAAATGGGATTTCCAACACATTTGATACAATTAACATCACTGCTGTATCTAGACCAACAAGCAGCAGTAAGAATAAATGATGAAACAACAACTTGGTTTGACATAAAACAAGGGTTCTGTCAGGGGTGCATATTGTTGCTTTACTTATTTAACTTATATACTGAAATTATAATGAGGATATTAGAGAAGATGTAGACAAAGAATATTATGATGCCATAACAATTGGAGGTTATGAAATGGTAGAGATTAAATATGCTGATAACACAGTATTACTGTCCACAACACAAAAAGGAATGGAAAAACTAATTATGTCAATCTGTAAGAACAATGAAGAGCAAAACCTCTATCTTAATGCAAAGAAAACTAAATTGATGACAACTAACAAAACAAACATCATCATCATGTGCCGTGCCGACTGGCGTTGGCTATTATGCTTCTCCAGAGTACACGATCCTTCATGCAGGTCATCAGTTCAGTTGGTGATCTCCTCTCACACCATCCCGTCAGACTGTCCAGTATCATTTCTCTTGGTCTTCCTCTTGATCTTCTTCCTTCTATTTTTCCTGTTGTTATAATATTTTCAATGCCCCAAAACAAACAAGGCAGCTGAAATATGTATTAATAAGGAAAAACTGGAAGAAGTGGAGAGTTTTGAATATCTTGAATCACTACTAACTAATAATGGAGATACAATGAGGGAAATTAAAAGGAAGACATCTATCACTCTTCACAAAGTAAAACATCTAAAGAAGCTGTGGAGAGGAACAGACAGAACTACAAAAATAAGATTTTTAAGGGCATGCATCTTTCCCATCGCAACATATGCCTGTGAGACCTGGACACTTAACAAAACAGCTGAGAAACACATAAATACCTTTGAATGTAAATGCTACAGAAGAGTTCTTCAAATATCATGGACACAAAAAAGAACAAATATATCCGTGCTACAATAACTTAACATTGAAGAAGGCTGGCTAGTAAAGAGGATTAAACAGGGAAAGCTTAAATATTTTGGACATATTAAACGTCATGATAATCTAGAGAAGACCGTCTTGGAAGGGTACATAATGGGAAAAAGAAAGAAAGGAAGACCAAGGTGAAGATGGCTGCAAGACATCGTTGATGATCTGCAGATGGATGCATCAGTGGCAGGCCGTCTTGCTCACAACCGAGAGGCCTACAGGAGTGCTGTTAGGGAGGCAAAGTTCTGCAAGGGACATGCAAATGAATGAATGACTGATTTACCCATTATAGTATTTGTATGTTGCTTTACCCATTATAGTATTTGTGTATACTTTAACCATTATAGTATTTGTATGTTGCTTTACCCATTATAGTATTTGTATGTTGTGGTAACCATTATAGTATTTGTATGCTGTGGTAACCATTGTAGTATTTGTGTGTGCTTTAACCATTGTAGTATTTGTATGCTGCTTTACCCATTATAGTATTTGTGTGTGCTTTGACCATTATAGTATTTGTATGTTGCTTTACCCATTATAGTATTTGTGTGTGCTTTACCCATTATAGTATTTATATGTTGCTTTACCCATTATAGTATTTTTATGTATTTTAACTATTGTAGTATTTGTGTGTGCTTTAACCATTGTAGTATTTGTGTGTACTTTAACCATTGTAGTATTTGTGTGTGCTTTAACCATTATAGGATTTGCATGTTGTTTTAATCATTACAGTATTTGTTTCTTATTTTAACCATTATGGGATTTGTTTGTTGCTTTAAGAATTGAGTTGACCTTATTTTTGCACTACTTAGTAGTTTGGTGCTCTCTCTGTCAAGTTTATTGATTGAAAACAAGTTCTGCCATGTTTGTATGATATTACAGCCCCAAATCCTGAGCAAGTTGGTCATCATTACAACAGAGTAGAACAAACTTTGTCACAAATTTTAAACAAAACTACATGCACTACAGTGGAGAAAATTAACACAGTTGCATTAACACTTGACATTTGGTCAGAGAGAAACATGAAAGGTTTTATAGATGTGGTTGCATGCATGGTATCAAATATGATTATGAGACAAGATTTCTCGTGTGTGTGTGTGTGTGTGTGAGTGAGTGAGTGAGCGAGTGAGGGAGCAAGCAAGGAGTGAGTGAGCGAGCAAGGGAGCGAGTGAGTGTAAAAATTGCCACAGTGTTGATAGACTCTAGGGATTTTTCAAAAATATATGTTCATCTTGACGATAAGACATAAAACATTTGCTGGTTTTAATTATTGTACTTTGTTTTCTTCACTTTCACAACTCTCCAGAACTTATGAATCACATTTTAAAATAAAGCACATTTGATATTGCCAATTTGATAATTGAAACTAAGTCACTCATTTGGACTCAAGGACTTGAGACTTCAAGGTGTTCAAAGACTAAGGTAACTCAAGATGTATTATTGTAACTATTGACCTGTGACTTGAAGATGGTAACTGGTGACTTGAAGATAATAACTGGTGACATGAAGACTAACTGGTAAATTGAAGATAACTAAATGATATGTGACTTGAAGATAGTAACTAGTGATCTGAGACATGAAGATAGTAACTAGTGACCTGTGACTTGAAGATTATAACAGTGATCTGTGACTCAAAGATTATAACTAGTGATCTGTGACTTACATCCAGCAGCCCTGTGAGAATTGAAAGGAGAAAGAGAGAGAGAAAGAATGTACCATGGAAGGACATATAATGTGATGTGATCACATAATGCAAACTAATGATGTGATGTGATGTCTTGTTCTCTTGTCTCCCAAAACTACATTCTTGATGTCAAGTATAAAAGTAGTTCCACGTAATGTTACCTGATAATGTGAAGTGATCATATGTTTTTGTCTCATTCTTTCATTTTACAAAACACATACTGCAATGTGAAGAAATAAAAATGTTGCCCCAATTTTGTCTTCAGCTGGGATTGCTAGCAGCAGTAGATGCAACCCAAGAAAAGGCCCTGGCAGATGAGAATGAGGTGAAAGGATACCCTACTTGTAAGTCAGCAAGTGTAGTTTTTACTATTTTTGTTTCTTTCTCTCTGTGCAGTCTGTTTTCATCACAACATTCACATCAGAACATCACATGGATCAGTGGAATTTGTTATCCATGCTGCTGTACATCATGAATAACTTAGGTGTGATATTTTTGGGGTCACTTTATCCCACTGGTTCCCAAACCTTTTTTGGACTGCCACCCTGTTGCCTTCAAGGCTACATTCCTGCCACTCCAGAAAACTTTTATTTTTCCTTACTTGGTTCTGATACCCCTTGCATTTTCTTCTTTCTGCACTACTCCCAGGGATCTTCCCATCACCACCTTGGGGATAGTACCACTCATTTTGGGAAGCACTGTGTTATTATTTAGTTGTCCCAAGATTAGTTCATATTGAATGTCATAATTTTGTTGCGTTTTGTCGGGCCATGAGTGATTCTGTTACCCACATACCATAGGATCAGAGTGCCCATTGAGACTGTAGGCAGTGCTGTGGTAGGATTGTGCTAATTAGTGCTGTGGTGGGATTGTGCTAATGAGTGCTGTGGTGGGATTGTGCTAATGAGTGCTGTGGTGGGATTGTGCTAATGAGTGCTGTGGTGGGATTGTGCTAATGAGTGCTGTGGTGGGATTGTGCTAATGAGTGCTGTGGTGGGATTGTGCTAATGAGTGCTGTGGTGGGATTGTGTTAGTGAGTGCTCTGGTGGGATTGTGTTGATGAGAACTGTGGTGGAATTTTGTTGTGGTAGGATTGTGTTGGCCCCGTGTGGTACCCGGGATCTGCAAAGAATAGGACCACTGTACCCTACCACGCATGATCGTTAAAAGGCGACTAAGGAGGGTTCAGCATAGGGCCAGCAACCCTATCTGGTAAAAAAAAACTATCAGACTACTACAGAAACAGAAGCACGGGAAAAAACAAATGCAGGTGGAAGGAGAAATGCGTATCAGGAAACTGAGCCCATGAAGGTTGTGGATGAAAGCCAGCCACTGGAAGTCCCCAGCCTGACTGCAGACCTCCTGGAACCTAAACACAAGATGCAAATAGGCAGCTGGAATGTAAGAACACTAAACCAGACTGGAAAACTAGCACAAACCATCAAGGAAATGCACAGATACAAACTGGACATACTAGGAATACAAGAAGCAAGATGGACAGGACAAGGCAGAAGGAAATTAACAACACAACACACAGAAGATACAATAATATGGTCAAGTAAAGAAGATCTTCATGAAGGAGGAGTAGCATTGATTATAACAAAAGAAGCATCAAGAGCATTGCTGAAATGGACCCCAATAAATGAGAGATTATTATATGCATGGTTCAACTCAAGATTCACGAAGCTGTCTATTATAGTTTGTTATGCACCAACAGAAGCAGCTGAAGAGGAATTAAAAGAAGATTTTTACAACAGCCTCCAAGCAACAGTAGAAACAATACCCAAGCATGATATGCTACTCATCTTGGGCGACTTCAATGCAAAAGTAGGTGAAGGAAATGAAGATAGAAGAAGAATCATGGGAAGAGAAGGAATCGGAGAAATAAATGAAAATGGAGAAAGACTGCAGTTTCTGTGAAGAAAACATGATGATCATCGGAGGCACAATTTTCCAATACAAAAACATCCATAAGTTGACTTGGAGGTCACTAGATAAAACCACAGAAAACCAAATCGATCACATACTAATAAACAACAAGTAGAAACGGTCACTACAAGATGTGCGAGCAAGGAAAGGAGCAGATGTAGGAAGTGATCACAACCTTCTGGTAGCAAAAATAAAACTAAAATTAAGGAAAGCCAAAATCGGAGAACACAGAAAGATACATTTTGATACAAGAAAACTGATAGACCAGCAAACAAGAAATGAATTCTCAATAGTACTTAAGAACCGCTTCAGTGTCCTACAAGACGAAGGAGAAATGTCCATATTAGATTTCAATAAAACACTACAGGAAACAGCAAAAGAGGTGCTGGGATATCGGAAAAGGAGAAAAGAGGAATGGATAAGCGAGACCACATGGGAAAAGATAGAGCAAAGAAGAGAAATCAAGAAAAAATTACTGAACACCAAATCACAACGGCTTAAAGAACGAGTTTTAAATAATTATGCACAAAAAGACAAAGAAGTGAAGGAATCATGCCATCAAGATAAACGTCAATATTATGACAACTTAGCAGAAACAGCAGAGAAAGCAGCATATACAGATGACATGAAAACCATATATAAAATCACAAAGCAGATGACAGGTAACTTCAACACAAGATGTGAAAGTGCAGTAAGAACACAAAATGGACAACTGGTCAGTGGAGAAAGAGAAAAAATTGAAAGATGGAGGGAACACTTTAACACCCTACTAAACAGAACACAAGCAGCACAAACAATAGACATACCTGAAGCAAAAACGGAACTAAACATCAATACAGGACCAATAACAATAAATGAAGTAAAAGAGGTGATAAAGAAGCTAAAATCAGACAGGGCACCAGGTGAAGATGAAGTGACTGCTGAGATGTTGAAAGCAGAAGAAACAGAAACACCAGAACAACTTTGCCTGATATTACAACAAATTTGGGATCTAGAAAAAGCCCCAGAGGAGTGGAAAACTGGGCTTATAGTAAAACTACCAAAGAAGGGTGACCTCAGAGATTGCGGGAACTGGAGAGGCATTACCCTACTGCCACTCACCAATAAAGTATTTTGCAGAATAATCATCAACAGAATTGTACCAACACTTGAGGAAAAACTTCGGAAAGAGCAGGCAGGATTTAGGAAAGGAAGATCATGCATAGACCACATATTTGTACTTAGACAAATATTAGAACAGGCAAATGAGTGGCATAGCACAACATATGCATTATTCATAGATTTTGAGAAAGCCTTTGACAGTGTCAACAGAGATGCACTATGGAAAATCCTAAGATGGCATGGCCTCCCCCATAAAATAGTTAATGTAATCAAAGCCCTATACGAGGGTTTTCAGTGCAAAGTTATCTGTGGAGAACATACCTCCAGCAGCTTTAGGGTACAAACAGGAGTGAAACAGGGATGTGTACTATCACCAACATTATTTATCTTGGCAGTATACTGGTTAATGAAGGAGGCAACATTAGACAAACGCAGAGGATTACAATGGACCCTTGACACAGTGCTGGAGGATCTTGACTTTGCGGACGACATTTGTCTGTTATCAAGCAGTCACAAAGATATGCAAGATAAAATAAACAAGCTAACTCAGAATGCAAACAACATAGGACTAAAGATCAGCGTAGGAAAGACAAAGTTAATGAAGCAAAATGTGAACAACAGAAATGTACTCACAGTAGATAACAAATTAGTGGAGGAGGTCAACGAATTTGTATACCTTGTCAGCAGAGTAGTAGAAAATGGAGATAGCACAGAAGACATCAACAGCAGACTTACTAGAGCAAACCAGGCTTTTGCAATGCTGCAGACTATATGGAAATCAAAAAAACTAAGCATAAATATGAAAATCAGGATATTTAAGAGTAATGTTCTAAGTGTACTACTCTATGGAAGTGAATGCTGGAAAATCACCAAAACCATAGAAAACAAGTTGAATTCTTTCCAGACTAAATGTTTACGAAGAATTAGAAAAATATTTTGGCCAAACACCATAAGAAATAACATCTTATTAGCAGAAATGCAGATGAAACCACTGACAGGAATTATTGAGGAAAGACGCTGGCGATGGTTGGGACATGTGCTCCAAATGACTGACAACTCACTAACAAAAATAGCACTAAAATGGACACCACAGGGGAACAGAAGTAAGGGTAGACCAAAAGAGACATGGAGAAGAACAACAGAAAAGATGTTGAGCAATAGAGGGCTCACCTGGGCAAGAGCAGAAAAAAATGCGAAGGACAGGCATTTGTGGAAAACCCTTGCGGAAGCCCCATGTGCCCTGGGCACTTAAGGTTCAGAGAGAGAGAGAGAGGATTGTGTTGATGAGAACTGTGGTGGAATTTTGCTGTGGTGGGATTGTGTTGATGAGAACTGTAGTGGAAATTTGCTGTGGTAGGATTGTGTTGATGAGGCTTTTGATGAGTCTTGACAGAAATTAGTATTAAAAAGTTGATACATCAGAAGCCTAAACTCTTAAATAGTACTCCTGGAAAAATACTATAAAGTTTGCAGTCTAAGAAAAATACTACAAAGTCTAGTCTAAGAAAAATACTACAAAGTCTAGTCTAAGAAAAATACTACAAAGTCTAGTCTAAGAAAAATACTACAAAGTCTAGTCTAAGAAAAATACTACAAAGTCTAGTCTAAGAAAAATACTACAGTGTCTGCAGTCTAAGAAAAATACTACAGAGTCTGCAGTCTAAGAAAAATATTACAAAGTCTGCAGTCTAAGAAAAATACTACAAAGTCCACAGTCTAAGAAAAATACTACAAAGTCCACAGTCTAAGAAAAATACTACAAAGTCTGTAGTTTAAGAAAAATACTACAAAGTCTGCAGTCTAGTTCTCCACAGTGATGTTTCTGATAAATCTGCATGTTAGGTCAGCTTTGAGAAGTCAGGAGAGCCACTAGTGGATCACCATGCTACAAGATCTTTGTCATGACATTAGAGAGCTTCATGTAAACAGTAATTGTGAAAGTGTGTGATAATTAAAGAAAAAAAAACGCTTGTTTTAGGACAAAGAGTTGTAGCTGTTGGGTAAAACATGTCATTTATAGGGAAAACGCTTGTTATTCATAGGGAAAACTGGCTGTGAAAATCATTTGTTAGTTATAAGAAAAATACGTGTAAGTTATAGAGCAGTGGTTCCCAGTGTGGTCCAGGGGTCTGTGGAATCTGCCGTGGGGTCCCGTGACAAAAACTAAAGATCATTTTTTTTGTTTTATTTTCACTATGAAATGTTTAACAGCTGATGTTTTGATGAATCTTGTGCGGAGGAAAGAACTTTGTTTTTCACTGTGTTTAGTATAGTGTAACATTTGCTCATTAAAGTTATCCACATTTTCTGAAAAGAATTCTTTTGCATTTAAAGCAGATATTTACCATACAGATATGAAAGTTTTCCATAGTATGGGGGTCCGTGGATTTTGAAACAGCAGGAGGTCCGCTGACTTTTGTTAACTGGGGATCACTGTTATAGAGAAAATGCACGTTAGTTATAGAGAAAATACTTGTTAGTTGTAAGAAAAATACTTGTTAGTTATAGAGAAAGATATGTTAGTTATAGGGAATGCAGATTCACATAATGTGTATCATATAGTTGCTCAGCTGGTATTTGCTTGTCATCTCAGCATCTGCAAGAAAGATGTAGTCACGTTATGACCTGTTGGTAGTTCAGATGTTTGTGGTATGTGTTATGTATTGCTACTGATAATTTAAATCAAATATGTTTCTCCTTTGTATCCACAGTGAAGTTTTTCACGTAAGTTTATCATGTGGTCATTGTGTGTGTGTGTGTTTTTTTTTATGTATTTCTCTCTCTCTCTCTCTCTCTCTCTCTCTCTCTCTCGATTGGTAATACTTCATCCTTTAACTCAAACCTGTTTCATTATTTACTTGCTTGTAATTATATGCCTCCATAAAATAGCCAGCATTCTCTCAACACATGGCTCGTAAACCATCAAGTACTTCAATGACATAGTTAGAAAAGCAACTTGTTAGATATTGTTAGAAATTATTTTAATGTTTGTTAAAAAAAAAAAAACATATGTTAGAAGATCTGTATTTACAATGTATTTTTATTTATGTATATGTCTGCGTGTGTATGTGTGCGTGAGTGCTATTTTATTAGGTTAATTACTTCTTCTCTTTTACCTTGAATGTAGTAGTTAAATCTTACACTCTTTTGATATTTTTTTCCTAATTTAATTTGTATTTTTGTACTAAATCAAGTGTGTGGGAAGAATGAAAGATGGAGTGATGAAGGGCAGAATGTAAGACGGCCCTGCGTGCCCAATTCTTTACCCTTGAAAAATAAAGATTATTCATTCATTCATTCATTCTCTCTCTCTCTCTCTCTGCTCAGCTGCTGATATATATTATGTTTTCAGAGGTCATTTTTTCATACAAAAGTATATGAGTGCCATTTTTTTTAAACGACAGAATCAGATGTGGAAAGCCAGGTCGGGCCCTGAGTCATTTACCATTCATTTGCATGTCCCTTGTGGAACTTTGCCTCCCTAACAGCTCCCCTGTAGGCCCCTCGGTTGTGAGCAAGATGGCCTGCCGCTGTTGCATCCATTTGCAGAACCTCAACGATGTCTTGCAGCCATCTTCGCCTTGGTCTTCCTCTCTTTTTCCCATTATGTACCCTTCCAAGACGGTCTTCTCTAGATTATCATGACGTTTAATGTGTCCAAAATATTTAAGTTTTCTCTGTTTAATCCTCTTTACTAGCCAGCCTTCTTCAGTATTAAGCTCTTGTAGTATATATCTGGAAATGGATGCAGCAGCAGCAGGCCATCTTGCTCACAACCGAGAGGCCTACAGGAGTGCTGTTTGGGAGGCAAAGTTCCGCAAGGGACATGCAAAGGAATGAATGAGTATATATTTATATATATATATATTTCTTGAGTCATTTACCATTGGGCCCATATCCAACGCAGAAAATATATTCTGATTCGAGTATATAAGCACAAGCAGGGCCGTCAGGCTCCACACTACAACCAGTGTCGTCGTCTCACCCCCACCCCACCCAAAAAAACAAAATCGAGTCTGAGTTGGAGGTCTCCTGGACGAAATCTTTGCATGAACGTTTGTGGGCTGTGCTGTTCCCGCGCTCCGTTAAATGTTGTACCACGTGCGCTGAGATCTGATTTATATTCGTAATGATGTCATCGAAACATGCGTTGTATGTGTCACGTCATCAACTCCGTTAGTCAGCTTTTCTAGCAGAAATGGCGAAGGAAAACCGGCAAGGGTCTATCTTGAATACCATAATCAGCTAGGAATTCATATTTTTGTCCTGGAATCACCGACGTTTTGCTGACAATAGCAATATGAGACGGTATAGTGGGGTACGCGAGAGTGTCGATTTACGCCATTGTTGTGTTACGTCACTAACAGTTGACGCTTGCGTCAGAAAATCTTAGCAACTTTGCCTGTACGTTAACGCTAGATACAGGTACGTTAAATTGTGATTGATTGATATTTAGTAATGTATGTCATGTTTTTGATTGCTTTTGTTGTATTTTGAAGTAGTTTTGATGAGTATTAGAAAGTTGTTGTTACTCATATGTGTTTTGGGGTAGAGCAGTCGATCAGACGATTTCTAGCACTTTTTGTCCTTTCTGTCATTGAGGTCGAAACTACCGCAGACCATGATCGTAGATGTAAACGTCGTATAATGAACTTTCACGCTGCACTGTGAATTTTTTAAACGTATTTTCATTGCATTAATTAGCAACGGAAAAATTTAGATGTAAGGGGGGAAAAAATGAAAGTGGCGCGAGAAAGCTTTGTAAATCCTAGCAACTCATGTCGACAGAAAATGGAACTACATGAACAAGGGACTTGACATGGACTCAGTTCTGTTACTTAATCTTCGGGCCATAAGGTTTATGGCAGTAGTGTTTGTTTTAATATTACATATCACATTTAATGTTAAAGAGTAACCATTATTGCCCAACGGATAAATCAATAAATGTACCGATTTCCTCCCGCGAATGATGGTCTTAGCGTGTGGAAACTAGTCCCACTTAAGTCTGAGAATGACCGAGCGACTTTGTACTGTGCTTTATTAGCATATATAGTGATTTAGGTACAGATGAGACTTTCTTATAAAACAAAGTTGATCTCAGACTTTTTAGCTAAGTTTTTATATCATGGTTTCTCAACCTTTTTTTTAAGTTTGTAGTCCCCTTTATTTCCTATTTGCTTACTGCATTAGAAGTCCCCCATTGACTCCCACCCCCTTTACCTTCTTCTTCTTCAGCTTTCTGAGCCATTGAGGCACATTTCGGCAGATAAAGTTCACCTCCATACCTCACAATTTCTAATCTTCTCTCTCCAGTTGGTGGCACTAAATTCTTTTATATCCAGTTCTATGTTGTCTTTCCATCTCTGTCTATCTACCCCATTGGTCTTGTTTCCTTCATCTCTTGTATGTATATCATTTTCATTTGTCTGTTCTCTTCCATTCTTTCTACATGGCCCACCCAGCATAGTCTGTTCAGTTTCAAGATGTTTATAATTCATTGGTATTTAAACTTTTAAGTTCACTATTCTTTCTAGCTCTCCATTCTCCACTGTTGGTATCCTTTACAGGACCAAAGATTCTTCTTAGGATCTTTTTCTCAAAGACATGCAACTGTTGTTCATCTTTCTTTGTTGTACTCCATGTTTCTGATCCATATATGATGAACTGGTCTTATTATATTTCTGTGGATTGTTTTGGGACAGGATTTTGAATTTTAACAGGTGTTGGAAGGCATAAATGCCTTCAGATGTAAATGCTACAGAAGAGTCCTTCAAATATCCATGGACACAGAAAAGAACAAATATATCCATACTACAAGAACTTAATATTGAGAAAGGCCGGCTGGTAGAGAAAGATTAAACAGAGAAAACTTAAATATTTTGGACACATTAAACGTCATGATAATTTAGAGAAGACAGTTTTGGAAGGGTACATAGTGGGGAAAAGAAAGAGAGGAAGATGAAGATGGCTACAAGACATTGTTGATGATCTGCGAATGGATGCATCAGCAGCAGAGCATCTTACTTACAACTGAGAGGCCTTCAGGAGAGCTGTTAAGGATGCAAAGTTCTGCAAGAGACATACAAATGACTGACTGACTGCAAGGCAGTTATATTTTTATCCTCTACTTGTACTCTTTGAATTTCCTCATTTACTGTGTTGCAGCTGTTGAAAGTTGTGCCTAGGTATTTGTATGCTTCTGTTTGTGGTCATACAAGGTCCGACAATTAAATAATGAGACTGATTTTATTATGGCCAAGACAAGTATGAGACTTGATGAGAAGAAATGAGCAGAGAATCCCAAAACAAGCTATCAAGTGGAACATAACAGGCCGAAGAAAAAGGGGCAGACCGCGTGAAACTCTGAAGAGAACATTATTAAGAGAGGCCAAGTTAACAGGCATAAAATCCTTTGTTGAGGTTGAAAGACTCGCCGAAGACAGGAAAATATTGGCGAACTACTTTGCGAGCCCTATGTGACGTCTAACGGCACGGGAAGGATATAAGATAAGATAAGACAAGTATACCATCGATGGAGCAAAGCATGGAATTCAAAGAGGCAACTTTTCATCGCCACCAGATAAGCAGACAACAAACAAGCTGCCATTTTGTTAACCTAGTCAGAGGTGCATTGTTACGTAATCAGCATGAAGCAAAAAGCTAACATTAAATTCTGTTTAAAACTCGGAAAGGGTGCCATTGAGACAATTGAATTGATGCGACAAGTTTATGGGGATAATTGTTTATCTCGTGCACAGATATTCAGGTGGTATTCATGATTCAAATGTGGGGTGAAAACGATTACAAATGAGGAACACATTGCAAAAGTCAGAGAACGGATACAAGAAGATAACTGTTTAACTGTGAGGATGATGGCAGATGAATTTGGCTAGTAAAGACCATTCATAAAATTTTAGTGGAAGATTTGGGCAAGAAAAAAAGTTGCTTGCCAGTTTCTACCACATTCGTTGTCTGATGACCAAAAACATCAGCGTGTTGAGCATTCAGAAGACATCATCAAAATGTATCGCAGAAATAAACATTTCTTAAATCCGATTGTTGCAGAGGATGAAGCATGGATGTTCTGCTATGATCCCAGAACTAAATGCCAAAGTGCTCGGTGGAAGTCATCATCATCGCCAAAAGGCCCAAAAAAAAAATTTGTCGTCGAAAGTGAAGACAATGTTGGTGTGCTTCCACAACACCAGAGAAGTTAATCACAAAGAATTTATTTCAGAGGGACAGACTTGCCAAAGTTTACTAAAGTATTTTGAAATGACTATTGAAAAGGATTCTCCGAGTCCGACCCGAGTATTCAACACCTGGCAGTTTTTTTCCTTCTTCATGATAATGCACTGGCTCACCAGGTGGTGGTTGTACAGGAATTTTTGGCCTAAAAACAAGTGTGTGTTCCCAACTATCCACCCTCCTCCTCAGATTTGTCTCCCTGCAATTATTTTCTATTCCCAAAATTAAAGTTACTGTTGAAAGGATGCTTCATTGATGATACTGGTGACATCCAAAGGGCCGTAACATCAAGCTTAAGGGCCATACCAACAGAAGAACTGCAGAGGTTGTTCCAATGTTTCTTAGATTGTGCTACTTGTGGTAACAATGCACAGGGGGCTTAACTTTTAATAAAATACAGGTTATATCTTCAACTGTTGTTTATTTTATTTGTTATGTAATTAGTCTCATTACTTAATTGTATCTTCATTTATATTATCTATTTTGTATTATATAATTTATATGATTAATAATATAAACCTCCTTTACCATAGAAAAAAACTGTTGGTCATAACTTGTGGTTTCAATAGAATGAATGTGACTTCTGAGGGAAAACATGGCTCTTTTGAGAAACCGTGCTTTTGATGTTTTTGTTTCTCCTGTTAATTTCTTTATTTCTGTCTTTGTTAGAGGTGATCAGGTGGCTGAGTACACAAGTGGCAGGTCCACAAGTCAGCTGGTACAGTTTATGCACAGGTGGGTAAATTATACTCTATAGTTTCAAGAGTGTAAAATAAGTGTTTTGAATTTGGAATTTTGTTCTTTATATATGGTCCATCACACCCCACTAGGCATGTGGATAGTGAAGTGGGACACTTAATTTTTTTTATGGCAGAGAAAGAGCCTTAGGCTGTCCAGTCAGCTCAGATGTAGAAATGGATACCTGGTTCCTTGTGGAGTTGAGGAAGGAAAAGCTATCAGGTGTGGTCCTGACCACATCAACACTTGGGCATCAGAGTGGTGGATTGGTTAGTGCACTGGTCTCTCATGGTGAAGGTGCGGGATTTGAATTCATCCGGAGGTGCCCCAGTCACCCAGTTGTAGAAATGGGTACCTGACTTCTTCAGGAGCTGGGGAAGAAAAGGCGGCCAGGCATGTTGCTGACAACATCACCCTCTGATGTGCCAACAGGTGAAGGAAAATATGAGCACTAATATCATATCCCAGTATGCCTCTAAGGGTTTACCTTTACATCAACACTTAGTGTGTCAAGGTATCAAAGAAGTTATGGACACTGACACTGTATCCCCTATTCATCACACTGGCATAAAACTAAGCTGTCTTTACTAAGCCAACTTCACAGCAGTCTTTGTAATATTAAATTATTTGTGGTAGTTGAACTGAATATGATAAGACTGTGCTTAGATCAGTTGATGATAATAGTAATAGAAATGGATGATCATGGCTGACTGTCATGGTTTGTCTGATTTACTGTGATGATCCCCTTCCAGTGACCTGCATTGTCATAGTTCTTATTCAGCACCACCATTATGAGATAATGCATCATGCTCAACAGACTGTTATGATATAGCTTGTTTCAAGAGAGCATGGTGATGCTATGAAAGAGGGTTTTGACTGGCTGAGGTTTACCAACTCAAATGTCCTAATATGCAGTGGTTTAGTCTTTGAATGAGCATGATACAACACCACATGGCCATCAACAGGTTGTTAGAGATAACTCTACATAAGCACTAGTAGTCACTTCATAGGAGTTTTAGTGTCTGTGACCAGATGTTAGTAGAAATTCATCAGTCTGTCATGCTGAGAGGCACATAAGAAGAAGCTATCCATCTTTTGAGCCTTATTTTGTTTTTCCTATTATTTTTTTTTTTAAATTTTGAAACATTAATTTCTGTTTTAGATCAGCCTGTCTTTTCTTCTGTAGAGCCTAGTCCATTGTAAGCGATAAGTTTGTGTACTAAAAGATAAGTAAAGACTTTCATTATGTCCTTCATTACAGACATCAGAGTTACCTCCGCTCTCCCTGCTGCCAAAGTATTCTTAGTTCATTTCTGCTGCTGGTTGAGTTTTTAAAGGAAAGTTTTCCTGTAATGGCATACAAGAGTCGTGGCTGAGAGTTTTTGTTGTTTTTTTTTAACTGTTGTTTTTCATAATATATTCCTGTCCCTTAAGTAGTCAGTCATATCAGAGTTGTAACTGAGCATGTTACTGTCATGAGAAAGTTTACTAGTAAAGTGTATGCTGATATTTGTGCTATCTTTTAGTGCTCTGTATGGGGACGAGGCAGAGAACATGCCAGTACCACGAAGTAACAGGAGGGACGACAAGCCAATCCCATTTCTGGAATCTCGTTCTATCAAAGCATTGTCCAGGAGCAATTTTACACAGGTTCTAGGTAAGTTATCCGGGGACAGATTTATACAAGTTCAGTTTAAGTTATTTAGGACAAATTTCATACAAAGTGTAGATTTCAGTTATTTGTCAGGTATTTGTCTTGATGCAGTGCATGGGTGGGGTGGGGTGGTTCCATGCTGTAAGTCTAAGGCTGGCCAGGAGATTTTGTACCTCTTGATTGGGTCAATCCTACCTTCTTGTTTAATGAAAATGGCAAAGGGGAGACAGCCAGGCTCAACATTGACCCAGATACTTTGAAAGCTGAAGTGTGTCAGGGCTGATGAACTGCAACATGACAAGATCTTACTTCATATCTCTAATACATGATCTCTGGAAAACTGGCTTGTCACAATAGCTTTAAAAATGAGGTCAGAATGAGTGTGATTCCCCTGACATATTAGGAACTGCTGGGAAGCTTGGCATTGCTTCTTGTATACTTCATAGGAAGTAAAGAACACAGTAGCAAGTAACTACTTGCTAAGAACATCATTATTATCACACTACTGAAAGCAACAGACTCAGTTTTAAATCACTAGTAACATCTTCATAGCATGTTTTTATTGATACATGTGAATTTTTTTATAGTTTATTCTTTTGATACATTTACTTGTCTGCATCATTTTATGTTAATATTATAGCATTTAAATGACTCATTTTACCTTGTATTAGTTTTGTTTTTTATTTTTAACTTTTTTTCATATGAAAACATTAGCAGTTAGCCTGTTATTAATTATTAGAAACTAGATGTTATGAAGGACCATCTGGACATATTCATAAGTGCTCTTATCTTGTCATCATTCTCTCTGTCAGCATACAGTGACTGATAAAATATAAATCATATGTTGAATAATCATCCTTCTATTGGAGTTTCACATCTGTTCATGTTTTGCAGCCCAAGTTTCATCTGTAACCCCTTCCTTCTTGACAGAGATTTCATAATCATCGGTCATATCTTTTGTTCTTCAAGTTTTTTTTTATGTGTAGATTTGGTATTTGCTCAGTCCTTTGACTGCCCTTCCCTCGTGATCCAATCCTTGTGTGGATTGCTGGGATTTACTTAAATGCTTGAGAGCCATCTTTTTTAGATGGAAAAATTATATATGATTGTAGCTCACAAACAATTTTACTTTTTTTTATGTACATTTAGATAATTCAGAAATTATTTAAGAATTGTGACTCAGCTGTGTTTTAGGAAAATGCCAATTGATATGTTGGTGACACATATCTCTTTTTTTTTTTTTTTGGGTCCTTTGTAGGGAACAAAGACACAGCTGCCTTGGTTATGTTTTATGACCCAAGCTGCATTTATTGCCAGTCTGCCAAGCCTCATTTCCTGAAAGCAGCTAAAACCACTGTGATTAAAAATCGTATCTATGCATCAGTTGATTGTTCAAAGGAAGATCGTAAGTTATTAAGTTGTATATAGACATGTTGATAGAGATCCTAGGTGCATGTCTAGGCTGGTTTCAGCCAGATCAGTTGAGTCATTTCCACGCTACTGCAGTTTATGTAAGGTTGTGTTTCAATACCTCATTGCATTCACGATGGAGCAAAATATCAAACAGTGGTACACTATTAAATTTTGTATGAAAGTTAAGAAATCTGCTACTGAGACATTTGAAAATTTAACTGAAGGTTATGGAGATGCCATTCTTTCTAGAAATATGGTCTTTAGGTGGCACAAAGTTTTCAAAGAGTCGAGAAAATGATGAAGACGACCTCCGTTCCGGAAGACCAATTTCGTCAACAGAGGATTGCAATGCAGAAATTGTGTGAGCTGTGATGGTGAAAGACCACAGAGTATCAAGATACTTAAGAAAGTTTCAGGATTGGATAAAAATGCAGCTCATAGAATTTTAACAAACATTTTGTCGTTCAGATGGCTCTAACAAGTCCAAAGTGACATTGTAGATAACTGGACACTGTACCACAGTAACACGTCTGCTCACGCAGCACTTTCTGTTAGAGAGTTTTTGGTGAAGAAAAGCATCCCCACACTTCCACAACCTCCTTACAGCCCAAATCTAGCTCCATGCGATTTCTACCTCTTCCCTAACTTGAAAGGTCATCATTTCAGGACTGGAAAACATCCAAAATATTGTAACCAAAGAACTAAGCACACTTACTGAAAATGACATCCAGTACTGTTATGATCAGTAGAAAAAATGTTGAAACTACTATATAACTTCCTAATGGAGATAACTTGTAATTTCTATATATTTATATACATGTAAATAAAAAATCCCTACACTTTTAGGACATAAGTATATTATACATGTAATAGAAAATTGTAGTTGTACAGTAACATGGATACCTTCTTAGGGTTTTTTTAATATGTAATTGTTTTGTAGCTGTGCACAGTGGCTTAGTACTAAAATGTTACGGTGTTATGCCTTTGTTACATAAAAAGTGCATACGAGACCTCTCCAGCATTTCTAGTTTTCAGGTCAGTGAGAAGATTAATAGACAAGTAATAAATTTGAGGAAACTTGAGCTTTAAAATATAAATGATCTCATCACACTGTATCATATCCCCAGAGAAGATTGACTACAGTAGATGTTTAGTTGCTATGCCTCTCAATTTAACCATATACAAGTTGCTTCCTGTTCATCTCCTGATGTTATTGGCCTCTTTCTCCTTTTACATTTTGTTTGTTTGTTTTTTTTCCTCCAGAATAATTTTCATTTTTATGCCAGTGTATCTTTTTGGTATTTTTTTTTCCTTTTTAATGTTTTCAGTTGTACTTGTTCCAGTATTTTGTCTTCATTTGTGTCCAAGAATTGATTTATTCATTTTTAAAAGCGTGCATTCATTTCAGAACTCTGTGAGCAGGAAAATATAAAGACCTTCCCAACATTCAAGTTGTTCGTGGGTGGCAGGTTTTTGACCAAGTACAACCAGTCGCCAAATTTTATTAACATGAGAAACTTCCTGGAGAATGCTCCGCTGGATACCTTTCTGGATGATCATGTGCGAAATGAATTGAAGCCAGATATCAAGTATATGTCTGGAGGCCAAGATAAGACCTATAAAAAGTTCAAGGAAGATTTGTAATGTGCTCAGAAATATTTGTTTTTGGAGCTTTACATATTGTTTCTGAAATTTTCATCAAGTGCTTTAACAGTTTTATAATTTAGTCATCGTTGTTGGCTGATCTGAAAGTGAGAGCAGAAATATACCTCCAGATGAAAGCATTTTTTTTTTTTAATCTTGTTGAGCAAAATGAAAGCAGTATAGATTTGGGGGGGGGGGTTAAAAACTATTTTTTTCTTCAATAATTCAGCTACAGTTGTGTTAACTAGAAGTAGAGAGAGATACTCTGTGTATCTGTCTCAGAGTCCAATCCCTCTCAGCTAGAGACTGGGGGCTCTTCAGTTCATAAGCTGTAAGTGCAATCACTGTTTAGGCGAGTCCAGCTAGCTAAACTGTGAACTTTTTTTTTTTGTTTAATATAAGTATCAATTCTCCATTCAGTAGGGACATGAGGATTTGGTTTGTTACATCCTGTTTGTTCCCCTGGCCTTGAGATAGCATCAATGCCTGCTTTCATTTTCAGATGTTTGATGGTGGTCAGCTTAACAAAACAACAAACTTTGATTGTAAAACATCTTTATGAAGGGAATGCTTGTGCTGGAGCAGTTGAGGATGAGAGTTATAATTTAGTAAAGCAGCTGTGGTTAAAGTGTAAATTATGATGTTGTAAAGCAGTTGTGCCAGCATTTATAAACACAAACTTAGATCTTATCTAATTCATGTTGCATTCTGCTTGTTTGTGTAGAGCGCATAATTCTCATTACTGATTCATTCACCTCATTGGTGTTTGCATAACCAAGCTACAAGGAGTTTTGTTTTTTTTTGCGTTTTTTTTTTCCACTGTAATCTCATGATATTATTTTCTGCAGTTGGCTGTGGTTTTGGTATAGAAATTTGGATAGTAGCATACTCCTATCCAAGATAACAGTTGGATAAAATGATATGCACTTTATCATTGCAACATTACTACCATGGTAATCTTCTATGATAAATGGGCTACATAAATTATTTTGTAAACCAATGGTTTTAAAATTTTTCATCGCAGGGTAACTTAACTAAAGTGTAACCACCTTTATGATGCATAGATTACATGATAAAACTTTAAGATTAAATGAAAAGTCTAATGCATGATACCAGTTCTCAATAAATTGTGAATACTTGTTGTAGTAAAAATAACAGTTAAAATATGCTTTCCATTAACAACACTTTATGTATTTCTTTTGAGGTATTGTTATTGTTTGTTATTCCACGTGTGTGTTATTTACAAATGTTATAACCACCGGAGATTAATGATTCAATAACTACATTGGGTGATAGAAGTGAGGAAGAGTTGCATGAAAATATTAGACGTCCAAACCTTTTGTACTCTCATATTTGACCTTGCTATTATTTCGATATCACAGCATTTTTTTTTTTCAGTGCTCTTGTGCAGTTTGAGGATGAGGAAGAATCCTTACAAATGACACAAACAAGTGAGAGAAAATAATTTTTTCTTCACAAAAATCTTGACTTTAATAGTTGCTCATTTGAAGAAGAATTAGTTGTCTGGTGAATGTAATTAGACAGCATTTTAAGGAATGTATCATTTTTTTCATTGATAAGGTCTTGTTAAAGATATTGCTGAGGCTGACTGATCAGCTGTAAGTGGAAAGATATGATCATTCCTTGTACAGTGGCTGAGATAGATAATTTATTTTCTAGCAGGTACTAAATGGCCCTTAATCTGTGATTTGTAGCTTTTGCTATATAATCTGATTGTCCATGACCTTATTTACAATACTGTTCAGATTTTTTTTTAACTAAGATGTTATCAGCTGTAATTTAAGTGAGAATAATTTATCTGAAACTTAACTTGTGCCATCTGTGAAACTGCCCCAAATTGTCACCATATACCATTGACCTTTTCATGCCATGCTAGACAAATATCCTGCAGAGAGAACAAATTAGAGGTACAGTCACATCTATTTTTCTGAACCATTTGATAAATGATACAATAAAAAACAATAAAAATATTTCGCTTTTTGCAGTTCATGTTGTTTCTCTCTTTCTCCCCCCCCCCCCCCCCTCCTTTTAAATCAGTAGAACATTACAAGAAGCAAATAAGCTGGTATGTGAAGGTGTGTATAGATATATCAGGAGTTGTAACATCCCCTCTCCTAGAATTACAGATGTCATTCAATATATGCAGTGGGTAGGTATCTAATTCTGTTACCGCCTGTGGCAAAACTTTAACTTATTTATTGTGCTGCAATCAATACCCAGAAAGATAAACAGTCACAGCCTGCAAGAATAAAATACTAAGAGGAATTTTCAGTCTGGAACTTACCAATCATTTTGCAGCACTTAGTGAGGTAGAAGAGATAGATATAGATGAGTTATGGAACTCTTACAGTAGTCATAATCACAGCAGCAAAAGCTAGTGCTAGATTGCAAAAAAAAAAAAACAGAAAAACATGGATATCGGGAAAACATACACATGAAAGACAAGCAGCCAAATTAGCTGCGTTGAACTTTAGTGAAGACATATCTTGGAAAAGATTTGGGAAAAGCAACATACAAAGAACTAGACAATAAAGTAAAAAGTTCAGCTAGAAAAGAGAATATGGTGAAAGAAGCAGAAAAAAGTAGCAAAAACAGGAGACAGCAGAACTGTTTAGGATCCAAAGAAATACCAATCTTTAGCATAACTGGCACCTTATTAACATCAAGTAAAGACCAAAAACAAAGATAGGCCAAACACTTCCAAGAAATAAACAATCATACCAAAAGAATTAATAGACCTTGAAACTGACTTGCCAATCCCACACATAAATGTCATCTTACATCCTTCCTGTACCCCTAACGTCGCATAGGGCCCAAGATTTCATGTCTTCGGCGAGTTTTTCAATCTCATCAAGGGATGTTATGCCCACTGAACTGGCCTCTATTAACAATGTCCTCTTTAGAGTTTCATGTGGTCGACCTCTTTTTCTTCAGTCTGTTGTGTTCCACTTGATGGCTCGTTTCTGATTGTTTCTTCTCATCACATGACCAATATGTCTTATCTTCTTTTTATGATCACCCATGAGACAAGTTGTTGTTTGCTCTTCTGTCTTATCTCTGTGTTGTTCTTGAATTCATTCCACTTTATAGAGTATTTACCTTAGGCATTTGTTTACAAAAGAGTCTAATTTGTTGTCTGTTTCTTTAGTTGTTTTCCACCTTTCACATGCAGAAATGAGGGTAGATATTACATTTGAATTTTTAAACATACTATGTCAGCCATGATGAAATTACATTGAATGAAATTGAAACAGCAGTGAACCTAATGGCTAACAACAAAGCTGTAGGTGAAGATGAAATAATGGCCGAAATGTTAAAAGGTATTAACAGTGACAACATGACCAACTATATACAATGTTTAATAAAGTTTGGAAAGATGAAAAGGTCCCTTCAAAATGGACAAAAGGAATCGTTAAAATACTGAAAAAGGCAGCCTTAGCAACTGCAATAATTGGAGAGGAGTAGCCTTACAGCTGTGTCAAAAGTATTTTGCAAAGTCATTCTGAATAGGATTAAAGATACAGTGGATAATGCAATGAGAGAAGAAGAAGCAGGATTTCAAAAAGAAAAACTGTCTTGACCAGATCTTTACTCTAAGAATACTTGAAGAACATACTGAAAAGCAAAAAATTAATCATGTATCATTTTATCTTTAAGACGGTGAGTTTACTGTACTTTAGCATCGAAAGCAATTCTTTAAACTGTTTTTAAAAAAAAAAAGTTAAAACCAGTATTTAAAATACTCAATAGCGTCACCACTGCAACTCTGACGTCTGTGAATTGAAAGAAATACTAACTTCAGGAAATTAATGAAGTTGCTTTTATTAAACATTGTAAATCTACAATTTCTGGATCTAATGTTACAAGCTTTGAATATTTATATATAGTTTAAGTTAAGTCTCTCTCTTTTAGCTTGTTTATAAAGCAAGGAAAATCCTTTCATTTGAATACCACATTTCCCTGAGACACTGATTTCCACCTAAGCTGTGTGTACTCTAGTGCACCTCATGTTGCATGCAGGTCATCATTTTAAAAGGCTGGATACTCGCTTGCCTTACATTTCTTCTTCGAACATTTTCAGATGTCGACCTGTATTCTATTGATGTAGTTGGTGGACATCCCCACACAGTTTGTTCTGGACAGGTGCAGTATTTGGCCATGTTTGCCTTCTCTGGGCACTCCTGCAGTACGTGGTCCGCTGTCATCTTATTTATGGCACGAGCACATTCGTCAGCTGATCCTATTTTGAATATGTTGTACAGATGGTATCTTGGCCTGTTGTGGCCAGTATGCAGCCTTACACATTCGTCAGCTGATCCTATTTTGAATATGTTGTACATATGGTATCTTGGCCTGTTGTGGCCAGTATGCAGCCTTAGGATGATGACTTGTTATTTCGCTGGTAGTAGGCATCATTTCTTTGATAATCAAGGTGCTCCTTCTCCCATCTGTTATCAATGTTTTCACCTCCTCAAATGATATGCTGGTGTCTGTCCATGATAGTTCACCTCCTTCAGCTAGGGTGTCTGCTGTTTCATTTCCAGGTATGCTACAGTGATATGAAATCCACTGCATTACTACTCTTGAACCATCTGTGCAGCTGAGTAACATACAATAATTAATGTATAAGTATACAACTATACACGGAGCACTGCAGTAAAGCTGTGATACCAACTAGGAAAAAAGTAGGAACAGCTTTATTACTTAACGACTACAAAGTTGTGACGTTTCGGCATTAGCCTTCATCATACAAACAGGACGAGGAATCAGAGAGAGGCAACAGAGTATAGATTCATATGAATCCTATGTTAAAGAAATAATGAAAAAAATTAATGAAAAATTGCAATGTATGTCATCAAGTAATAAAGCTGTTCCTACCTTTTTCCTAGTTTATACATTTTCGTGTGTGTAGCTGGTGCATTTCTGTTCATAGGTCATTGGTTTATTTGTTTTTGTGACTCTTGCTTGCCTTGCACAAGAGGACATGACAATACTGGAACATTAGGATCCTCAAAATTCAATTACTGATGGAATTTTATCCCATAGACTGGAAGTTCTGTTCAGTAGATGTTTTTATCATAAAGAGTTATACATCACCATACTAAGCTACCAAAAGTCATACACTGCCAGACAAGCTATCCAGAGTTGTACATTATCGTACCAAGCTACCAAGAATCATACATTGCCAGACACCTGTTCAAAGTCACACATTGCCATACTCAGCTGCCCAGAGTCATACATTGCTAAACAGCTATCCTGAGTCATACATTACCATACTGAGCTACTCCAGAGTCATACATTGCTAGACAGCTATCCTGAGTCATACATTACCATACTGAGCTACTCCAGAGTCATACACTGCCAGGCAGCTTATCAAGAGTCTTGCACTGCCAGACATTATCCAGAGTTTACATTGCCAGACACAGCTATCCAGTCATTCATTGCCACATACAGTTACCAAGGATTTTTTTTTCTGCTGAAAATGTATTCTGGTACCTTTTTAAGGAGAAAAAAAATGTCAAAACTTGGCTTCCAATTTCATGGCGCAGGGCCTCAGAGAGGAATTCTGAAAGCTTTAAACTGTTTTAAAAAAAAAAAACGTTAAAACCAGTATTTAAAATATTCAATAGCGTTTTTGTTCGCTTCTACCACCAAGACCGCCCTGTGATCCTACTAAATTTACTCCTGTCCCCGAGAGGATCACAAGAGGTTCAGAATATCACGGGGCTTGGGCCTGTATTCTCTGTGGGTCGCAGAAGCAGGATTGCATGACACTGTGGTTTTTGTTGCACCAGTTTAATCTAGATTTGGACCTTCTCACCGGAAAACCTCGATGTGTTTTGGATATCAGTATATCCCCACCGGGTGAGAGGTGATTGCCCATCCAGTCCAGCGTTGGACTTTCTCACCGGAAAACCTCAGCGTAATTAGGATACACATATAACCCCGTCGAGTGAGAGGTGGTTACCTATCTAGACTGCACTGGTCCAGTGTCTCTGACTTCAACATTTTGTGGTTGTGGCCGCTACCTTTCCTAGTTGTGACCAAGACGGAGCTTGTGTCTGGGAGGATGAATCCTCGCCACTAGTAAGTTTCACCCCTGGGTTAAGCCGGTTTAGGCAATCTGCCCTACTATGGGTGTATATAGGATGTGGCCGGCCTCTAGAGCAGAGGTGCTGTGATTTCCCAGACCTTAGCCTACTGGTTACTTCCCTTAATCATTTCCTTCACCTTTTTCATGGTGGCACTGCACGGCAACCCTAATCGCATTTTCTTCATTGGCCGGGAGAAGTTTCACCCCACGCACAGCAGCTGAAGAATCTCTACAGCCACATGAAAGCTGGTGATTTCTCTCTCTTCTTCCTCACCCCTCATACTGATTAGCTATTTTGTTTTAATCCACTTTGGGGCAACCACAACTCCTTCAGGCCCCAGAGCAATGCATAGACTGGACACCCCCCCCCCCCCCGAAAAAAAAATGGGCCTGTGTATTCATTCTGCCACTTTTTATAGAAAATTAGTGCTGGAACTGCCCAAAGTCCTACATTACCACCAGACTACCAAAGTCCCCACACAAATACATAGAAGTCCTACTTTACCACACACTCATCCAGTCATACATAACTACATAGAGATAACCAAACTACTTGCATTCACCACATCAAACTTTGTAATACACTTTACTCAGTCTCACCATTTTTTTTTTAAACACATACCCAGCTTTCTGTTATTTTCTTCCACATTTTTCTCTTCCTCTCTTATTAATCTTTTGTTGTATTTGTTTCTCTTGTTTTTATTTTTGTTTAAAACCAAACCAAAATAATTTCTGTCACTAAAACCTTCCTCAGTCTTTTAAAGTGTAACTGTAAGAGATCATACTGTTTATAAGGTAAATGTAAAAGTACATAAATGGAATACCTGTGGACATATGAAGAGATTCAGGATGTAATCACTAACACAGCTAATGATGCTTGCTAAACTTGTCCTCCATTGTCAGTCTCCCTGGAACTGCAGCTGATGCAGTGAGGAGACTGAGGTATAGCACCATGAGGAGGATTATGCTGGCTATTTTTTTACTCCCAGAGTGTAGCTAAACAGCAGTGGGTTAATGCTTCTTTAGCTGACTCCACCACCAAGGGGACTATGGTGATCCCTACCATACCATTGGCCATGCTAGGCATTTTACTGCAGGTACCAAAGGATAGGTGGGATAGGGTCTTGATCAACTAAGGTTTGCTGAGGCCAGCACGTTAGCTGTTGGTGAGTGACTACCTAATCAGAGTGGGACAGGGTCTTGATCAACTAAGGTTTGCTGAGGCCAGCATGTTAGCTGTTGGTGAGTGACTACCTAATCAGACAGCATCTTCACACCCCCCTGCTAAACCTGCTACAAAGAGGTAAGGCATCAACTGTGTATTGAAGTCTCTTCAAATGGAACATAAACTGGGCAAACCTACAAGAGATAACAAGCAAGCAGTCATACATGCTCTCAACAATTCATCTTCATGGGAGAACCATGACACATATGACACAGACAGCAGTATCATGAGGGTTCTGTGTATGATGGAACAATGAAGATGAGAAATGATATCTTGCTGACAACAAACAAAGTGATAAAAATGTCATGTAATGCACAATCTTATAAACATAAGACAGAAATATAATATGTCCATTGATGATTGTCAAGAGGACAGAAAACCTGTGTCCTAGACAGTAACGAAAAATTTGTGAGAAAGAAGAACAAACAAACAAAAAATAATAAAGCCAGTAAATCATTTTTAATAGGAGGAAAAAATATTTTATTTGTGATGCTAACTACTTTTATCATTTAGAAAATTTTTTGTGTAAGAAACTGTTTACTATCTCATTAAGACACTATCTTATTAAGATACATAGTGAATGTCTCAACTTGTATTCACCACCTGGAAGATGAAAGATTTTTTTCTTCAGTGTAACATTTATGTCTTGGTGAATATCATAGACCTTTTATCAACTCCTCCATGACCACCTCAAGATAATAATGAAACAAAAAGAGGGATCTGACAGGGATGCTCACACAACTGCATCTCAGGAAATATCAAGGACCAATTATTTTCATCATATTTACGATATGGTCCAGTACCCAAGTTAAGAAAGAAAGAAAAAAAAAAAGAAGGATATATGATCTCACAAGTTGTGGCTATTTGATAAATACAGATTCATGTCACAGGTTTGTTCCAGTTCCATCAACTCTGTATCTTTTACAGGACTGGTTCTTAACCTTTTAAGAATTACAGACTCCCTTTAGATTGCCCAATTTATCCCTATATCCCATACAGATTGCCTACTAAATCCCTCCCCCCCCCCCACAGATTGCCCAATATATCCTTATACCCCCATAGACTGTCCAATATATCACTATACCCATTGTAGATTCCCCAAAATAACCCCATATAGACTGTCCAGTATATCTCCACATCCCCCTACACAATGTCCAATATATCCCTATACCCTCTATAAACTGCCAAACATATCCCCCTATATATTTCCCAATATATCACTAAACCCTTTACAGATTGCTCATATATATCCCCAAACCCCATATGGACTCCCCAATATGTTCCCATACCCTCTATATATTGCCCAGTATATTCCCATATACTCCCTACAGAATGTTTAATATGTCCCATACCCCCTTCACCAAACTGTCAAAACAATGTGACCACCAGTATCAGGTGCCAAGTAACACTTCAAGACATATCAACAGCCTGGTTTACTTCAGATATGGGCATCTAGAAACAGAACACATGAAACAAAATCCTTATCTAACAAGAATTTGTTTCTTAAAAGTTTTTTTTTTAATTGTTCAGAGATTGAATCTCATATCCTCAAGGAGTACAGATAACCCCTCATTAAGAATTCCTGTTTTACACCATTCTACATTCAATATTTTCTGACATATCCATCCCCTATCTTAATCATTCACTCTGTTTAAATGGCTGCGCAATGTTTGTGCATAACCCTCCTTTTTTTTGGTTAATGGTTATTAATTTTGTTAAAACAGTTTAGATTCTAACACACGATTCCTCCTTTCCTGCTATATTCAAGTGTTAACTCTTCCAGGATAAAAATCCAGTTCCCCCCCCCCCACCCCTCCCAAAATTTGGATGTCAGCTCCTGCCTCAGATCCACCACCTGTGGTGGCCAAGTCTGGCTGCAAACGCTGGGCATCCTTGGAGCATTTTCCTTCTCTTTGCTTTACCCTTGTGAGGGCCCATCAACCAATGTCTTCTCCACCACTATGGTGGAGTCTGCTTGATGAATTTAGATGTTGTTTCCACAAAGAAAACTTAAGTTACAAACAAAAAACTACATGATAAATGTTAGTGTTTTACTTTGATACTTCACAACCAAGTCCTTCATGTCAGTCTGTCCGTTATTTTCTCTCTCAGTCAACTGTGCCTTCATTACTGGTTTTTTTTTTCTTCCATTGTTATGTTTTTATCTCTAGCCCTTTTCATTATATGTCTAATGAATACTGACCGCATTTTCACTCAAGTTTTAAAACAATTCCTTTCATTTCATTACCTTTTTGCCAAGCATTCCCAATTAGTCAGGTATTTACACTCTTCGAAGAAACTACCTCTTCACTGTCTTCAGTTTCAGTTCCAAAATATAGGCTATCAATCATTATGCTCAAACAATGTATGTCTGCAGCTCCTTAATAATTTCTCTTGGTACATGCCTCTCTCCAACCTTTTCTTTTGGTACATGTATCTCTCTAATCATTTCTTTTGCTACATGTCTCCCTCTAACAAATTCTCTTGGTACATTCTCTAACCATTTCTCTTGGTACATGTCTCTCTCTAACCATCTGTCTTGGTACATGCCTCTCTCTAACCACCTGTCTTGGTACATGCCTCTCTCTAACCACCTGTCTTGGTACATGCCTCTCTCTAACCATCTGTCTTGGTACATGCCTCTCTCTAACCATCTGTCATGGTACATGCCTCTCACTAACCATTTCTCAAGTATTTGTCTCTAACTATTTCTCACTGGTACATATTTCACTCTAACAACCAAATTTTTATGATTTAAATACAAATTTTAAAACTATGTTCAACAGCCTGCTGCTATCGAGAAACAGCTTCATGTCTACAACAGTAAAACTGTAGCACAGGAAACACTCTCCCTCTTCATATTTTCATCCTGAGCTCCTGTAATCACAAGATCTTGAATATTTTATGTTTTCTCATTTTAAAAATCATCCGGATGAAGCAGGATAAATATTTTTTTTTAAAAAAAATCCAGTAAAATTCCACACCCACCAGGGTCACAGTCACAGTAGAATCCCAGAATAGCTCTATCTGCAATGAAGTAAGAAGTTCCAGAATTTTGGTGGGATTCTTGACTCTGCAGTTCATGGAAGTCTCTCTAGGTAAGCTTATAAAAAGCCAATGAACAGCAATATAAACATCAAAATGAAGTAACATTTAAACCATCAAGAATATCTGTACATAAGAACTGAAACAATCTTCATTTGAGCATGTATTTATCACGTTACAAAATGGCGCAACCACACTTGCACACTGTACAAACATTGGGGTTCTGTTCACCGGCAGTGCTTGCTTGCACACCTCTGTACTCCTGGCATCAACTGTCCTCTCCTTCTTTCCCCCTGTCCTCGTCATCATCTGCCTCCTCTTCTTCACTGTCTGTTTCTGTTACATTGTTGTCAAGTCTGGCACGTATTGCTTTTAGTCGTCGAGCCAATGATCTAAAATCAAATTTTGGTCGGGTGTCTCCAAATGGATCCTAAAGAAGCAAGAATAAATTAGCTCGTATATGGACCTGATGTACTTCTTAAAAATTGCTACATGTCTACAACAACAGATTTGTAGCAAGAATGCTACATGCCCATTACAATAAGAAGAGACAGTTAAATGTCTACAACAATACACCTGTATAAGGAAACACCAGCTACATATCTACAATAACAGATCTGTAAGAAGAAACACCCAGCTACATGTCTACAATAACAGATTTGTAAGAAGAAACATCAGCTACATGTCTACAATAACAGATTTGTAAGAAGAAACACCCAGCTACATGTCTACAATAACAGATTTGTAAGAAGAAACACCCAGCTACATGTCTACAATAACAGATTTGTAAGAAGAAACACCCAGCTACATGTCTACAATAACAGATTTGTAAGAAGAAACACCCAGCTACATGTCTACAATAACAGATTTGTAAGAAGAAACACCCAGCTACATGTCTACAATAACAGATTTGTAAGAAGAAACACCCAGCTACATGTCTACAATAACAGATTTGTAAGAAGAAACACCCAGCTACATGTCTACAATAACAGATTTGTAAGAAGAAACACCCAGCTACATGTCTACAATAACAGATTTGTAAGAAGAAACATAAGCTACATGTCTACAATAACAGATTTGTAAGAAGTAACACCAGCTGCATACTACACATATAAAATTTCTACAACAGATCTACATGAAGATAAAATGTAATGGAAAGAATGGTCTCATTTCAAATGTACATCAATCACTGTCAAAAATTACTGAAGGAAGGTGGTACCTCGGTTACATAAAAAACCCACTGTTTCACATATCACATATAGACATTTATTGCAAGAATCCAGAGGCATTTTAGAAACTGAGTTGGCCAAGCTGCTTCTACTGAATAAACTGGTCTAATCTGACTCTCTGAATCAGACTTGTATGGTAAGCTCATCTTATGGCATATGGAACAATGAATGAATGAATGAATAATCTTTATTTTTAAAGGGTAAAGAAATGGGCATGCAGGCCCGTCTTACATTCTGCCCTTCATCACTCCATCTTTCATTCTTCCCACACACTTGATTTAGTACAAATATACAAATTAAATTAGGAAAAAACATATCAAAAGAGTGTAAGATTTAACTACTACATTCAAAGTAAAAGAGAAGAAGTAATTAACCTAATAAAATAGCACTCATGCACACATACACACGCAGACATATACATAAACAAAAATACATTGTAAATACAGATCTTTTAACATATGTTTTTTTAACAAACATTAAAATAATTTCTAACAATATCTAACAAGTTACTTTTCTAACTATGTCATTTTAGTACTTGATGGTTGGTGAGTCATGTGTTGAGAGAGTGCTGGTTATTTGATGAAGGCATATAATTACAAGCAAGTAAATAATGAAACAATGAAGAAGAAGAAGCAGTGTCAACATGCCCCTATGCTAAGAAGTTTAGTGAAAATATCCTAGTTTTCACATCTACATTTTTTAAATTAATTTTTTTATGTGAAATTCACTTTTATTTTAATACACTGACAGCCATGTATACCATGCATTATGGTGTACCTCATACTAATGCTATACATCTGTTTTCAGAAGCTGGAGCATCTAGTTACACTAAGAACAGAAAAGACAATAAAACCACTTCAGGAACCATGAAGATCCCAGGTTAATGACAGGACTTGAACCAAGATCCTTTACTGAAAGCATGGCTTGCCTTGGCCAGTTAACCATCTAGAAACCCAAATACACGAGACAGAACATTAAGAGAGCTAAAGTAAGAGAATACAGTTTTGTAGGATTAGACCTTGAAAACTGAAGACAAAGCACTTTAGTGAGACACGGGAGAAAGAAAAATCACAAGAGAATTACCTGGGATTCAAATCATGGACTCTAGTAGGGCGAGCAGCCATCTAGCCACGAGAGAACAGTGTAGTAACAAATTGTCTCCATCAGATGAGCAGCTGTCTAGCCACGAGAGAAGAGCGTACTAACAAACTGTCTCCATCAGATGAGGAGCCATTTAGCCACAAGAGAACAGCATACTAATGACATGAATAGACTACTGCTCGTTCTATCACAGTCTGTGGCTCTTGTGATTTTTCTTTCTCCCACATCTCACTAAAGTTCTTTGTCTACGATTTTTTCGAGGCCTAATCCAACAAAACTGCGTTCTCTTACTTTACCGTACGAAAGTCTCATTGTTTCCTATTTATAAAAAGAATTAAGAGAGCTATGGCTGCAGAAGATACTCACATTCATATCCAAACCATCCAAGTGGCCAAGATTCTCACACACCTGAATGTAGTACTTGTAATAATCGGGAAACGAGCTCTCCATCACAGCTCTAACAAAGGAAAGCGACAAAAATTTACTCACATGAATCATCACCAGTGTCAAAAGTTGTATTCTTTTAACTGAATTCAGGTACAAATTCTGCGCATCACCAATGCTGGTTACTTGTAAATCTACAGACTTCAGTTTTTTGGTTTTTTTATGCAGTTGATGGCAATGTGAAGACTTTGAAATATAAGTATTAAGTCAAGTGAGAAACAGGTTCAGTTTTACTTCTCAGAGCTGTCCAAGAAACATAGACTCACACTTCCCCACTTCCCCCCCCCCCCCAAAAGGAGACATGCTGATTCTTGACCCAAAAGCCAGATTGAACTAAACTGCCATTTTTTTAGGCACACGAAGACAGTGTGAGTTCTTGACCAACTATGGTTTGCTGGCTTTACCATCTCATTAATTAATCTTCTTCTTCTTTGTTTGCTTCTACCACCATGACCGCCCTGTGATCCTACTGAATTTATGCCTGTGGTCCTCGATAGGTCCTGTGGTCCCCAAGATCCCCGAGAGGACCACAATAGGTTCAGAGTACCGCAGAGCTTGACACTGTATTCTTGGTGGGTCTCAGAAGTGGGATTGTGTGACCCCGTGTTTTCGTTGCACCAGTTTCATCTAGAGTTGGACTTTCTCAACGGAAAACCTCGACGTGTTTTGAGGTACCTATGTATCACCGCCAGGTGAGAGGTGTTGCCCATCCAGTCCAGTGTTGGACTTTCTCACTGGAAAACCTCAGCATGATACATTCCCGCCGGATGAGAGGTGGTTGCCTATCTAGACTACCCTGGACCAGTGTCTCCGACTTCAGCATTTTGTAGCCGTGGCCACTACCCTTCCTAATTGTGACCAGGGCGGAACTTTTGTCCAGGAGGATGAATCCTCGCCACTAGTGACTTCCACCCCTGGGTTGAGCCGGTTTAACTCTTTCCGTGCGTTAGAAGAAACACGGACGTGTTGTGGGATGCGAGAGTAAAAACGTGGGTCTTGTCTGTAAGGGGGTCTAGTTGTAAAATGGAATGGAAAACAGTAGTTCCATGTACTTCTGTATACTTAATATGTTTCGAAGTATAGCTAAATGAATGAAAATTTCATAAATGCAGAGTTTTTTAGGAAAAAAGAAGTAATGTGATGTTTTTAGACACTGATTGTGGCCAGCTCACCATCGGCTAGGTCTAGATTCGCGCTACTTACCACTACTTACCATCTGAGATGTGTAGATCTACTTGTCGATCTCGTATTGTGACTCCGTATTGCATTCTCACTGAATGAATGTCTGAACTAACCTCCTAACTACTCCTAACTACTTCTCCAGCCATCTAAATATGTCTAGATCTACTTAGAAAACATTCAAGAGCACCGGTGTGGCCATAGGCTATGTCCATACTCCTATCTACATCGTCAAAAATTGAAACATTTCCATGCTTCGCGTCCTTTTTCTCGCTCGGCATCGCTCGTAACTAGGCACGCATTCGCCATTTTGAAAGTGTCACCGGAATCGCGGACAAAATATGTACAATCTGAATGTTACACCGCTTGTTTTAATGAAACAAATAATGTCACTAAAGTGACCATACGGTAGTTTAGGGACACTTCCGGTGTCACTATATCGACCACACGCACGGAAAGAGTTAAGCATATTATCCCAGTATGGGCGTGTTTAGGACATGACCGACCTCTAGAGCGGAGATACCGTGATGTGCGTAGCCATCAATTTTCACCCCTGGTGTAAGCCAGTTTAGGCATATTTCACCAGTATGGATGTATTTCAGACGTGGCTGGCCTCTAGAGCAGAGGTGCTGTGGTATGAGTAGCTCTCACTACGATACTACTGGACAAACCAATTAAGCTTCACTTTATCCTTTCCATCACCTTTTCACATCGGCGCCACACAGCAACCCTAACTGCTTTTCCGCACTTTCTTCCCTGGCCGGGAGGAGTTTCACTCCACGTGTGGCATCCAAAGAATCTTGCCAGCAGTGTCATACCTCTGGGTTAAGCTGGTTCAGGCATTTTGCCTGATATGAGTGCACACACGATGAGGCTGACCCTCCAGACCAGAGGTGCCGTGATTTGACTACTGTTTACTTCACTTAGTCTTCTTTCACCTTTTCCACAGCGGTGCCACGCGGCAACCTCATTTGCACCTTTCTTCACTGGCTGGGAGGAGCCCCACTCCACACATGGCAGCTGAAGAATCTCGCCAGAAGCGGAAGATGAGCTACCAAACATGACTCTCATCTACCCGAAGTGTCTGGTTTTCAGGCACCAAATATTCACCTTCGCCCCTTCTCCTATCACTTTAAACAGTTCTGCCACATGAAGGCCAGCTGGACTTGACTGTCAGAGGCTATTTGAGACACACGCCATTGGAGTGAAGAGCGTATCCTCCACCCCACCTCCGGCAGTAACAGCCCTTAGAACCTCATTAATTAATGATTTTCATCATTAAAATGAGGTTATTTACTCACTTCCAAAGTTGATAGGTATTCATTTCTTGAGCAGCTTCTCCCATGGCCGGTTCTACCAATATGTCATTGACATAGCCAATTACAGAAGCAATATAGCCAACTACAGAAGCAACATATCACATATTACCACAAGGTCCAGTTTCCCTGTATTTATGTTTTCCATCTTTTATTTTTTTTTCTCCTCCAATGATGCAGTACTCCTACACAGTTGCTCTCCATGTGACTCTTTTCTGCAAGTTTTTCCCTATCCTCTTACTGGTGGAAAAATCTCACCTATGCTTTTCAAATTCCCTGCATTACAAACTTCTATATTTGTGAGAGACTGGCATCAACGTCTGAGTGAACAAATAAGAATAATTAATGGAAACAAATTTTAAATTTGTCTATAGACATCCTCTAGCCTCACAAAAAAAAAAAAAGATGGTCATAAATGACTTGATATAAATATCCTGTCCAGAATTTTTGGCTAACATTAGCTGACAAGTGATCTTATCACTGCACTAATCAAGGGTAAGACATTATGAAGAACAGAAAACATCAAGTTCTACTAAGTGCAACAAAAAACATCAAGTTCTACTAAGTGCAACAGAAAACATCAACTTCTACTAAGGGCAACAAAAAACATCAACTTCTACTAAGTGCAACAGAAAACATCAACTTCTACTAAGTGCACCAGAAAACATCAACTTCTACTACGTGCAACAGAAAACATCAAGTTCTACTAAGTGCAACAGAAAACATCAACTTCTATTAAGTGCAACAGAAAACATCAACTTCTACTAAATGCAATAGGAAACATCAACTTTTTCATAAGAGCAACAGAAAACCAGTTTCTCATAAGTGCAACTGAAAACATCATTTCATTGGGAGCAAAAAATATCAATTTACTGGTTTTTTAAAATTATTTTCTATATTTTGATTTCTCACCTCAGTGTATCAGGAATTCTGATGTTTCCTTCAATCATGTCACAAACAGCCACACGTAGCGTCTCATGCTGAATGATATCATTGTAATGTTTGGCATCACCAGATGTACGTTCCTGTAAGACATTAGATTACATAAACATACAGTGTTAGCTTTTTTTGCTGATGTTTCTTAAATATACTGTCTGTCTTCTGTTGATCTGTCCAGCATACACTATGATGGTCATACCAAAAGTTGTGAGCAAAAATTTTTTAAAAATCAGGATTTACAGATAGAGAAAATATAAATGTATCACTTAACCTGCATCCTTTGCACTTCATGTAGAGGTCAATGATGTCACCAATCATGTGTCATGTGACCACGCGGAGCATAAACAAAATGGCAGGTGCCGAAGTTTCATTTCTTCAAAGTGCTGTTATTGAGTTTGTTAAAGAGGAAATCCCCACTGCTGAAATTCACCAAATACTTGCTTATGGAGATGTGTGTATGGGTGCTAGAAGTGTTAGGAGGTGGGTGAAACATTTCAAAGATGGAAACACATGCATCCAAGATATGCCTCGCAGTGATTGCCCTTGAACTGCCTCCAGTGAACACAACGTGGAAAGGGTTGACGACATCATTAAAGAAGACAGACGTGTCACAGTATCTGAAATTGCTGTTATCTTGGAATAGGGCACAATGCAGTACAGGAAATGACTGAAACCCTAGGATATTGAAAAGTTTGTGCCCACTGGGTCCCACAGGAGAAAACGTCCAGAAAGCAGTGTGCCTGTGCCGTCAGTCAGCTGAAACGGACTTCTACTGGGAGGGTATTTTCAAACTTGCAGAGCAATGGGGAAAAATGTGTGCAGAGAAATGGAGATTATGTTGAAAAGTGAAGAAAATGATGCAGGTTAAGGTGATACATTTATATTTTCTCTATCTATAAATTCTGATTTTTAAAAAATGTTTGCTCACGACTTTCAGTACGACCCTCATATATGATACTATTTTGTTTACCTGCCCTGTTGTGTGTTTTGCATTTACTTAAACACATAAGTATTTTGTTTGTATTTCCACTTGATATCTCATACAAAATCTGCATTAGTGAGTTCTGTTCATCACCTTCACTTTCTGCCAGTAGGTCATGTGACCACAGGAAACTTATGGATCTCCACAATTCTAGCTATTCTTCTAACTGCCATATTCTGTTAAGTTTGTTGGTTTTTGTTTTTTTTTATCTCCTAACTGTGAGTCTCCCATGCAGCTGTTGCTTTGGGGATGATCATGAAGCATACTCTTCAAGTCAGATAATGGAAAGTGGGGCTCTAGATTATTCCCACTTCCCAGAATGCATTAACTAAGCAGACTTCCCAGCCGACAACATGACCATAGGTAACACACTGACCTCTACACCTTTTGACCAAGCAGGCAAAATGTTAGTCTTTTTTTTGATGAGCTTTGTGGGTGGGGAGTAAGGATATAGTCTTGGTTAGCTCTGGTTATAGCTCCTCTATAACTCTGCCTTCCTTCAAGGCAAGTCATCTTCAGTCCTACATTTATGCTGCTTTCCTTCTCATTCAAATGTTCCAAGTTCTATAAAAGGTCATCTCACACATGCTTGTATAACAGTTCTTTCAACTCTAAATCACAGTTTTCTGTTGTTCACATGCACCACACAGAAACACTCACATGTTTGAAGCCTGGCTCATTGTGATATGGCTTCTCATTCATCAAAGACTGAATAGAGATGAGAACTGTAGATAGGGTCTGTGCTGGGCTCCAGGATGGGCCTGCCCATGTCCTGAACATCAGGGAAATTGTGTGGTTGTCAGGATGATTAAGAAAATGATAAATGTACATATCTTATGTAAAACACTGACAACACAAACACTGTTTATTTTGTCAATATGCAGAAGTACTGTTCTAGGATCTCTTTGCAACTATAAACTAGAAGTTTCGTGCAGGTGATGCTATAGTGAAGATTTTGTGGTAAAGGCATCATACTGCAGGAAAGTTTGCTACAATGACTTTCTTTATTATCAGACTGAACCTAAGAAGGCAGACTACTTATCAGGCTCCAATAACGTGGAAGCAAGTCAATGACTACTCAGAGACCTAGAGAAGGGCATTATAATAACATGTTATTGAGCACTGCTCTGAGTTAGGAAAAGGTCTTGACTGGTTTGTTTTTTTTTTATTTCACATGCCAGGAAGCCAGCTTCATCATAAATAAAGCTCTACCAGTTCCCAAACATCTAAAGCAGTGAAAAGTTGAACATCTTGACTGGCGTCATGACATGATGGATTACTTCTGTGTATGAAATTATAGTCTTTTTCTGCAGTTCTGTCTCTGTGACAAACTGGACTGTTTCTGTAGCTCCTGTATAGAACAGCCTGGCTTAGTGGGCATTTTCACTGGGCTAGTATCTGCCTCTCAGTGTTAAACAGTTGGCATATAATGAATATATAACAGGATACTGTCTGAAAGAATCTGAAAGATCATTTGTAAAATTACATTGCATGATTCTATCTGTAAAATTACACTGCATGAATCTATCTATAAACGCTAACTTTGATCTGGCCAAGGAAACTGGGAGGCATGAGGTAGAAAATTTATATAAATTTATTTCCATTTGATGATAATAATCAAATGGGTGAATGTCCTTATTTAAAGTGGCAGGTGCCCAGCTCTTATGATTTTCCATGTTTTCCTTCATCAGGCTACATAACCAAGTTTCTCATTAGGATCCAGTTTTGTGGGCAACATATCTGCTTTTATCTCTGCAGTACATGGCCTAATTCTGGAACATCACCAAAAGATGAGACAGAATTGTAGCCAATTCTGATAAGAGTCATCAATGATCTCTCATGTAATAGTTGTAATGGCCCATCTTGTTTTGAACTGGATAAATGCTAGATGTTTGTGGAGATTACTTCTTCTTCTTCTGCATTTGAGGTTGTTGGTCACATCAGATCCTTGCAGTCCACTCTAGATCCTGACAGGAGCTTTGCCCCAAGCTTGTGTCCTCTGGCCATGTCTCTCATCTCAGGTCCGCATGGTTTGGGCACTCTTATGTTCTGGAGTCTGGACTCCACTGCCACATGGACACTCATCTGTGTGGGAAATTTGGAGTCAATGCTGAGAAACACATAAATGCCTTTGAATGTAGATGCTACAGAAAAGTTCTTCAAATATCGTGGACGCAAAAAAGAACAAATATATCTATACTACAAGAGCTTAATATTGAAGAAGGCTGGCTAGTAAAGAGGATTAAAGAGAGAAAACTTAAACATTTTGGACACATTCAACGTCATGATAATCTAGAGAAGACCGTCTTGGAAGGGTTCATAATGGGAAAAAGAAAGAGAGCAAGACCATAGCGAAGATGGCTGCAAGATCTGCAAATGGATGCATCTGCGGCAGGCCATCTTGCTCACAACCAAGAAGCCTACAAGTGTGCTGTTTGGGAGGCAAAGTTCTGCAAGGGACATGCAAATGAATGAATGAATGTATGTGGCTCAGTAGTCTGCAGTGGCCTGTCCGTAGGCAAAAGAGGATGGTTTGCTGATGTCTTTGCAGCTGGTGTACTGAATCTGGTTCACTGTTGCATTTCAGATGTTTCTTCCATTCAGATCTGCATTGGTTACGGATTATGGTTTTCGCATCTTGGTAGTTTACTGGATGATTTGTTTGATCTTGATTGCTGCCAGCTTTGGATAGGGTGTCAGCTATTTCTCTGCCAGCTATTCCACAGTGGGGTGGTACCCATTGTAAGGCCACATTGTTGACAGTGTAAGGTGCTTCAGTTCTGTTGTGTTTTTGCCTGTGGGTTGTTTTTTGTTTTTAAGTGATCCTAGAAGTGCCCTGCAGTCTGTGAAGAAGGCTATTTTGGGTGGTGGCTGGTGATTTTATGTTTTAAGTATTTTGAGGGCTTTTTTTGAGGGGTTCTTTCTGCCCTGTAGTTGGAGGAAATCCTTCCCATCGTGAAGGCTTTTTTTGGTTTGTCTCCCATCTGTGTACCTTATGTAAACACCCCCATCTCCATTTTTTACTGCTTTTTCTGCAGACCCATCTGTGTATACATGTATCCGCTCAGCTGGACTGTATTTGCTGTCAATCAGCTCCTGTGTCTTCATATGAAGTGTTGTTAGGCAGTCCTTTCTGTCTATGCCTGGTACCTCTGTGAGGACTGTTATCTTTTCACAGTGATTGTGCTCATCCACAATTTGGAGTGGTTCAGTTTCTTCATGAGAGGAAGGAAGGAGGTCTTTGTAGTGCTGCTGCAGCTGTGTTGTCAGATGGCTGAAGCTGGTTCTTTTCAGTCTGTTTTTTTTGTCGACTCCTGAACTCTTTTGTTAACAGGGTGGGTTGTCAGCTGCATTAACTTTTGTTTGTGGATCATTAGTTTCTCTTTGCACCTAACCTCAAGAGGTTGAATTTGTGTGTACTTCTCCATTTCCATGAATGAGCGCTCATCATTCTTCCTGTGATCAGCCGCAGGCCTGTGCTTTGCACTTTTGTTAGGTGAGTGGTGTTTGTGTTGGAGGTTGTGGCCCAGGCTGTCACACCATATTCGAGCGTTGGCCTTATGGCACCCATTTACGCTTTTTTTTAGTATCTTTCCGTTAGCTCCCCAGGTTGTGCCTGCCAGCAAAAAGCACAGATAGCTTTTTAATTGCTTTGTTTTCTGTGTCTAACAGATATTTCAGGTTAGCTTCTTGTCCAGTTTCACTCCGAGATATGTTGGTATTCTGTCTGTGTAAGCTCCTTTCCTTGTAGTTTAGAGGTTTATGTCTTGTTAGACAATGAGAAGCAGGTGGCTGTGGACTTTGTGGGGTTTATCATCACTCCCCATTTTGTGGCCTAGTCTCCCTTGGTATTTAGTGCTTCCTGTATTCTGTGGGTTCCAGTGTTCCACATAGCGAAGTCATATGCGTGCAAGGTGTATGATACACTGTTGGGGAGTTTGTCTGTGATTTCATTTATGTATAATAGGAACACAACATAAAAAGGAATGGAAAAACTAATTATGTCAGTCTGTAAGAACAGCAAAGAGCAAAACCTCTATCTTAATGCGAAGAAAACTAACTGATGACAACTGACAAAACAAACAAGGCAACTGAAATATATATCAATGAGGAAAAACTGGAAGAAGTGGAGAGTTTTGAATATCTTGGATCACTACTCACTAATAATGGAGATACAATGAGAGAAATTAAAAGGAGGACATCTATCGCTCTTCAGAAAGTAAAACAACTAAAGAATCTGTAGAGAGGAACAGACAGAACTACAAAAATAAGATTTTTAAAGGCATGCATCTTTCCCATTGCAACATATGACTGTGAGACCTGGACACTTAACAAAACAGCTGAGAAACACATTTGAATGTAAATGCTACAGAAGAGTTTTTCAAATACCATGGACACAAAAAAGAATAAATATATCTATACTACAAGAACTTAATATTGAAGAAGGCTGGCTAGTAAAGAGGATAAAAGAGAGAAAACTTAAATATTTTGGACACATTAAACGTCATGATAATCTAGAGAAAACTGTCTTGGAAGGGTGCATAATGGGAAAAAGAAAGAGAGGAAGACCAAGGCGAAGATGGCTGCAAGACATCGTTGATGATCTGCAAATGGATGCATCAGCAGCAGGCCATCTTGCTCGTAACCGAGAGGTCTACAGGAGTGTTGTTAGGGAGGCAAAGTTCTGCAAGGGACATGCAAATGAATGAATGAATATCAGGAACAGAGTGGGAGAACGCCTTGACTCAGAGTGACTTTGTGGCTTAGTTTTTCATTCATTCTGACCCTGTCTGTTCTATATCTCAAGAAATCTTGCATCCACCAAAATGCTTTTCTTTCAACCTTGTTGTTGAGTAAGTTTCAGGAGGAGACCTTTTTTCCATACTTTGTCAAAAGCTTGTGTTAGTTCTACAAAGGTGCCAGAACTTTTGTCTTCTCCTGGAAAGATTTTTCCACTTCTTAGGTTAGGTAGATGAGCTGATCTTCTGTGCTGTGAAAAAGAGGTCGACCACGTGAAACGCTAATGAGGACACTGTTAAGAGAATCCAATTTAGTGGGCATAACATCCCTTGATGAAGTTGAAAGACTCGACGAGAACAGGAAAACGTGGCAAACAACTATGTGAGCCCTATTTGATGTTTAACAGCGCGGGAAGGATGTAAGATATAAGATGTATCAGTCTGGTGTTGACCATCCTTTCCATCACTTTGCCCATGCAGCTTAAGAGCCTGACAAGTCTGTAGCTGGATTTGTTGTGTTTGTTTGTTCTTTTTTTTCTGATAAGACTGATGATTGCCTCTTTCTGTCTGTTGAGAAATTTTTCGAAGCTCCAGGACTGGTTGTAGATGTGAAGGAGGGCTGTTTTTGCTGCTGGTCACAGGTTCTTTATCATTTCATTTGTTATTCCATCTTTTCCTGGTGATTTCTTGTCTTTTTGTTTTTTGTGTAGCCTTATTGAGTTCTTCCATGGTAAATGTTGCCATCATGCATAGGTCCAGATTTTGCTGTTTAATCCTTTCTTTGAGTTCTGCTTTTACTTCCTGTATGTGTCTTTTTGGGATTGTTGTGATGATCTTATATCTGTAGTGATCTGCCAGCATGATATTTTCCAGCTTCTTCTATAACTGTGTTTGACTGCCGTGGTGATTTGCCTTCATTTACAGATCTGATCAGGTTCCACGGTTTGTTAGTGTCTTTGTGGAGATTACTGAGCTGCTTCTCTTGTGATTCATTAAATCAATACAGATAGTCCTCACTTTCCAACGTGGTACCGTTACAAAGGGCGTGCCAAAAAATGAAATGTACATAAAGTGAATTTCATATGAGTTTATAGCACTTTCACACATTTAGAAACAAAAAACTAAAGTGACCTTTTAATTTGTAAACATACTTTAAAATAAGTTCTACATTAAAATACATAATGTATGCTCTAAACAAATATTTGTAAATGTGTATGCTCTAAACAAATATTTGTAAATGTGTATGCTCTAAACAAATATTTGTAAATGTGTATGCTCTAAACAAATATTTGTAAATGTGTATGCTCTAAACAAATATTTGTAAATGTGTATGCTCTAAACAAATATTTGTAAATGTGTATGCTCTAAACAAATATTTGTAAATGTGTATACTCTAAACAAATATTTGTAAATGTGTATGCTCTAAACAAATATTTGTAAATGTGTATACTCTAAACAAATATTTGTAAATGTGTATACTCTAAACAAATATTTGTAAATGTGTATACTCTAAACAAATATTTGTAAATTTACAACATAGACTCCTACTATTTCAATGGACTGACAGCTGGAAAAACCAAGACATTAGAAGGTAGAGATGATCTGCATTTGACATAACTGGTCATAGTAACAACAAAAACTGTGCTGTATTTTGTTAGTGTGTCAAATTATTAAACTCTTCGTTTCTCTTTTTTTTTTCTTGTTATTGATGAATGATGCTTAACCAATGTTGTTGACCTTAATGAACTCTCACCCTAGAATACTTAAACACACTTTGCCATTTTTGTAAAGATTAGGGTTGAATCTGACAGTTCCATTGCCAGTTGTCATAAGTCGAACTCGAGGTGGGCTGATTGGGTAGTCTGCTGGAAAACGAATCAAGAAGTAGAAGAATCCACCTTCATAAGGAGTGTCAAATGGCCCAGTCAAAAGAGCATGAATCTGAAAGATAAGTGTTAACTATGAAAACACTGAAAAACACTGGACAGAAGTGTTGTTGCAGCAAGATTTTGCTATTCTACTTAGCAACTGTTGTAGTGAGAATATGTGAGGGTGATAACTGGCCATAAAGGCTTTCTTCATTTTCTGGAGCAAACATTAAGGATAGGACAAGGCCTTCAAGGTAGCTGCAGTACTAGACTCCATAAAACTCAACCACATGTAAGGACCCTATCACTGTTTACCTCTTTCACCAGGCTGTTAACACAGCCGTAAAAACACATATTAAAACACAGTCATAAACGTAAAATGTATTAGATTAATAATTAAATAAATTAATAAATCACTTCAGCAGTGAACATTACGAATACCAGCCGACTTCATTTAGAGGTAAGAGATTTATTAAATCTATTTATTAAAGTAATAAATGTTATGACTGACTTTTGCTAATCATTACATCTGTTTTCTCTTCCTTTCTCTGTGTCTATTTGTTGTCCGAAAAAAAAAAAAAAGGTGAAAGCCAAAATATCACACTGTTGTTCTGTTACTAGAAATAAAACTTGTTCCAGCTGTTTTCTTACATCTGAGTGCTTTTTTAGAAAGTGCTGCGAGCAACAGAGGCAGAGTCCAGAATGGCCTCTAGCCCTAGTGTCACAGATGACACTTTAGAAGCACACTGACAGAAATATGAACAAATCTCTTCTTCCTTCACTCCACTGTTAGTTTAGAAGCTATTACCTGAAAACTCCTTTATAAACTCTAGCCAAAAACATTCTACATAGGATATGGCGACTGAAAGTGTTGTTTTAGAATCTCTGGAATAAGCATACAACATGTAGCACATATTACAAATAAAGGCCAACATCTTGACATTTCAAGAAGAGATTTCTATTCAACAAGGCCATGGTGTTAATTCATAAAATTCTAATACAAAATGCTCCACCCTATTTGTGGCCACTGTTCAAATCCAACCCAAAACAGTCAATGCTTAAGCAATTGTATTCTCCCTAAACCAAGGCTTGACATGTTTAAAAATGAGCTTCTCTTACTCAGCTACCCAACACTGAAATACCCAAAAAAACTAGTAATATTCATTCTTATAACTTATAACTTTGTCAATATCTGTTTGAGACAGACTATATGCCTCCTTAATATGTTTTTGTGTTTATACATACTTTATATACATGTAAGAATAGGTGTAGGTATGTATATGTGTATGCTTATATATATATATATCTGTGCACATGTGTATGTTTATATATATACTGGTATATATGTATGTATGTGTGTACATATATTTATATGTATGTGTTTGTACATACATATGTGTATGTGCACATGTATATGTATACATGTGTATGCACAAGTCTTTATGTGTATACATGTGAATGTATGTGTGTACATCTACACGTGTGGGTGTGTTTGTATATATGTGGTATATGTGTGTGGTATATGCATCTGAATGTATTTGCTTTATGAAAAATATAGATGCATGAACTATCAAAGTCTAAATTAGTTTAATCTAAAGTATGGCTTGACTGTTGTATCTATTATATTGCTGTTCTATAAATTTGTTAGTTTACAATGAATGTAAGAATGTAATTAAGTTTATTTTAAAGTAAAATGTGGAGTGTATGGAAAGAAAGGGTTTATTAATTATTTACTTCATTTTTTGCTTTTTCATGCATATTATGTTCAATGACACATGTTGAATATCTGTGACTGAATGAAAGTTGTATGATGAAGGGCAGAATGTTAGACGGGCCTGTGTGCCCAATTCTTAACACTTTGAAAATAAAGTTTGTTCATTCATTTGTTCTTTATGTGGTTTACTCTATGTTCTGACACTCTGCTTTTCTAAAGACTGCTGCTGCTGTAGATCTCTACTGCAAAGTTCATGTACTTTAAAGCTAATGTCATGGTGATGATCATATCATCAAATGAGATAGGGAACTGGCCATGACGATTTTCCTTTCATATCAAAGCAGATCTTAAGAAGCAAGCTTTACCACATGTGGGAATACATCAAGCTCTGCCCCCACTGGGCGGGCTGTTACAAACAGTACCATTAGGCCATGACCAGACTGGTTCTCAGGCCTTGATAACATCACCACCTGTGACACATACATCTCAGCACTAAATAACTTTGCATCCTGTCAATCTGGACTTACTGTCATTACTGTGACTTAAGCCCATTTTCAAAGTGAATGTTTGTTATTCTCTCAGCTTTAGATACTTTCTGGCTGTGATGTGGGTGATGAAGCAGACTTCAAATGATCAATCTCTTGCAATAAATCCTCAAATCACAGTACATGCAGTATACAAACAGCAACAAACAATGCATGTGTAAGAAGCACATGGTTTCTCACCTTTGTGATGTTGTTAGGGTCAGGCATCACACAAAGACCAGGAGGAGGATCTGAGTATATGGCCAGAATGTCACTGACAAGCAGATCAAAGAGTTGAAGAGTTAGCAACATGTACGATAAAGCCACTGTATTTAATTATAGAAGGGACAGGTGTAATAAATAACCTGAAAATTGGAGTAAATAAACGTGAACAAAGAATATTAACTGGATAAGATACACTTCAGTGGGAATGAAGATTCCTATGCAAGGTCGATTATCTGGACCAGTGACTTCAAGTTAGCAAACCTACATGTCCTTGAGATCCTAGAAGCAAACTATTGCACTTCTTCAAACTGGTCAAAGAGGCAGGGATCAGTGTGTTCAGCAATGGAAGACAGTCTGTTGAGAAGCTTGTTTTTTTAGGCGTGATCTTTAAAGAAAGTCACAACAGCCTAGTCTCAAGCTGACTTGATGCCTGTTCCCTATAAAAAGTACTGTTAAGATCCCAAGTTCTTCTTCTTCATACACATTTTCTGTCTACATCAACTGCTTCTCGGTGTCTCATGGAGCAGTTTTGGAGGATATGTTCCACATGTACAAAGAGCAGTAGTTCCAGTTTTAAACTTGGTATACATATTACTTCGGAATCGGCTGTCTCCTGTTCGGAGACGGAAAATGGTGGCTTGTTCCTTTCTGTTTAGCATGTGATAGTTATCATGTGGTGGTGTTTGTAATTTCCTGTAGGTTTTTATCTTGGTTTTCTTCTGATTATAGGTTATCAGTATGTCTGGTTGCTCCATTTCAGTGTCCTCTTTGGCCAGACAGTCAGCTTTCTCATTGTCTGGTATCCCACAGTGGGATGAAATCAATATGACTCTGTGTTGTGAGCCAATTTTTGACAAGGCATCCTAAGATCTGGTAGTTTGCTGCACGGAAGAGCTTCCTGAACCGATCTTGCATCTGTGAGATTTACTATGGGGCATGCATCAATTCTGGAGTCTGATAGTTTTTCAACTGCAGCAATAAATGCCCTAACTTCTGCATCATAGTTGTTGCAGTATTTTCCAGAGGGTATGGAAATCTTGTCAATGGTGTTGTTTGGATATTCAGTATGTGCTCCAGCCTGTCCATTCTTTATGGCATTGTGTGCAGATCCATATGTATACACATGTATCCAGGTGTCACATGGATATTTGTCATCTAGCACACTAAGTGTGGCTGTTGATCTTACAGGACTGCTTTGCATCTCACCTTTCTGCATACCTTTCACTTCAGCTGAACAGTTATTTGTGTACAATCTACTTCTTTCCATGGTGTATACTCTGGTACATATGGAGCAATAGATGGAAGGTCAGGTATCAGCTTATGCAGATGCTTGGCCTCATGAACAAAGCTGCTTCTTTTAAGCCATCTTAGTGCCAAGTTATTGAATCTCTCCTTCAGGGGATGGCTTACAGAGCTGAGGAATTTCTCTCCCAAGGTCATGACCTTTCTTTTAATGCTTGACCACCAATTATTTTCTGCATTTCTACTACTAGTGTGGATCTCATGGCACCTGTGATAATCTGTAATGTCTGATTTTGTACCTTGTCTAGATTATGTACCATACTGTTTGATGCTGTGCACAAAGCTACTGAGCCATTCTGAATGTGGTAGAATATTTTGCTGATATACATTCTCGAGGATTCTTTTACTGGCTCCCCATGTGGTTCCACTCAATTTTCTACACATGGCTAGCTTTCTTCTGGCTTTTGCTTTTGCACTGCTGATGTGTTGCTTCCAGGTCAGTTTTGAGTCAAGAGTCACTCCTAAGTAAGTGGGTTGGTTGTCCATCCTTAAGTATACTTCATTTACAAAGACCTTACCTGCTTTCTGTTTAGATGAGAGAGTGAACAGAGTGGTACTTAATTTCTCAGTGTTGATACTTACACACTATTTGTTTGTCCATAATGTCAAGATGTCTGCTGCTCTTTGGAGTCTCTGTGTAGCAACTGTCACGTGTTCATCTGTACACCATATGACCAGATCATCTGCATACAGTGCCACTTTGATTCCAAAGTGAACCTCCTTGAACTGGTCATTAATGAATACAAGGAAAAGTGTAGGTTAATGGATTCCTCCTTGTGGTAAGCTATATCACCGCAGTACTTTCTGGCTTTTGCGTCCATCCATTACTACTCTTGTTCCTCTATTATGTAAATTGGGACTTTATCCAGTTGTACAGTCTTCCACTCACATTGCAGTTTCTTAGTTTCCACAGCAGACTTTTTTTTCCATACTTTATCAAAGGCTTTCCTCAGGTCTATCCATGCTGCTAGTACAAGATTTTTGTCTTGGAATGCCCCCTCAATCTCTTGAGATTGGTCACTTGATCTTCTGTACTGTGGTACCGCCTAAAACCTGCTTATTGTGGAGCGGAAAAGTTTTCACTTTCTAGGTACCATTTTAGCCTCAGGTCAATGATGCGTTCCATCGTTTCACAGATGCAGCTAGTGAGACTGATTGGCCTGTAACTGGAGGCTGTATCACTGTTGTTCCCTGGCTTTAGCAGTGTTACCATACTTGATTCCTCCCAGATTTGAGGTAACTTACCTGTGCTCCTACACATATTGAAAATATCCAACAGCTTTCCCATCACTGCCATTCCCAGGTTCTTGATCATTTCACTGGACTCTCCATCTGGTTCTGGTGACTTCCTTTGTTTCAGTTTACTGACTGCTAGGTCAAACTCGCTGAGTGTGATTGACGCAGCCATGACCTCTATTTTCAGCCTTATTCTTCTTCTTTCTGTGGGTCAATGCGCACTGTACACTCTTTCTCTGGATGGATATCCATGCTGCAGTTTTGTACAAACATGCGAGCAAAGTGATCTGCTACCTGCTTACCTGTGAGGGTTTTTCCATCCTCTATTAGTGTAATCTTTGTACTTCTTCCAGTCCTCTCATGTTTGATTAGTTTCCTTCCATCCTTTTCAAAGTTTAGGGATTCTGTTTTCTCTCTCCAACTATCTCATCTAGATTGCAGCTTAGTTCTCTGAAATTTGGCCTTAGCATGTTGGTAGTTATTGTGGTGTTCTTGGCATGGTATATTTTCTGCTTGCTTTTGAGCTGCTTCCACATCATCATGGAATTTTCCAAGCTCACTAGACCAGTAAAGGTTTATAGTGCCCATGAGCTCCTCTGGGAATGGTTTCATGGGTGGCCTGAAGGATACAAGCATTGAATTCCTTCACTATGCTGTTAATATCCCTACCTTCTATGGACAGCTGCCCCACGAGGATACCTGTGCAATGTCTGTACATTGTCCATTTTGCTTTTTTGTAGTTCCATCTGGGAGACGGCTACTGGTGTTAATGAGTTCATTTTCTTTTGTCAGGGAGACTGGTTGATGGTCGCTACCTCCAAGTTGTTTTCCAACTTTGCATGTAATGTTCCACTTCAAGTCTGGAGCGTGAACGCCAGATCTGGTTTTGAGATAGAATGCAAGTTGACTTGATGCCTGTTCTCAGTAAAGAAAATTGTTAAGAACCCAAATTGACTTGATGCCTGTTCTCAATAAAGAGATGTCTGGTTGCTCCATTTCAGTGTCCTCTTTGGCCAGACAGTCAGCTTTCTCATTGTCTGGTATCCCACAGTGGGATGAAATCAATATGACTCTGTGTTGTGAGCCAATTTTTGACAAGGCATCCTAAGATCTGGTAGTTTGCTGCATGGTAGTTTGCTGCACGGAAGAGCTTCCTGAACCGATCTTGCATATGTGAGATACTTCTACAGTATCAGAGTCTTAGGTGTTTATACATACTTTTAATACTAGTAAAATCATATACAGTGCCATGATTGTCACAACCAGCAAACAACACAGGTTAGATACCATGAATGCACTTACTTTTTGATGCGACGAATACATGCAGGTGACGGAGGGGCTGTGACTTCAGTATCAGTGAGATCATCTGGGTCCCACTTGGCATTCAAAAAATCTGGCACTGCACCCACATTCTCCGCCCCCTCACTTCCTCCTTCAAGAAGCTCAAAGCTTTCTACGGTCGCAGTGGACACACTGGTACCTGCTGCTGCAGTGTCTGATTTTGTGCTGACATGATCTTCCGAGCTTGTGCTTGCTTGTGGCTGTAGTGTGCTGTTGTTGCTTGATATGAACACAGACTTCACAGATGACATCTTGGTAACTTTGAAATGCACTGTCTGAGATTACACCAAAAAAAAAATTAAATTAAAAAAAAAAAACACATATATATATATATACACATATATGCAGAGAAGATGTTGAGCAATAGAGGGCTCACCTGGGCAAGAGCAGAAAAAAAGGCAAAGGACAGGCATTTGTGGAAAACCCTTGCGGAAGCCCCATGTGCCCTGGGCACTTAAGGTTGATATATATATATATGGGCAAAGAAACAGTACTTATTCAGAATGAGATAGTGGTCAGCAGTCCACAACTGACTTCTTACATCAGGATTTATGAAGCAAACCTCACCAAGACCCTATTCTCACTCCTAGTGATGCCTCACTAACCCTCCCCCCAAAACAGACAGTGGCATGCTCAAATGAAAAAAAGATCAAAACAGCAAGGAAAACCTGCTCCATAAATGAAAAGAAAATGCACAACTTATCCTCATTCCACACAACCCATCTCAGAAAGATTACGAATATTTACAGAAGATAAAAGTTATAAAAGAATGACTGACAGTAGTACCTTATATACCATGAGCACAAACAACTGCCCAGCTGCGAGAGGACAGGCCACTACCCATCCACAAATTACAAATTTAATAATTTTTTTTTTACAGGTGAAGAAAATGCAAATTTTTTTAATAGCGGGGTTTATCACAAAGGAAATGTTGCAGTTATTTTTTTTCTCCATCATTTTTAACGGGTTATAAATAGCTCTGACTATATTATTATGTGCTGAGTAAAACCTTTGCATGATCAATACATGTAACATTTGCATTACATACTTCTTAAGCTGAAAGTATTTTAGGTTCTGAGGGCTACCTGAAATGAAAGCATGAAACGGGAAAAAGGAACTGAAATGCGAGCATTCTACATGAACACCTTCTTTACGAGAAGTTTTGTAAGGACTTTGTTCCGTGCAATTGGGAATATACTTCCTGAATTTTCACACACTGCTTATGATTTTAGCTTTCTTTTATAATATTACAGTAATACTAATGTACGGTGGTACTTTAAATTAACGTTTCTTGTAGTCTGATACAGGCGAAAATGTGAAATAAGACAAATAAATCTACTGAACAGTATTTGTTCCTGATCCAGCTACAAGATGTGTAGAGACAGGGTTATACTTACACGGAATTCTAGTCAAATATGACAGTATCTTTGCTTTAAAGAATCAGGTGTCTGTCATACAGCGTTAAAAAGTCTCCTTTCTGACATACATCTACAAAAATAGCACCAGAAAATGATCGCTATCATGCATTGCTACCACATCGTTGTCAATCTATCAACAACGAGAACTAGTGGCAGACGATGAAAACAACGATCCGTCATACCGGAAGTTGCGCAAGAGACACGAAAAGTCTTCAATTTGCTCTTTTGTATCCTCAGTTAATGTCACTGTAACTTTTTCATTATTTTTTTTATGTCATAAGGTAGTTTTTAGTGACCAGTGAACATAGAAGAAAAGGAAATTAATTTTTATAAACATTTTCGTGTTTTTAAAGGATGGAATTTAAAAGTACAAAGAGGAAAAAAACTCAAGTTTTCTGAAAAATTTCCCAGGACAGAAAAAAGTACGACTCCGCACAATGAAGAGCAAAATTTCAGAGTGCTGGCCCTTCACTGGTTGTTTGATAGAAGGCTGTTAAACATACTCCTCCGTATCATCATCACGAATGATTTGCGAACGAAGAAGAAGATCAAGAATGATTATTTATGAAATATTACAATTTAAACAAAGTGGTACTTGTGATTACCGCCAAGATAAAAAGGGTTAACGAAGTTTTTCCAGTTCTGATGTGGTATCACTTAAATATTACCTGTAGTCTGTCATAAAATAACTACTATATAAGCACAGCCATAAACACAACAGCAAAAGCAAGCGCTGGACTGAAAAAAAAAAAACAAATAGAAAAGCATGGATATCAGAAAACACATGGAAGTACATACAAGAAAGACGAGCAGTCAAATCATACATGTTAAATTTAGAGACAGATCTTGGGAAAAGATCTGGCGAAACCAACATACAAAGAAATAGACAATAAAGTAAAGAGTTCAGCTAGAAGGGATAAAAGAGAATACATAGACAATATGGCGAAAGATGCAGAGAAAGCAGCAAAAACAGGACACAGCAAAACATAACATACAAAAGAGGCTAACAGGGACCATTACATCTAAAGAAAGACCGATCCTTAGCAAAACTGGAACCCTATTAACATCAAGTAAAGACCAAACGCAAAGATGGGCTGAACACTTCCAAGAAATACTTAATCGACCACACTCAAAAGAACTGATAAATTTTGAAACCGACTTACCAACCCCCCACAACTAAATGTCAACCTAGATGAAATTAAATTGCATGAAATTGAAACACCAGTGAATTTAATGGCTAACAACATAACTGCACATGAAGATGAAATAACACCCGAAATATTAAAAGCTATCAATAGTGACACCATGAGACAACTACACAGAATGTTTAATAAGATTTGGAAGGAAGAAATGGTCCCTTCAAATGGAAAAAAATGAATCATTATTAAAATACCAAAAAGGCACCTTAGCGACAGTAACAATTGGAGACAAGTAACCTTAGTATAAGTTGTGTCAAAAGTATTTTGCAAGGTCATTTTAAATAGACTTAAAGATATAGCTGATACTGCAATGAGAGAAGAACAATCAGGATTTCGAAAAAGGAGAAACTGTCTCGAACAGATCTTTACTCTAAGAATAATACTTGAAGAACATTGAAAAGCAGAAACCATTAATACTGAACTTCATAGACTTTAAAAAGGCATTTGATAGCATACACAGAGATTCATTGTGGAGAATTTTAAGTCTATATGGAATACCATCTAGAATTGTCAGCATCATTAAGGACCTCTACAATGGACATGTTTGTGCAGTCAAAACAGAAGAAGGGATGATGGAATGGTTCCAGAATGAAACAAGCGTGAAACAAGGATGTATACTGTCTCCTTTGCTTTTTGGAATTGCCATAGACTTCATAATGAAAAAATGTTGCACAGGTAACACGGGTATAGAATGGGTGCATGGGACCCAACTAGAACATCTTGATTTTGCTGATGACATAACTCTTATCAGTAACAACGTGAATTCCATGCAAGAAAAAGTAGATACCCAGTCTTCGCTGGCTAGCAAAATAGGATTTGAAATTAACAAAGACAAAACAAAAATAATGAAACTTCCCATTAATCAAAACGGAAAAATGCGCGTAGAAGAGACTGATGTTTGAAGAAGTCAACCAATTTGCATACCTTGGCAGCTACATAGACCAGGATGGTGACACCAGAAAGGAAGTTAGAATTAGAATTGCAAAAGCAGCACCGATCTTCAAGGATCTTGAGAACATATGGCATTCAAATGTTTTAAGCACAAAAACCAAGTTAAGACTATTCAATTCAAATGTAATATCCACTCTCATTTATGCGTGCGAAAGCTGGAAAACAACTAAAGAAATAGACAAGAAAATACTCGGCATCAAGTGGAACGAATTCAAGAACACTGCAGAGATAAGACAGATGACTGGACAACAACCAGTCTCATGGGTGATCAGGAAAAGGCGATGGCCATATGTTGGTCACGTGATGAGAAGAAACGATCAGAGAATCGCACAACAAGCTATCAAGTAGAACACAACAGGCCAAAGAAAAAGAGGCAGACGGCGTGAAACTCTGAAAAGGTCATTGTTAAGAGTGGCCAAATTAATAGGCATAAAATCCCTTGCTGAGGTTGAAAGGCTCGCCGAAGACAGGAAAAATTGGCGAACTACCTTGCGAGCCCTATGTGATGTTTAACAGCACGGGAAGGATATAAGATAAGAAATAGAGCAGATAATCACCGCAATGTTTCGAAATCGCCTTAACCTTCTTTCCTATTAAACCAAAAAAATCATGTATAGATTTCTCTTCCTTTCATTCAGTTGAAGGATTTTATTCTAACCGTGGCATAATATTCCCTCCACTGTGTATGTGCTGACATGTAAGGTTAAATATCCGTGCAACTGTTTTCTTTTTTTAAGATCAAAGTACTTGGTATTTCCAACAAATTTGTATACACCGCTACAGCACCTGCTGTGCCAAAATATGTACCTTTGAATACAATTATTTTCACCGGGGGGGGTGCTAATCAGACTGAATAACTACCATATTTGACTACTCGCGTTAGGGGTGGCGAACTATAGCTGGCCAAGATTCTGTTGTATCTCCCAGTGGTGCCCCTCCAAACAGATAGCAATCTGACCTGATAAATAGAGGTCGTAGCGGGAAAACGAACCATTTTTCTTTTCATTTGCATTTGCATGTCCCTTGCGGAACTTTGCCCCACCCCCATCCCTAAAAGCACTCATGTAGGCCTCTCAGTTGTGAGCAAGATGGCCTGCTGCTGATGCATCCATTTGCAGATCATCAACGATGTCTTGCAGCCATCTTCGCCTTGGTCTTCCTCTCTTTCTTTTTCCCATTATGTACCATTCCAAGACGGTTTTCTCTAGATTATCATGACGTTTAATGTGTCCAAAATATTTAAGTTTCCTTTGTTTAATTCTCTTTACTTCATTCATTCATTCCTTTGCTTGTCCCTTGCGGAACTTTGCCTCCCAAACAGCACTCCTGTAGGCCTCTCGGTTGTGAGCAAGATGGCCTGCTGCTGCTGCATCCATTTCCAGATCATCAACGATGTCTTGCAGCCATCTTCGTTTCGGTCTTCCTCTTTTTCTTTTTCCCATTATGTATCCTTCCAATACGGTCTTCTCTAAAGTATCATGACGTTTAATGTGGCCAAAATATTTAAGTTTTCTCTCTTTAATCCTCTTTACTAGCCAGCCTTCTTCAATATTAAGCTCTTGTAGTATAGATATATTTGTTCTTTTTTGTGTCCACGATATTTGGAGAACTCTTCTATAGCATTTACATTCAAAGGCATTTATGTGCTTCTCAGCTGTTTTGTTAAGTGTCCAGGTCTCACAGGCATATGTTGCGATGGGAAAGATGCATGCCCTTAAAAATCTTATTTTTGTGTTTCTGTCTGCTCCTCTCCACAGATTCTTTATTTGTTTTACTTTCTGAAGAGCAATAGATGTCCTCCTTTTAATTTCCCGCATTGTATCTCCATTATTAGTTAGTAGTGATCCAAGATATTCAAAACTCTCCACTTCTTCCAGTTTTTCCTCACTGATACATATTTCAGTTGCCTTGTCTGTTTTGTCAGTTGTCATCACTTTAGTTTTCTTTGCATTAAGATAGAGGTTCTGCTCTTCGCTGTTCTTGCGGACTGACATAATTAGTTTTTCCATTCCTTCTTGTGTTGTGGACAGCAATACTGTGTCATCAGCATATCTAATCTCTGGTATTTCATAACCTCCAACTGTTATGGCATCGTAATATTCTTTGTCTACACCTTCTCTAACATTCCTCATTATATTTTCAGTATACAAGTTAAATAAGTAGGGTGACAATATGCACCCCTGACGGACCCCTTGTTTTATGTCAAACCAAGTTGTTGTTTCACCATTTATTCTTACTGCTGCTTGTTGGTCTAAATACAGCAGTGATGTTAATTGTATCAAATGTGTTGGAAATCCCATTTTTTCCATTATTTCCCAAAGTTTCTGGTGTTGTACACAATCAAATGCCTTTGAGTAGTCTATAAAGGATAAATATAGATTCACATTAAACTCCCTGCATTTCTCTATTATTAATCTTAGATTGAATATATGATCTCTTGATCCTCTTCCTTGCCTGAAGCCAGCTTGGACCATATTGACTTCTTCTTCTATTTTCTTTCGAAGTCTACCCATTATGATTTTTAACAGAATTTTACTGGCATGACTAATCAGGGCAACAGTTCTGTAGTTGGTGCATAATTTCAGGTTACCCTTTTTTGGCAGTGGTATGAATACAGTTCTTTTCCATTCTTTTGGCCAAATACCTGAATGCCATATCTTTTTACATAGTGCATGATAGATTGTTGCACACTCCTTTCCTCCTGCTTTAATAAATTCAGCGGTTATCTCATCACATCCTGGTGATTTACCATTTTTCAGACTCTTTATTGCCCATAAAACTTCTTCCATTGTCGGCTCGGGTTCTTTCTCCTCCAATAATAATTCACACTGTTGATTTCTGCTTCCACAGTCGGTTGTTTCATACATTCTTTTGCAATATTCCTTCCATCTTTCCAGAATTTCCTCTGTCTCTGTCAGAGTATTCCCCATCTCATCACAAATTACATTTAGCTTAGGTGTGACATTTCTCGTCAATGTCTTCATTTCTTTAAACATTTCACTATCTCTTCCACACCTCTGATGTTCTTCTATTCTTTCACAACAATCTTGTATGTATTGTTTTTTGTCTTTCCTTATGTTTCTTCGTACTTCTTTTGTTAAAGTTTTATATTTATCTTTGTTGTTGTTTGTCACTCTCCATTGCGTCTTCATTTCTCTACATTGTTTTATCAGTTCTAGTGTACCTGCTGTGATCCATCTATTCTTTTGTGTTTTCTTTACTGGAACCATGTCTTTAGCTGTTGTTACTAAGATATCTTTGGCCTGCGTAGCCAATTCATCTGGTGTCATCTCTTCCTGTACAGCCATCAGGATTTCGAAACGGTTCTTCACTTCTATACCGTATTGTTCTGGTATATTTGTAAGGTCAAAGCGGAGTGGTCTTGATCCTATAACTCTTTACTAGCCAGCCTTTTTCAATATTAAGTTCTTGTAGTATAGATATATTTGTTATTTTTTGTGTCCATGATACTCGCATTTGAAGAACTCTCTGTAGCATTTACAATCAAAGGCATTTATGTGTTTCTCAGCTGTTTTGTTAAGTGTCCAGGTCTCACAGGCATATGTTGGGATGGGAAAGATGCATGCCCTTAAAAATCGTATTTGTGTAGTTCTGTCTGTTCCTCTCCACAGATTCTTTTAGTTGTTTTACTTTCTGCAGAGCGATAGATATCCTCTTTTAATTTCCCTCACTGTATCTCCATTATTAGTTAGTAGTGATCCAAGATATTAAAAAACTCAAAAACCTCTTCTAATTTTTCCTCATATACATATTTCAGCTGCCTTGTTTGTTTTGTCAGATGTCATCAATTTGGTTTTCTTTGCATTCAGATAGAGGTTTTGCTCTTCGCTGTTCTTACAGACTAACATAATTAGTTTTTCCATTCCTTTTTGTGTCGTGGACAGTAATACTGTGTCATCAGCATATCTAATCTCTGGTAATTCATAACCTCCAATTGTTATTGCATCGTAACATTCTTTGTCTACATCTTCTCTAACATTCTTAATTATATTTTCAGTATACAAGTTAAATAAGTACAGCGACAATATGCACCAGGTCCTAAAAATCGGTCGAACCGAAGTTGGATGAGTTGTGTGCTAAAAGGCGCTCAACTGCGACACAACGCAACCAACGCCCTATTTGAATCTGAAACGGCGCGCATGTTGAGCAGTTCAGAATGAGGTTTTATAGATGGAAAAAAAGGGCGCGAGCAGGGTCGTCTGTGGTCTGTAATGTGTGGTCTGTCGCGCGGAATATGCGCTAATAATTAGTGTATAAATATATAAAACTAATTATATAAATATGTACGAAGCTACTGCAGTAAAGCTGTTATAACAAAATGTATAAAGTAGGAAAAAAGTAGGAACAACTTTATTAATTAACAAGCATACTCTTGCGACGCTTCGGTTTGCACTTTAATTATGTAATAACAACAACAAAAAATGGGAAGAAGAAATAGAGAAAGGAGATAAAATCTAAATTCAGATGAATGTTGTGTAAAAGGTGGGAATTGAAAAAAATAGAATAAAATAAACACATTGAGCACTTAGCTGCGACTTTTAAGAAACTGTGACTTGTAAGAGGCTGTGTTCAGAAGTGCGCATGGTGGAGTGTAGGGAATTTTTAAATGGAGACTTGTGATGTGATAGGTGGGTCGAAAAGGGTTGGAAGGGGGGGGGGGGGGAAGGGGAACTACGGAAAGGGGAGAAAGTGATACAATCGTAATCTAGCTGAGAGAAGATGAAATAGGTGATTGTAGTTGGGGTAGAGTGGGTGTAATCTGATGCCCTGAGGAGGGCACTACAATGGTAACTGCTATGGGACACTATTAGAGGAACTATATGTTACAAATGAGGAAGGAATGGAACTTAGTTCAGAGAGACTATGGTTATGGTAGAGGGAAATATTAGGTGTAGCTGAACTGCGAGTTCAAGCCATGTGATTCCAACATCCAATATTCCTGAATTTTGGTGCTCAGCGTGACATTGTTTGATGGCTGTTACCAGAAAACAGATTTGCCTCTGTATTTGTGGCCATTGAAATGATTAGGGTCTGGTTTCGAAGCATGTTGGGTGATATCATACAGATATTTTGCATGCAGTCACCTAATCTAAGACCAGTTTCAAAATTATCCTGCATGTTTTTGCATACACTGGCATATATCACATTACGGGACTTGCATGTGAGTTCCTCATGGAGAGTGAGGATAGTTTTTGGGGAAGGTGATCGTTTTCATTTCCCAGACTACAGGGCAGGTAATACAGAGAGGGCGGTTACATTTTCTGATGCCAGTATATGCAAGGTTCCGCTTCAGGTGGCTATGTACGAGGATGCCCTTAAGATTTGGTTCCTTTTTTTTTGTATGGTAATAGGGGTTTATTGCCATAACAATTGGAGGTTATGAAATACCAGAGATTAAATATGCTGATGACATAGTATTACTGTCCACAACCCAAAAAGGAATGGAAAAACTAATTATGTCAGTCTGTAAGAATAGTGAAGAGAAAAACCTCTATCCTTAATGTGAAGAAAACTAAATTGATGACAACTGACAAAACAAACAAGGCAGCTGAAATATGTATCAATGAGGACAAATTCAAAGAAGTGGAGAGTTTTGAATATCTTGGATCACTATTAACTAATAATGGAAATACAATGAGGGAAATTAAAAGAGGACATCCATCGCTCTTCAGAAAGTAAAACAACTAAAAGAATCTGTGGAGAGGAACAGACAGAACTACACAAATAAGATTTTTAAGGGCATGCATCTTTCCCATCCCAACATATGCCTGTGAGACCTGGACACTTAACAAAACAGCTGAGAAACACATAAATGCCTTTGATTGTAAATGCTACAGAGACTTCTTCAAATACGAGTACCATGGACACAATAACAAATATATCCGTACTACAAGAACTTAATATTGAAGGTTAGCTAGCAAAGAGAATTAAATAAATTAAACTTAAATATTTTGGACACATTAAACGTCAAAGTAATCTAGAGAAAACCGTCTTGGAATGGTACATAATAAGAAAAAGAAAGAGAGGAAGAACAAGGCGAAGATGGCTGCAAGACATCGTTGATGATCTGCAAATGAATGCAACAACAGCAGGCCTTCTTGCTCACAACTGAGAGGACTACATGAGTGCTGTTAGGAAGGCAAAGTTCATCAAGGGACATGCAAATGAATGAATGAATGAATAGGGGTAGATCAGAGAAGATGTCGCGAGTATCGGGATCGAGTTGGGTTAGTGGCAGATAGCGATAAAGAATTTTCTTAACAATCTGATTGTTATACTGCTTACCAACATAAGTAAAAATAATAACAACTTAGTCATCTGATTTCAGATCACACGAGTTCTCAGTTAATTCTGCAGCTCATAAAGTAAATAATCTTCAGAACGCTCATTCAATTTATATATTACTTTGAGAGTTTTAATAACCATCTCCACTCTGTTACAGTAGCTGCGTACGAAAGAAGTTTAGTAAAAATAAACACACCATATATGTTTGTTTTATATCATACCAGCAGTTTTAAACATTTAAGTGGTAGAGGGCTTCCTGCCTGAGGGGAGTGTATGGTGTTTGCAAATAGCAACAACTCCAGGGGTGGACTCTTCAGTTAACTCGTGCCTGGAATACTTCATGCAAGCATCGATAACACACTTGGCATGAAACTGTATTTACTTTTGGTCACCTGACTTTATTTTCTTTAAACTGAAGATATATTCAGAGTCTAAGTAAAAATGGAATTTAAATGATAATTCCTTTAAAAAGCTAAAAAAAAAAGTACCAAATGATATACTGTATAATGGGGGCCAAAATTATTAAGATATTCGTGCACTATTTTGTTGGCTAAATATAAAACTGTGAAATCGCCCATTGCTCAGTTTCCAAAAATAGTAGTGACATCATTTCAGCTGCGATCATGATTCTAAACATAGTCTGTAAACCAATCAGATTTGTGGAAATTTTGTAAATTCAGCAGACGTATGCTCAACGTTTTGTCGTCTGGCGCATGAATCTTTTCGAAAATAGTTCTTGTAGTTGATCGGAGTCCACCATTCTCTGTAAACTGGTGTCGTGGAGGAGTTGGTTTATTTTGTCGTGTGAATTTTTGGCTGTGTAAGTGATTTGTGATTATTCTTTACATTTATTTGTGGTGCTGCTGTTTAACCAGTGCGTTTATTGTGCCGAAATCATAGAGAAAAAAAAAAGAAACTAGTAAAATTTTATTCGCGTTGAAATAGTTGATTGCGTACGAGTAATAATTTCTGTGTCGAACCGAAAAAGCGAGACAAATTGGGCAGCATAGATAGATAAATATATTGGAAATAAAAACTGCTACCCAGCGACAGTAGATACTTCGCGCTACCTAGAATCGAGTTAAAGAGCAACTACATTTAATTTAAAACATGGAGATGCAAATTAATGATGGTCTTTTGCAGGATCCAGGCTGGGATCAAGATTTCAACATGAGTTACTCGTTAGGAGGAGACGACATCCTTGATTACTTGGTAGGTTCAGATATCAGTCTAGCTGCCCTTGACAGTTTTGAAACGAATGAGAGATTTTCAGTGCATACCAGTGACTCTTCGCCAGTGGCGTGCAAGAGCGAGACAATTGTTTTGAAGTCCCCATGGCATGAGTCTGACAGTGGTGTTTCAGATACACTGAGCTTTGTCGGGAGCCCGTCAGACACAAGTCCGGGAAAAGTGACTGGAGAAGACATGCTTCAGTTTTCCACAGTTTCACAGAACGCCCCTTTAAATGTGCTTCCAGTGCCTAGAACACCAGTTAACGATGATGTTATGGGGTATATATTTGGTGACAAAAGTAATGAATTGCCATCATACATAAATACCACCCAGACAGACAGTGCCAAAAATGCTACACATACAAGTACTTCTGGCCGACCTCAGAGAAAGTGTTCCAAGAAGACAATATGGGAACCACAAAGTGACTTTTCTGACAGTGATGATTCTGACTCTGTGGATCATCATCAAGGCCCATTGAGAGCAAAGACTCTACAGCCTGTGAGCAGCAAAAGTGAATTGTCATCATGCAGTCGTAGAAATATTGTTAATATTGTCAAGATTGTAAAACCAACATCTCAAGCTAATGATGCCACATCTGAAGACATATTGAAAGCTCTTGATGAAAAATCAAAGAAGAATGCTCAACAGGCAAAGATAAACAGAGAAAAAAAGAAGTTATATATAAAGAATTTAGAAAATGATCGTGACAATCTGGTAAAGGAGAACAGCAAGTTGTCTTCACAAATTGGACATATGACAGAGGAAATGCAGGAGCTGCAGGAAGAAGTTTGCTATTTGAAATCCGTTCTTGCTAATGCTAGTGCTTTATCAGGACTTCTTAAAAACATCAGTAATGTTAAAGATGTAAAGTTGTCTGCCACATTCACCAGCCGCAAACGAGGATGTGAGAATGATCACTCGTACAATATTATCAGCGGCAGCCCTGCAAAGAAGGCATGTGTGGTCAGAAAGAGTTTCGAAAAAGCTGGCGTGTGCTTGCATGTTAGTGAGGGTGAAGCTTGCTTAGAATTTTGTGCCCATTGCTCAGCACTTGCACGAAAAACACATGATCTGTCTTGAGAAAGTTGTGGTTTTTGTGCTTTCTCTCGAGAACTTGTATCTGTTAGATATACTGGGAAACAACAGACAGACCAGAGTTGGGTATTTCTTCTTTTGTGTGCATGCTGGAAATTGTGATGTACTTCATGTACCTGGACATGGTACAACATGAGAACAAGTGGAGCATGTTAGTTACCAGTGACCAAACTGTGTCTTCTGTACCCACAAGGTACAGCAGTTTATAAGATGCTGCTTGCTGCTTTTTTTTTTTGTTCCCTTTTTTTTTTTTTTTTTAAACCAGGAAATAGAAATGTGAGAACAGATTGAGATGTGCTTTCAGTCCCCATTAAAACCACTGTGTCATGAAAACCAGCAGGATGTGAGGATTCACTTCACTGGCCATTTGTCTTGTCTAAACAGAAGCTGTGTACATTAATGCTGTAGTGATGTATTGGAAATGTACATTTTGTATAGTTTTACTACTCTTTGTTTTATTTTCATTATATTCCTATGATGTTTTAAACCAGACCTTTTTCCATTTTTAGGTGCAACTGCCTCTTTCATCTTTGCAATGTTGCTTTGTCTGAATTATCAATTGCTGAATATAACACAAAGTTGCATGGGTGAGGGTGACAAGCAACTTTGGTTGAATATGGTAAGATATTGTTTATTGTGTGCATTACATCATTGCTGGGAATGGGTGTAGTTTTGGAAATGTTGATCTTTAAAATATTTTTAGCTTTGATTGAGTTTATTATTGTTTTTTTTTTTTTTTAATGTTTAGCAGAGAAAGTTGGCATTTGTAAGACGAAACAGTTGCCACCTATCTCTGATTAATTAAGTTTAGTATTCTTGCTGGATCAGTAAGCTAGACTTGACCTTGAGGCTTGGAATTGCTAGACATTGTCAATAAGTGTTACCACTTTGGTGGATGTTAGCAGAACGAGGAGTTATTTATTTAAAAAGAAAAAAGAATTTTAGTTATACTGTTTTAAAAAAAACTTGTAGAACAGCTTCATATGTTAGTAAGACTTGTATGTTATGAAATTGATGCAGTAATATAGTTTTTCTTTCAGGTTCTTATAATGACTGTTTTTTTGTCATCAGCTTTCATTGTGGACTGTGGGGAGGAAAGTGTTATGGAAAGGTTGAAGATTTGAGGTGTTGAGAGTGAGAAAAATCCTGCAGATTCCTTCCGTCACTTCTGCTGGTCTGAGGCTTGTGAATGGAGGGTGGTGAATCCCTGGTAGGTACCGCGAGCCAAGGATGCCAGTCTGAAATGGTTCCACTCACAGCCTGTGCTGCTTTGCATGGGAAACTTTGTATGATAAAGTGTAATGATTGGGGGCACAGATATATTTCTCTAGTCCATGTGAACCATTCAGGCAAAACAGGCATCCTGGCAATGACCAGTACATTGAGAAATTTTAAAAAGAAAAAAGGAATATAGTCTTTGCTGAGATCATAAAGCTGTATTTAGTAACAAATTTGATCTCTTTTCATGTTTTATTGGGTTACAATGAAGTTGAAGTTTGATATATTTACTTGTTGAATCTGTTTCAACTTTCAAAATGAAATTGTCAGAAAGTGGATAATAGAAAACTTCTGTTTCATTTAAGCTTTTCTGTTAGTATATGTCAAATAAGCATTTAATTTCAGAACATTCGGATCTCTCGAAGTGGCATAGATTCTAGCACACAAACCACTGTTCCTTCTTACATGTGCTGGAATTAACTCATTCTGTGCCGCAGAAAAAACATGGACATTCCATTTTGTGCCAAATTAAAAGGCAGTCTTGATCTGTATAGAGGTTAATAGTTGTGAAAATGAATGTAACAAAGTAATCCACATTAGTAGTATACCTTTATATATATACATAAATAGCTATAAGTCTATGAAGAATTTGTAAATGCAGAATTTTTTAGGAAAAAATAATGTGATGTTTTTAGACAGCAGTTGTGTCTTACTTACCATCGGCTAGGTCTAGATCCACACTACTTACCATCTGAGATTTCTAGATCGATTTGTCAATGTCATCTTGTACTAGTCTTGCTGAAATAATCTTCTTCAGTCTGTTTCATAGGTCAAAATCTACTTGGGGCTCATTCAAGAACGGTGGTCTGGTCGTAGGGCTTGTCCATATATCTCAGACATCACACAAAATATTGAAATTTCTCAACAAAACAAAAAAAACCCCACCCATTTTCACTTGGTTGTTAGGCACGCTTCGGGCTGAACTATGGAAGTTCACCAGACATGTGCCAATAAAACGTGTACAATTACAAAATTACACTTTTTTTTTGTTGTTGTTGTAATGAAACAGGTGATAAATTTTTTCCCTTACGCATTTTAAAAATAGCATGATACCTAGGGCAGTTTACATTGTTAAGTCATTTCTATGAAAACTGTAAAATTGAAGATAACATGATAATTTCACATTAATGATCAGAAATTAATGTGAAAATTTTGTTCTGATCTCATGTGTCTCGTATATATAGGTAATTTATTTTTAATATATTGTTTTGAGAAATACAGTAAATCAGTTTTGAAGTAGAAACATTTGTCCTTTAGCATCAGATTTCAGTGCTGGAGCTTGGGTTAATCTCGTGTCCACATATCTGTAGTGCTGACACCCCTCCCTTTGTATTACCCCGTGAGTATTTATCAGTAAAAATTAATAGTGGCCAGAAATCCACCCATGCCACTCCCCTCCCCCTCTTGGACTTCCAGTTTCTGAGATGGTAACTTCATTACTGTCAGATCTTTCTCTCTTTTTTTAGCTAAAAGATCTTAGAATGCTATTAGCTCAGCATTATATGGTCCTGTTATTTCTAGTTAGATTGATCCAGCACATGAGCAAACCATTGCATGTTTTACTTTTTACGGTATGTGATAAATATGTTCACTACTTGATTGCTTGGAAATTCCTTATGTTGTGCTGAGAATACAGGAGACCCTGAAACAAGATAATTATGACTAGGCATGTCATCACAGACTGAAGGAGACGTTGCTTGCTTCATTTGGGTATATTTAAGAGTTACATCATGAGAAAACAGATTTATTAGATTGATCTGCCTGTGTAGTGTGTTAATAATGACACATTTGTGTTATTGTGGAGGCTTCTGTTTTTTATTCTAACTGAATGATACTATTTTTCAATATGTAGGAAGAGTGATAGCAAAGCCTGTACCAGATATTGTAACATACAGCTATGAACTTAGTGTTTTGTTGGTTTTTTTTTTTTAATAGCTACAAGGATTTTCTGGACAGGAATATATTGTTTTCAGTTGTAGCACAAAATAGAGGATGGTCTCTACCTTTCAAATATAGGATTCTCAGCTCAGGTCTTCAAAGAGGATGGAACAGAGAACTTGTTACAGTTTAAACTGTACTTGCTGTTTAGTTTCTTAAGAATGACAGAAATCAAGATAAAGTTTGTTATGCCCTCCCATCGGAAAGTGTTTGAAATGCTGAAATGTATCATGTAGTTTTCTGAATGGCCTAAAGTGGCAACTTCAACTATTTTGCCTTTATTTGATGACTGTCATGTAATTACGTTTATTGCAGAGAACTAAAGAAGCTTGCCTTCAGATGAATGTATGATGTGTATGTATTATGTAAATAAATTTTTTTTTTCTTTGGTCAGAAATATCACATAGGTGAATGTTTTACTGAGAAATGCTAATAAATTTATAAATTTTTAAAAATCATGTGTGATCTTATTTTGTGAAAGACTGGTGTGAGTTCTTGGTTCTGTAATAAAGATAAATATTAATTTTATTAACCCGCGCACAGTATACACATTTTCTATTTTAAAAAAGTTTTTCTCAAGACTTGTTTGAGATTACTGAGTTGGTATTGAACATAATACATACCTTACAACATTGAACAAATGCTGACAATTCATCTGCATCTTACTGTATGGAATATGCACATAAGGAGCAGACACTTCAGTCCAGAGTATGTGCCTGTACAAGGAAGCATGCTGGGTTGAACCACACACAAAGCTCTGTCAGTGAATGAAAGGGGAAAATATGGGTCAGTGTCTAGCAAGCACAACATAAGCCAAATCTTTAGCATGGACAGGAAAAATCACTTGCATAAAAACTGACTTGGATAAAGACTGAAACAAAACGTACTGATAACCAGATTTTTTAAAAATGCAAGAAACAATTTTATGCATGACAGAATATTGACCAGCAATTGACAGATGAGATGTAATCTTACAACTGTCAGTGGGATGTAAATAAGCTTATAGTAGGAAAATTAACCAGTTTTTAGGCAAGATTTTATTCTAAATTCATAGACATGTGAAAGAGATTTACCATAAATTGCTGACAGTGACTGGAGATTAGGGAAATGATTTCAGGTACAGCAGGTTCTCTCAAATTATTGTTATAATAATGGAGGTAAGTAAGCAGGGCCGTGTGGTTAGTTTTACACAGTGAGAAAAGTGGCAGAAAATGTATTAGATTTTAAACATAGCACTCCAGTGTTTCATTTAACAGCCTAATGACTGCACACACGCAGAAATATTTTGTAAAACAAAGTGAAAATTTATCATCAAAAGAAAGATGGAGTGTCCATGAATGCACACAAATCTATGACCAATGCAGGAGTAAAGCTGAAGGACAGAGATATAATGTGAACTACAAATGCATCAACGATGTTATTTGCAAATATACCACAATGATAGATAACAACACAGGTATAAACAATGTACTGTTGTGACATACACAGAGTGAGTCGAGCATTTTTGTTTTAAAGTAAAGGCTCAGTAACTGACATTGCGTATGGAGTTGCAGAACAGCTCAAGAGGACTTGCGGCTTTCATTATCTGGCACAACGGACAAAAAATGAAAACTTGTAAACCCCGGGGATCAAAAAATTTAGTCTGATTGAAATAAAAGGCTAAGATACTAGCCCTAGCTGATAACGTCTTTCAGGGCACATGCAGATACAGTTTTAGTGCCTATATTTTTCTTGATCTGTCAACACACTAGTGATGGTCAGCAAGGCAACAACCCTACCCACCTTTCCTTCCCCAACACCAGAAGTCTGTAGGTACGTGTTTGTACAGCTGGGGCAACTGGAGCACCTCTAACTGGATTAAAACCTACAACCTTTGCCACTCGGATGCCCAATACGAGATGAGCAGATTTCAGAAAGAATAGATCAGCTGTAGACTAAATACTATGTCAAAGACTTGAGAAATGCTAGGAATATGGAAAAGAAATACAGAATATCTTCATTCACTTCAAAAAAGCTTAAGACAACATGAATAGCAGCTTATGGATAATTGTGAAAGAAAATGAGATACCTAATAGTTTGACCAGAATGTGCATGGAGGATACACAAAATATAGTAATGAATAAAGGAAGGAAGTCAGCACCAATCTATACAAGAAATGCTTTAAAACAATGTGATATATTATCCTCGACTTAGTATTAGGAAAGGTAATCCAAAAAGTGAAATAAGACATACATGAGAGATGCACTCAAAGTGAGCCTGGCCATTAATCAAGATAAGTCAAGAGTATATGAAGAGAGCAGACTCGAGAATAATAGTAATAATGTGATTTATTGTATTTCTGGTTGGCTTGACCATAGTTCTTCAGTAATTACTGGCTCAAGATGACACGCACACAACAAGCTACTGAGACAAGCCCAAATGAAATACGCTTCGAGTCCGACCCCACGGCTGTACTTAGAGAGGGCTGGGAACCCCACCCACCCACAAACCCTGCTAAAATAGTACCAGGATCGGACCTGTTGAAAATCTCATATTCCTTCATCTCCAGTGTTGTCGTTGAACCGTTCAGTATAGGAATAAGCGGTATTTCAGCTCTATACCGCTTCGAAAACAAAGTCCGGTGGTTTGTAAAGTGGCAACGGGCCACACTACGCACTAAAACCAGTTTCACTAAGGAATTTTTGACGCGGGCAACCCCAAAGTGACCATCAAAACGGAGCGCCTTGAAAAAAAAAAAGCGAGAAAGGCACCTTTCACTGGATTCCCCCCCCCCCCCCAAACCAAAATGTCGGCCACATTGAAAAGACTCGAAGTACAGAGACCCTATCGTAGAAATCTCCAGAATACAGACGGGGGAAGGTGCATACAAACCAGGTAAGTCGCTGTCATATTGTGTAATCTTAGAAGCGACTGAAGGGCACTACGAGTCATAAAAATTGTAGGTCCAAATTCCCGGAAGAAAAACATCCTGCCCACTTAAGATGTGGCCTGGATGACCACCGGGCCACCTACTGCCCGGAGAAGAAAAACCAGAGAGGAAGCTCTAACAGAGAACGTCCCGTCACTGCCACGGACCCAGAACGTCCTAGAGCAAGGGAGAAAAGCGACACAACCAGGATCTTCTTACCGCAGACGGTTTCACCTTAGCAAAGAGGAAAAAGATAAGACAGCCTAGCTCAGGACTCCCAGCACAACCAAAGCACGAGCATCGGACGTTCCAACCAGAAGATCCGACGAACAACTCACAGGAAGAGTTGAGGCTAGGAGAAAACGACGAGGGTGGCCTTCAACCCCTCACCTCCCTAACCAGGACAGACGTAGCCACCGAGACCCAAAGACCACTTTAGAAGACTGCCGACAGCCGGAGCAAGAAGCAAGTCTGAGACACATGTCAGCGGTAAACCCTCAGGATGTACACAGTACTATATATTATATCATAACTTAAGCAATGGATGCACCAGCAGCAGGCCATCTTGCTCACAACAGAGAGGCTTACAGGAGTGCTGTTTGGGAGGCAAAGTTCCGCAAGGGACATGCAAATGAATGAATGAATGATGAACCTAAGCAAAAGCTCACCATGCAATTTTATTTTCATAGTTAGAGATGGATAGAGAAGTTGTAAGTATCAACACTGGAGGCATGGACACAAAATTACAACGCAGTGTCCTTGGCACATACACACAAACCAGACTTCGCAGCACAGACCACAACACAAGTAGGATTCAGAAACGCATGTTTCAGTTTAGCCTTTAAAGGATCGGGAGTGGCAATAATACATACATCAGACATGCGGTAGATAGCCAGGCCAAATAGAGACAGTAGAGGGAGAACTGTTCTAGATGAGATAATAAAAAATTCACACGCTTACACTATAGCTAACATACACACATCAACTACTTGCATTCCTCAGCCTGCCTTCTACGGGGATCTAGAATCTCTACTCACCCACACATACAGGGGATGCAATATTAGGAGGGAACTTCAACTGTGTATAAGCAATGCCAAGCTAGCACTCAAATGGCCAAAACCAGTACAGACCATAAACACCAGCTAGACTTGTTAAAAGTCATAATAAACACATATGACTTAGTGCACACACACACACACACACACACACACACACACACCCACAGGGCAGACATATCACTCACAAATACAAACACATAGCAGGAGTTAAGACTATAGCAGTATGCTCTTGGCTAGGGGTTATAACCAGGATTGGTATTTAGGAAATAATTAATAGAGTGAGTACCCTTGTTAAAAGGTAGGTTGGTTGAGACCATTGAGCGGGGGTCTTGGGAAAAACGTGCAGCATGGAGTAAACTGAGTGGGTAGGGATAGTATAAATACCACTCACGTTTTAGTCAAAGGGAGGGCCTTACTTGTTTGTGTGTAAGAGGGAGCCTTACTTGTTGGTTGTAGCAGGAGCCTTACTTGTTTGTGTTGTAGGAAGAACCTTAGTAGTTTTGATGTAGATGGAATCTCCTTTTAGGAAGAGTTTCTAGTAGTGGTAGTTTTTTGGTAGTTAGTTGGAAGATTTAGGTTTTCTTGTGATGGCTGAGGTTTTTAGTGGAACGTTTTAAGTATGGTTTTATTTGTATATGGACATTTGTAAGGTTTTCGCCCATATGGCGTAGAGTTCTCTCACGCCGGCATTGTCGTGAATTCTGTTCAGCCTAATGGCTACGTTTCCATCCTCATAACTTCACCCCTCATATTGTCCATCAATAAATCTGTGTTGTCTGAAGATATAACTACACCAATTGGCTTTGTTGGAATTCTCATTGTTGACCAGTTTGTTTTGGTTGGAAGACTGCCAAGTTATGTTAAGTTGTTGTATCTGTATTATTCTGTGGAGCTGGAAGCCTGGGTGTCTTGTTGTATTTTCTTAGTGTGTAACATAGAAAATTAGGTGGTTTTAGAACACCAACAACAAGAAGAAATTTATAAGATGAAACTGTACTCCACTAGAAGATTTAATTAAACCCAATAGAAAACAATTTCAGATGCAGCCTAGAAAACCATTTTAGTTGGCGCCAATACTATTGTAGTGGTGCTTTAAATTATATAAATAAGTAATTCTGTTACAAGACAGTGTGTACACATCGCAACATAGCACACAGTAAGGCATACATCTCCCAGGTACGTTAGTTCAAAGACCACAAAGCAGTCACCGCAACAATAAACAAGGTAGCCACAAGTATACCTTTATAACGATCGCCAAACTGTGTAAATTCAACAATACACTTCTCCGCAACAAATGATTTAATAATATCTTCATTAGCAGATACTCCGAATTTTTATAACAATAAATAACAAATTTACTTCAATATCGCTTTAGATTTTGAGCAGGTGGTGCGACTGTGATCGACGAAACTAACAACGATGTATCTAAATAGGGTCTCACACTTCAACTTTATCAGATATTAGTTTTAAATTTTATTGTCATATAAATGTACAGAGACTATGGTTATATCTAAGAAACAGAATCCACCAGCATGCAGTATTAAATTAAATGGAATCATTCTAAAGCAGGTGCAGAAATTCAAATACCTTGGAGCAGTAATAACTTCAGATGGGAAATGCAAAACAGAAATTAGGAACAGAATAGGCCAAGCAAAGACTGCATTTCAGAGAATGAGAAACATATTAGCTAACACATCTTTATCAATGAATGTTAGAAAACGAGTCCTAAAATGCTATATTGAACCTATCTTGTTATATGGAAGTGAATCATGGACAATAGGCAGGTCTGCACAAAAATCATTGGAAGCAGCAGGAATGTGGTTTATTAGAAAAATGTTGCGAATCCCCTGGACAGCAAAAATAACTAATGAAGAATGTATGAGAATAGCTGGAGAGACAAAAAAAAAAACCTTGCCAGAAAGATAAGAGAGAGACAATGTACTTTCATAGGACATGCAATGAGAAGAGGGGGCATTGAAAATATTATAACAACAGGAAAAATAGAAGGAAGAAGATCAAGAGGAAGACCAGGAGAAATGATACTGGACAGTCTGACGGGATGGTGTGAGAGGAGATCACCAACTGAACTGATGGCCTACATGAAGGATCGGGTACTCTGGAGAAGCATAATAGCCAACGCCAGTCGGCACGGCACCTGATGATGATGATGATGATATAAATGTGTTACAAATGTCAGTGTAAATTGATGCCAAAGACCAAATACAGCACACTGTACAGTGCATGTCTAGAACATGGTAAAGATTAAACAAATAGTAGGAAAGTCTTTATTAATAGCGTTCAAACGTATATATAAATAATCCTGCTCCAACTTTTGTTTTAAATAAACATTTTGTTGTCATATGTTTACTGCACTGGCTTTCGTACTTTGTTTTATATATACTTATACATACAAACTCTTCATGTTAGAGAAAGATTTAAAATTTCACACGGAGTAGCTGATAGTCTAAGAGAGATAACTGCCAAAAAAGAAATGCCCTTAATGACTATTTTTACGGTCAAAGAGAGATAACAATAATATTTATAAAGAAATCAGAAAATTCTTGCATAAATGTACATCATTTTTAATTCCCTTAAAAATCAGGAAAAGATAATAATATAAGGGGAATAAATAAGCAGATTAAACTGTCCACATTATATAACTAATAATTAGACAGTATGCAAAGAAGTTTCATAATTATTAAAAGTTATAAATTAGCACGGTAATATAATGTTACAAAATAAATATATTTTAATTTTCTTTAATTTAAAAAAATTCTACAAATGCCTATTTACTAAGTTTTAAATGTAACTTTATATGAGAATTTTATACATCGTACGAGATCATGCTTTTTAGGGACCGCAGACCCTTAGCATCAATACACCGTTGCCAACGGTTAATAAGGCTGTTTTTTTGTCAGACACGAAAGTGTCTAATTTGTACTGATCATACCTTTAGGGGCCATTCTAAAGTAGGTTTTTTTTCTTTATCATCGCTAATAAACACGTCTATTTCATGCTTCAAGATGCATACCAAGAAGCTCGTATACAACGAGCAGAAGGAGGCCAGTGCCATTCACCTGGGACACTTGTCATCACAACTGGATCTGCCGGTCTTGCCCAGATGGAGTTGCAACTCTTAGCAGGTTTGAAAATAAAAACAAATGGTACGTTATCACAGGCAGCCCATATAGCTCACTACAGTACCTTATGTGGGAAAACATTCGTCCTAGACGACAAGAAACTGAACATTATGATCGAACACATGGACAAAGAGTTAAGGGAACCTTACATCCTTACCGTGTCGCTAAACATCTCGTAAGGCCCGAATGTTAGTTCGCCAAGATTTCCTGTCTTCGGCGAGTTTTTCAATCTCTTCAAGGGAGGTTATGCCCACTGAACTGGTCTCTCGTAACAATGTCATCTTTAGAGTTTCACGTGGTCGACCTCTTTTTCTTCGGCCTGTTGTGTTCCATTTGATAGCTTGTTTGGGGATCCTCTGATTTTTTCTCACATGACCGACATATGTCCATCTTCTTTAACTAATCACCCACGAGACAGGTTGTTGTTTGCTCATCTGTCTTATCTCTGAGTTGTTCTTGAATTCGTTCCACTTTTATATACTGAGCATTTGTTACATTGGTTGCCCCCAAGTGCTAAGCCACCAATGGTGAAACGTTCGGTCACCTTGGAAACAGTCCAACAAGTGTAAGTATAATATACCGTGCTGGGTTCTTAGATCCTGCCAAACCTGTCTGATCCTTCCTTATCTGATTCATGTCTACCTTGTTGAACATCTTGCGGCATGGTTCTTCTGCTGTTGTGTTACTTCTATTTTCCTCTGTCTTCTGGACTTCCTTGGTGGTACTTGGGTGACGAGGACGCTGACATTTCAAGAATTGATAAGGCCCACGACAAGTGGTCCTTTTCCTGCCGCCCCAAAGCGGTACCGCATTTCACTTTCATCAAGAGGTTAACTGGAACAAAAGATCTTCATTACCGTGCAAGGAAGGAAGCCACCGTGTCCAATATGGCGAAGTGACAATCACTGGGCCAGCAAATGCCCACGAAAACAGACTTCAGCACCCAGGAACTCGAGCAGACAAGCAGCACACACGACAGAACAACCCCTCGAGAGCTGGAGAGAACTTCTACTATGGAAGACACAAACGTTCAAGCTACAGTTGACCAAGACCCATCTTCGGAAGCCGTTGACGACAACTTCCAGTTAGTGGATTATAGCAGAAAAAGACGGCGTCCAGTGAGGTCCCCAACAACAAAGGCTGAGAAAAATCCACCGCCTTGCACCCCCTCCCCCCCCCCCCCCACAAGCATGATACAGACACACAAACCAGGTTTCATTCTCATACAGGAAACAAACAAACAAACATACATACAGACAGGCACGCAGCACAAATCACGACATAGTTAAGCTTTAGATTCTCATATTTTTGCTTCATCATCATCATCAGGTGCCGTGCCGACTGGCGTTGGCTGTTATGCTTCTCCAGAGTACACGATCCTTCATGCAGGCCATCAGCTCAGTTGGTGATCTCCTCTCATACCATCCCGCCAGACTGTCCAGTATCATTTCTCTTGGTTTTCCTCTTGATCTTCTTCCTTCTATTTTTCCTGTTATAATATTTTCAATGCCCCCTCTTCTCATTGTATGTCCTATGAAAGTACATTGTCTCTCGCTTATCTTTTTGACAAGGTTTTTTTTGTCTCTCCAGCTATTCTCATACATTCTTCATTAGTTATTTTTGCTGTCCAGGGGATTCGCAACAGTCTTCTAATAAATCACATTTCTGCTGCTTCCAATGATTTTTGTGCACACTTGCCTATTGTCCATGATTCACTTCCATATAACAAGATAAGTTCAATATAGCATTTTAGGACTCGTTTTCTAACATTCATTGATAAGGATGTGTTGGATAATATGTTTCTCATTCTCTGAAATGCAATCTTTGCTTGGCCTGTTCTGTTCCTAATTTTTGTTCTGCATTTCCCATCTGAAGTTATTACTGCTCCAAGGTATCTGAATTTCTGCACCTGCTTTAGAATAGTTCCATTTAATTTTATACTGCATGCTGGTGGATTGTGTCTTTTTGATGTTCAAAGTAAGGCCTTTCTGTTCACTTTCTTTAGCGACTTTATCCAAGAGATTTTGCAGGTCTTGATGGTTCTCAGCTATCAGTACTGTATCGTTAGCATACCGAAGGTTGTTAATATTGTATCCTGCAATTTTTATGCCTGGTTCTGTGATGACCGTTCTTAGAATATTCTCGCTGTACAGAGAAAAAAGGTCTGGAGATAGTATACATCCTTGTCGCACCCCTTGTTTTATAGGTTGATATTTTCCAGTTCTATTTTCAACTCAAATTGCTGCTTCTTGCTGCCAGTATAGATGTTTTACAATCCTCAGGTCTTTACCGTCTATGTTGATGTCTTCAAGCATTTTAATAATTTCACTATGTTTCACCTTGTGGAATGTCTTGGTGTAATCAATGAAGCATAAGTAGAGATCTTTCTGTACTTCTAAAGCTCTTTCTGTTAGCGTTCGTAAAGCATAAATGGCATTGTGTGTTCCCTTTCCTTCAACAAATCCAAACTATTCATCTACTATTTCCATTTTTATCTTTTTCCTTGTTCTTCTCATAATAATTCTCAGAAGTAGCTTCGTTATGTGACAAGAGAGGCTGATAGTCCGGTGGTCATCACATTCTTTGCAGCTGGTTTCTTTGGTAGTGTTATAAACGTGGATTTAAGCAGGTCACTGGGCATATAACCACTGTTGTAAACGTCATTTAGTAACTTGGTTATTATTTTTATTCCTGTCTCCTCTAGTGCCTCTATTTCTTCTATTGTTATATTATCAGGCCCAGTCGCTCTTTCATTTCTTCATGTGTTTGATGGCATCTATGATTTCGTCTTCAAATATGGTGGTCCATCACAGTTTTCAGTATCTGGTGTTAATTCTGGTCTTTCTCCTCCATAAAGCTCACCGATGTACTCTGTCCACAATGTCTTCTTTTCCCATTAACATTTTACCTTCTTTTGATTTCAGGCATCCTGTGGTATATTTTTCTTCCTGCCTGTGAGTTCACGAATTCATTTGTACATGTTTTTGCTGTCTTTATTATGAGAGTCCTCTATTTGTCTGCACTGTTCATTTAACAACACTTCCTTTGCTTCTCTGCATTTGTGTCTTATTTCTTTATTTATCTTGCTATATTTTTCTTGGTTATTTTTACTCCTCCTCCTCCTCTTGTCCATCAGTCCTAAGGTGTCGTCTGTCATCCATTTATTTTTAGAGGCTTCTTTTTTTTTTAGTGGTATAATCTCCTTAATATAGAACATCTCTCATGGATGTAAGGGCTTATAGGGATGCAAATGTCAACAGTGATCACAACCTGTGCATAGGGAAAATAAAACTAAAATTGAAAAGTCAACACAAGAAATCAGTACACAGAAAGATAAACAGCCACAGCCTACAAGAAGAAAATACTAACATTAATTTCAATCAGGAACTTGCCAATCATTCCAAAACACCCAGTGAAGTTGAGGAGATAGGTATAGATGAGTTATGGAATTCTTACAATACAGCCATAATCACAGCACCAAAAGCAAGCGCTGGACTGAAAAAACCAAATAGAAAAGCATGGATATCAGATAAAACATGGAAGTATATACATGAAAGACGAGCAGTCAAATTAGACATGTTGAATGCAAAAACAGATCATGAAAGAGATTTGGCAAAAGCAAAATACAAAGAAATAGACAAGAAAGTAAAAAGTTCAGCTAGAAGGAATAAAAGAGAATACATAGACAGTATGGCGAAAGAGGCAAAAAAAGCAGCGAAAACAGGAGACAGCAAAACTTTATATAACATACAAAAGAGGCTAACAGGTACTATTACATCTAAAGAAAGACCAATCCTTAGCAAAACTGGAACACTATTAAGATCAAATAAAGACCAAAAGCAAAGATGGGCTGAACACTTCCAAGAAATACTCAATCGACCACACCCAAAAGAATTGTTAAACCTTGAAACTGACTTACCAGCCCCACAACTAAATGTCAACCTAGATGAAATTAAATTGCATGAAATTGAAACAGCAGTGAATTTAATGGCTAACAACAAAGCTGCAGGTGAAGATGAAATAACAGCCGAAATGCTAAAAGCTATCAATAGTGACAATATGAGACAACTACAAAGAATGTTTAACAAGATTTGAAAAGAAGAAAAGGTCCCTTCTAACTGGAAGAAAGGAATCATTGTTAAAATACCAACAAAAAAAAAAAAAAGGCAGCCTTACTGACTGTAACAACTGGAGAGGAGTAACCTTAATATCAGTCTTGTCAAAAGTATTTTGCAAGGTCATTTTGAATAGACTCAAAGATATAGTGGATACTGCAATGAGAGAAGAACAAGCAGGATTTCGAAAAGGGAGAAGCTGTCTCGACCAGATCTTTACTCTCAGAATAATACTTGAAGAACATATTGAAAAGCAGAAACCATTAATACTGAACTTCATAGATTTTAAAAAAGCATTTGATAGCATACACAGAGATTCATTATGGAGAATTTTATGTCTATATGGAATACCATCTAAAATTGTCAACATCATTAAGGACTTATACAATGGATATGTTTGTGCAGTCAAAACAGAAGAAGGGATGAGTGAATGGTTCCAGATTGAAACAAGCGTGAAAAAAGGATGTATACTGTCTCCTTTACTTTTTGGGATTACAATAGACTGCATAATGAAAAATTGCTGCACAGGTAACACAGGTATTGACTGGGTACATGGGACCCAACTAGAAGATCTTGATTTTGCTGATGACATAACTCTTACCAGTAATAATGTGAATTTCATGCAAGAAAAAACAGATAGCCTGTCTTCACTGGCTAGCAAAATAGGACTTGAAATTAACAAAGACAAAACAAAAATAATGCAAATTCCTCTCAATCAAAATGGAAAAATACACATAGAAGGAACAGATATTGAAGAAGTCAATCAATTTGCATACCTTGGCAGCTACATAGACCAGGATGGTGACACTAGAAAGGAAGTTAGGATCAGAATTGCAAATGCAGCATCAATCTTCAATAATCTTGAGAACATATGGAATTCAAAAGTTATAAGCACAAAAACCAAGTTAAGACTATTCAATTCAAATGTAATATCCACCCTCATTTATGCATGCGAAAGCTGGAAAACAACTAAAGAAATAGAAAAGAAATTAGACTCTTCTGAAAACAAATGCCTAAGGAAAATACTCGGCATCAAGTGGAATGAATTCAAGAACAATGCAGAGATAAGACGGATGACTGAACAACAACCATTCTCATGGGTGATCAGGAAAAGGAGATGGACATATGTTGCTCACTTGATGAGAAGAAATGATCAGAGAATCCCAAAACAAGCTATCAAGTGGAACACAACAGGCCGAAGAAAAAGAGGCAGACCGCGTGAAACTCCGAAGAGGACATTATTAAGAGAGGCCAAATTAACAGGCATAAAATCCTTTGATGAGGTTGAAAGACTCGCCGAAGACAGGAAAAATTGGCGAACTACTTTGCGAGCCCTATGTGACGTTTAATGGCACGGGAAGGATATAAGATATAAGAATCTCCTTAACAGTTTGATAGATAGGATCTCTTAACATTGCCATTGTTTATCTATACTATTTATCTTTGCTATTGCATTGTATCTATTTGTTATAATAACTCTGTATTGTTCTCACAGGTCTTGGTCATTTTTAAGGAGTTATGTATTCAGTTTGATGTCTCTCACTTTTCTGCATGCTTTCTTTAGCTTTATTCTAATTTTTCCACAGAGTGGGTCATGGTCACTATTGCAGTCGGCTCCTGGCATGGTTTTTATTGTCAGTAATGCATTGTGGAATCGTTTGTTGATTAATATGAAGTTTATCTGGTTAAAAGTCTTTTCGTCTGGGCTGCACCACGTTGCAGTCTTCGGGGATGTTGTTTAAACCAGGTGTTTCCTACAACCATGCTATGTATTCTTGCCCATTCAATTAATTTACTACCTCTGTCATTCTTCTCCCCCAGTCCATAGTCACCAACGATGTCTGAAGTACTTCCTTTACCAACTTTGGCATTAAAATCTCCCATGACTGTAGTAACTTCATGTGACTTTGTGTGTTTTAGGGCTGTCTCTATGTCATTATAAAATAGCTGTACATCTTCTTCAGAACTTTCCGATGTTGGAGCGTGCACTTGTATAATATTTATGTTTATTGGTCGTCCTTTCAGTTGGGCTAGCAGGACTCTGTCCGAGATGTTCAAATATCCTACAATTCTCCTTGCTGTTTGTTCGTCAAATATTATTCCTACTCCTCGTTCATGTTTCTCACTTCCTGAATATATTATTGTATATTTATCAGAGTTTATCTTCCCTGCACCTGTCCATCTAACTTCACTCATTCCTAATATGTTGATCTTCATCCTTTCCATTTCCCTCTTTACATTTTCTAATTTTCCAGCCTGGAATAAAGTTCTAACATTCCATATTGCTATTTTTAACTTGTAGTTTCGCCACCAGTAGCTTGATGACGGTCTGGCCTCACCTGTGGATCGTGAGCTGGCCTACCGGACGAGGCTGTTCCAGAGGAACATCCATTAACATCGTTCATAACAAATCTATTACTCTGAATAAGCATAATTGTTCGTGGGAGCTACAACAGTGGTTTCCCGTTGCCTTCTGCCGGTTTGTGTACGGACTCTCTGCTAGCCTTTGGACTGCCTGTCCTACCCGCAAGTCAGCGGGAGCGAGAGGTTTTAAGGCGCCTCTTACTCGTCTGGTATTCCCTTCATTGAGCATCTGAGGCACCTACTACCCCAACTCGCTCTCTGAGTCTACCGCCATTGGTCTGCGCCTGCTTATTTGGGTAAATCCTTATTCACAGTTGTCCTCCATATCTGGAGGACTTTCAGTATCTGTCAGATCGCCCCAGCTTTACTCAGATATATATATATATATATATATATATATATATATATATATATATATATATATATATATAAAGAGAACAACGACATTATAGTGCATGTGGGGCTATTTAAGAGTAATGTTCTAAGTGTACTACTCTATGGAAGTGAATGCTGGAAAATCACCAAAACCATAGAAAACAAGTTGAATTCTTTCCAGACTAAATGCTTACGAAGAATTAGAAAAATATTTTGGCCAAACACCATAAGAAATAACATCTTATTGGCAGAAATACAGATGAAGCCACTGACAGGAATTATTGAGGAAAGAAGCTGGCGATGGTTGGGACATGTGCTCCGAATGACTGACAACTCACTACCAAAAATAGCACTAAGATGGACACCACAGGGGAGCAGAAGTAAGGGTAGATCAAAAGAGACATAGAGAAGAACAACTGAAAGGATGTTGAGCAATAGAGGACTCACCTGTGCAAGAGCAGAAAAAAAAGGCAAAGGACAGGCACTTGTGGAAAACCCTTGCGGAAGCCCCATGTGACCAGGGCACCTAAGGTTCAGAGAGAGAGAGAGAGAGAGAGAGAGCATGTGGGGCTATTGGATGAGTAGTGCAGAGATTGAGGATTTTTAATAATCACGAGATTCTTTAAAAATCACTTCTTCCACCCCTATCTCCCCCCCCCCCCAACCCCTGGATAGGGAAACTCGATATTGCAAAATCTATTTAGTTTAATTTTATTTTTGTATCACTCATTCTTTTTTAAACTTAAGCACCCTCTACATTATTTCTTACCTATTTTTAACAAAAAGTTCAGCTCTCCCATTTGATTGACGTCATAATTCATATTTAGACTTTTCTAAAGTTTCTTTTCTTGCTATTTCAAAAGTCATACCCTACAATGGTCCACACAGACTTACATTAAGTTCGGATCCGGAATTTTGGAAAATCTATTTTTAGCACATTAGCGGCAAGATCGTGGCAGTATCATGTGATCTCAAGGAGAAATCAATGACATGACATAAAAATAGAAGCGTCCTGCCCACTCCCCCCACCCCCTAATTTGCTCAAAGATTTCACCCAGTCTTGTTCGTTTAAAGGCCCCATCCCTCTTCTTATTTTGCTATTCTCTAAGTCGTTGAAAAGAATTTTCGCTAGTGCTAATAGACTGTGGTATATTCCCAGGCAATGGTTCGCAAACTTATCACGTGCGGTTTTTAAAATTCGTTTGTTTGTCCCAGCACCACAGGAAACAGAGATAAAGAAAAGCTAGGAACACCTTCTTGCTAGCTAGGAACACCTTCTTGTTAGCTAGGAACACCTGACTAACTAGGAACACCTTCTGACTAGCTAGGAACACTTTCTTGCTAGCTAGGAACACCTTCTTGCTAGCTAGGAACACCTTCTTGTTAGCTAGGAAAACCTTCTTGCTAGCTAGGAACACCTTCTGACTAGCTGGGAACACCTTCTTGTTAGCTAGGAACACCTGACTAACTAGGAACACCTTCTGACTAGCTAGGAACATCTTCTGACTAGCTAGGAACACCTGACTAGCTAGGAACACATTCTTGCTAGTTAGGAACACCTGACTAGCTAGAAACACCTTCTTGCTAGCTAGGAACACCTTCTTGCTAGCTAGGAACACCTGACTAGCTAGGAACACCTTCTTGCTAGCTAGGAATACCTTCTTGCTAGTTAGGACCTGACTAACTAGGAACACCTTCTGACTAGCTAGGAACACCTTCTGACTAGCTAGGAAACACCTTCTGACTAGCCAGGAACACCTTCTGACTAGTTAGGAACATCTTCTGACTAGCTAGGAACATCTTCTGACTAGCTAAGAGCACCTTCTGACTAGCTAAGAACATCTTCTGACTAGCTAGGAACATTTTCTGACTAGCTAGGAACATCTTCTGACTAGCTAGGAACATCTTCTGACTAGCTAGGAACATCTTCTGACTAGCTAAGAACATCTTCTGACTAGCTAGGAACATCTTCTGACTAGCTAAGAGTATCTTCTGACTAGCTAGGAACATCTTCTGACTAGCTAAGAACATCTTCTGACTAGCTAGGAACATCTTCAGGCTAGCTAGGAACATCTTCTGACTAGCTAGGAACATCTTCTGACTAGCTAAGAGCACCTTCTGACTAGCTAGGAACATCTTCTGACTAGCCAGGAACATCTTCTGACTAGCCAGGAGCACCTTCTGGCTAGCTAGGAACATCTTCTGACTAGCTAGGAACATCTTCAGACTAGCTAGGAACATCTTCTGGCTAGCTAGGAACATCTTCTGACTAGCTAAGAGCACCTTCTGACTAGCTAGGAACATCTTCTGACTAGCTAGGAACATCTTCTGACTAGCCAGGAACATCTTCTGACTAGCCAGGAGCACCTTCTGACTAGCTAGGAACACCTTCTGACTAGCTAGGAACATCTTCTGACTAGCTAAGAGCATCTTCTGACTAGCTAGGAGCACCTTCTGACTAGCTAGGAGCATCTTCTGACTAGCTAGGAGCATCTTCTGACTAGCTAGGAGCATCTTCTGACTAGCTAGGAACACCTTCTGACTAGCTATGAACACCTTCTGACTAGCTAGAAACACCTTCTGACTAGCTAGGAGCACCTTATGACTAGCTATGAAGACCTTCTCACCAGCTAGGAACACCTTCTGACTAGCTAGGAACACCTTCTGACTAGCTCGGAACACCTTCTGACTAGCTAGGAACAGCTTCTGACTAGCTAGAAACACCTTCTCACTAGCTAGGAGCACCTTATGACTAGCTATGAAGACCTTCTCACCAGCTAGGAACACCTTCTGACTAGCTAGGAACACCTTCTGACTAGCTCGGAACACCTTCTGACTAGCTAGGAACAGCTTCTGACTAGCTAGAAACACCTTCTCACTAGCTAGGAACACCTTCTGACTAGCTAGGAACACCTTCTGACTAGCTAGGAACACCTTCTGACTAGCTAGAAACACCTTCTCACTAGCTAGGAGCACCTTATGACTAGCTATGAAGACCTTCTCACCAGCTAGGAACACCTTCTGACTAGCTAGGAACACCTTCTGACTAGCTCGGAACACCTTCTGACTAGCTAGGAACAGCTTCTGACTAGCTAGAAACACCTTCTCACTAGCTAGGAGCACCTTATGACTAGCTATGAAGACCTTCTCACCAGCTAGGAACACCTTCTGACTAGCTAGGAACACCTTCTGACTAGCTCGGAACACCTTCTGACTAGCTAGGAACAGCTTCTGACTAGCTAGAAACACCTTCTCACTAGCTAGGAACACCTTCTGACTAGCTAGGAACACCTTCTGACTAGCTAGGAACACCTTCTGACTAGCTAGAAACACCTTCTCACTAGCTAGGAGCACCTTATGACTAGCTATGAGCACCTTTTGACTGGCTGGGAACACAGAAGTTAGTGTCTTGTATCAGCATTCTCTTACGGAGGAGGGTGAGGAGCAGAAAGATGGCGCCTTACTCACGCTGAATGAAACAGCGGTCAGCCTAAAGTTGATTGATAGCCTCAGGGCTAGAGTACCATAGCCGGCCAAGACTCTACGTGGTCCGGCAGGTGGATCCACAGTCTACTGGGGCGCATCACTGACCCGAATCTGTGGCGTTCCTTTATCTCAGCAATGTCGGTACGGTCAAGAAGATTCCGTAACTCCACCGCAAGCACAATATCTCGCAATAACTTTTGCATTATAATAACATTTTCTGTCCATTGAGTTTAATTAGCCATTTCCAAACTGCCCCGTAAATATTATTCTGAGATCCGCTTCGTAGATTTTAGTGTCTCGTATCAAACATGAAGGAAGTTCTGTTCAAGTTTCAAAGTCCAGAGTAAATCGGATAATCCCGTTCTTATCTTCCGCAACCGAAGTTTTCTAGAAATTGTTTACCCAGAACTTCAGTTGCTTGCTCGAAACGTGCGGTATTCTGCTAAACTGACCCTGTATCTTTACGGTAGAAGGGAACATAGGTTTAAAGAGGTCACAAATATTTTTATTTAAATCTAGTTGGACCATACTCTGGTACCGTAATTTAGTTAACAGTTTAACCCTACATTTTACTATAACCTAACATTTATTTTTGTGACAAACATAACGCAAAACTTTGTCTTAGTCCAGCAAAAAACAGTCCCATGCCATTATAGTAAACGAGAGATAAAAGTGTTAAGTGGTCATAAACCGACCTGTTGGCACACTTGTTCGTGATTAAGCATGGCTGCCTTTCTGTCTCCAGTTCAGAGATGAACTTAGTGACTACTTTTTTTTTTTTACACCTGGACTGACCACAGTGCTCAGGACAGTAGTTAAATCTATGCAGGACCCGAATTAGGAATTGACTTATTTAGTTACTCGGGTAAATGGGGGTACTCGATTCCCATGATAATGGTATCATACATCTAGTAGTACCTACTTGCATCCGGATAAAAATAGAAATCAAACCAGATCTAGATACGGGAAGAACTGCTTGCTGACAATAGACTGAGGTCTATGTTTCGTAGGACAATCCAATATTTCGGCAAAAGGCTTTTTTTCAAGACTCATACACAAAAAACAAAACAACAGATAAAAACAAGAAAAATAGATTAAAAACAAATTAAACAGTTAGCTCTTTTTATATCCTTTCTTGTAAGAAAGGCTGGCACAAAATGCGCCCAGATAGGTATATAAAATGAAAGCAGGTGACTGGCTGAAAAATGAGATAAAGGGACAATAACAAACAGTACCAGTTTGTAAATAACATGGCGTCATGTCCCAGATGGTCCCAGCTTGCCTCCAAATGATAACAATGGTCTAAACAAAAGCCGCCCAGATAATAAAAGCGAGAAAACAAAATGGGGAGGTGTGAATGAAGGAAGGCTCAGAATGAAAAGAGATCATTGAAAGGACAAGAATGCAGACAGTCGACTCTATAGTCGAAATGGAGTTGAAAATTTCTTTACAGGTTTGCAGTAAGGCAGCAAATGAAGACAGTATGACGGCATCAAATGTTACAGGTTTGTAGTAAGGCAGCAAATGAAGACAGTATGACGGCATCAAATGTTACAGGTTGGACGAAGAACGACAGAATAGACAGCAGCCAGGTTCTAAACTGGAATCTCAACACTTCAGTGGACAGTTCAGATAATATTTAATATGATGATGATGGATCACTGAGTGATGATGATAGTATCCAAAAGCTCAAATTACTGATTGAACAGACACGAACAGCAAACACACTGGCAATAGAAAACAGTTGAGAACAGTTGAAGGCTATAAGAAGACGAAACATTTTATTGTCTCTTCTGTTATAACTAATTTTCTAACACATAACTGCTAACTGTTAAGTCTGAGAGCTAGGACCCGAGTCTCCAGTCATGTTCTCTCACGCTCACTTACCTTACAATTCCTATGCTCAGGTAGCACTGGTAAAAGCAAGACTAGTCAGCGAGTTCCACCGTAACGAAAACGGCGGGGGTTCGTCTCCCATGTCTCCATTCACTCCATGTCTTGACAAAAACAGGACTTCTCTTATACGACATTGAAAAAAAGACTTTCATCTCTCTCAGATCAAAAAGCACCCTACAAGGTTTCCAAACAATTCTCATGCTTTGACAACCGCTCAGACATGTGCTCTTGTTGTAGGTTAAAGCTCTGTTTCGATAACTCAAAGGAAATTACCTCAAAATTGTGTGCGCGCGCGCGCGCGCGCGCGCGCACACACACACACACACACACACACACACACACACACACACACACACACACACACACACACACACACACACACACACACACACACACACACACACACACACACACACACACACACACACACACACACACACACACACACACACACACACACACACACACACACACCGACCGTTAACTTTTAACTGATACTGCAGGAGACCAGACTCTGCAAATCCATATTCTTTTACAACCACTTCCACACCCCCCCCCCCCAATCTTTTTTTCAAATCTGGCAAGCGTTCCGACATGACTTCCCAGAGGTGTGTGAATGTTTACAACCTTCTTCTTCTTCTGCGTTCAAGTTCTTGGTCATGGTAAATCAGAAGCCTGGTCTCCAGATATGAAGTCCACAGTCTTCTCCAGGTTCTCCCAGCAGCCACACAGTCTTCTCCAGGTTCTCCCAGCAGCCACACAGTCTTCTCCAGGTTCTCCCAGCAGCCACACAGTCTTCTCCAGGTTCTCCCAGCAGCCACACAGTCTTCTCCAGGTTCTCCCAGCAGCCACTCAGTCTTCTCCAGGTTCTCCCAGCAGCCATTCAGTCTTCTCCAGGTTCTTCCAGCAGCCACACAGTCTTCTTCAGATTCTCCCAGCAGCCACTTAGTCTTCTCCAGGTTCTCCCAGCAGCCACACAGTCTTCTCCAGATTCTCACAGCAGCCACTCAGTCTTCTCCAGGTTCTCCCAGCAGCCACACAGTCTTCTCCAGGTTCTCCCAGCAGCCACTCAGTCTTCTCCAGGTTCTCCCAGCAGCCACTCAGTCTCCTCCAGGTTCTCCCAGCAGCCACTCAGTCTTCTCCAGGTTCTCCCAGCAGCCACTCAGTCTTCTCCAGGTTCTCCCAGCAGCCATTCAGTCTTCTCCAGGTTCTTCCAGCAGCCACACAGTCTTCTTCAGATTCTCCCAGCAGCCACTTAGTCTTCTCCAGGTTCTCCCAGCAGCCACACAGTCTTCTCCAGATTCTCACAGCAGCCACTCAGTCTTCTCCAGGTTCTCCCAGCAGCCACACAGTCTTCTCCAGGTTCTCCCAGCAGCCACTCAGTCTTCTCCAGGTTCTCCCAGCAGCCACTCGGTCTTCTCCAGGTTCTCCCAGCAGCCACTCAGTCTTCTCCAGGTTCTCCCAGCAGCCACTCAGTCTTCTCCAGGTTCTCACAGCAGCCACTCAGTCTTCTCCAGGTTCTCACAGCAGCCACTCAGTCTTCTCCAGGTTCTCCCAGCAGCCACACAGTCTTCTCCAGGTCCTCACAACAGCCCCAGTCTCCTCCTAACAGCCCCAAGGCTTCTGCCTTAGGTCCGAACCCTGTGGCCATGTATGGTTGCGTTGATCCGTTTTATAACCACTTCACATGGCTGAAGATACTATTGAGTGTTCACGCCCTCAGCTACCAACGTACCTAGTATATTTCAAATGAAAATATGAAGCAAAATTTAGATCATACCATGTTCAAATTAGACTGAACAATTACAACCGCATACACAGTAACATATATTACATGTGGAGGATAGGTGTCTCAGTCGCTATCATCTTCAAGTTTAAAATATAAAAAATAGAATCGGAACAGAAGATGAACTCATTGTCGTTCCTACTTGATGCCACTTTTCAAGACTGTCAGACCAAGATTTACAAGTTCACTTACCTGTTACTGGTCAACATAGCATCTTGTTACTATTTTCTTTTCATTACTGTCTCTTCTTATCGTTATTCTTTTTTACGAAGAGTATATGTATACAATAACACCGTAGAAAGAATACCCCGCTATTTGTAAATGCACGTTGCTAGGCTGTCAGTGTTACGAAGTCATGTCAAAGCACTTTTAACTACGTAGTTCTCATCACTTTGAATGTGCTCTTTGAGGGTCGCTGTAATAACAGCATTTCAATTACTCCTTTGCATGTTCCTTGAGGAACTTTGCCTCCCAAACAGCTATCATAAAGGCCTTTCGGTTGTAAGCAAGATACCCTGCTGCTGATGCGTCCATTTGCAGGTCATCAACAATGTCTTGCAGCCATCTTCGCCTCGGTCTTCCTCTTTTTCCTTTTCCCATTAGGTACCCTTCCAAGAATTTCTTCTCTAAGTTCTCATGACATTTAATATGTCCAAAACATTTAAGTTTTCTCTGTTTAATCTTCCTTATTAGCCAATCTTATTCTATATTAAGTTCTTGTTCTTTTTTTGTGTCCAAGATGTTTGAATGCATTTAAAGGCATTTAAAGGCATTTAAGTGGTTGTCAGCTGTTTTGTTAAGTGTCCAGGTCTCAATGAGCATATGTTGCGATAGGAAAGATGCATGCCTTTACAAATTGTATTTTTGTAGTTCTGTCTGCTCCTCTCCACAGCTTCTTTAGTTTCTTTTTACTTTCTGAAGAGCGATAGATGTCATCCTTTTAATTTCTCTCATTGTACCTCCATTATTAGTTAGTAATGATCCAAGATATTCAAAATAACAGCATTTCAGGAGCTCAGCCATGTTCGAAACTATGGGACCAACCCCGCAGTCAGCGTCCTTTTCATTGGCGGTTTAAGTTAAAGGGGAAAACCCGGAGATGATGCTTAGAATATCATTTTCACGAAAGAATTAATTTTTCCTGATTTGTCCGCTCTCGGGTCATATGTAGCAACCCTATACTTGAGACAGATCTTTGAAGCAAACAAGTTTAGGTAATACAGCCGTCACTACAGAGTAGTCTTAGGTGCCTCCTCTTTCGCGTGTTTTCCCGTTTTTTTCCCCCCTCCGCAGACTAAGAAAAGCGTCACTTTCAGCTATGAAAAAACTTATGCACAGTTAGGCAATTTAAAAAAAATCGCTTCTTAGGAAATGACTAGCTAACGGGAGATAACAGGGCCCAAAAACTATATAAAATGTCTCTTTCTGTGTCAAAGTAGAGACTCCCAGTTTATGTTTGCTTAAACGTGGTGGTTCCTGTTATTTACAGCCGCTGACGTGAAGTGACAGAGCAGTGATTACGTGATCTTGCTGGTTAATTCAGTGGTTATAACTATAGACTGTCAGTGAGGCTCGCTAACATTTGTACGAAAGCTTCGTTGTTTCCTCATTTGAAAAAAAAAAAAAAGAAAAAACAACGGAAATCAACATCTGACATTCACTTAAAAAAATTTTTTTTGGAAAGTTTGATATATGGAGCTTGGGAAATTAACCCTTTTATTTTGTTGACAACAAAGTGGATTCAAATTTCATGGGAGCCAAGATTGACAAAAATTTGAAAACCACTGATTTGGCCGCGCTTATATGTGTTGCCTCTATTGACACAGGGTCGGATAAAAGTTGCGTAGGTTCTGTCAGCGTATACATAGGTACGCGTTGAATGTGCTGTGAATCATACCCATGGTGTTTAGTGAATTTCAGTGAGTTACCAGCAAAAGCATCCCTTTCAGCGGTTGCTTGGATGATAAAATATTTTCTCTTCTTTACAGGATTATAGAAAGAAAAAAAAATTAAACAAGGATAACTCAGACGTTTCGAAGGTTGGTATATATACATTTGAGATTCATTGATAAGTGTTAATAGATTTGTCAAACATTCCTTACTGGTTTATAATGCTTTTGTTGTTGAGAATTCTTAGATAAGTCGTTGGTCTTTCTAACCACTAATGTTGACAGTGATCATGAAGGATAATGGCTGATAGTCACACTTTCTTGACGACACAAGACAAAGTACAAGACCGGACGTGCCTTGTCAGATAGTTTCTACTACTCGGCAATCTCTTCTCATTACAGTTGTGTCAGATAGTTTCTACTACTCGGTAATCTCTTCTCATGACGGTGGTATCAGATAGTTTCTACTACTCGGTAATCTCTTCTCATGACAGTGGTATCAGTTTCTACTACTCGGTAATCTCTTCTCATGACAGTGGTGTCAGATAGTTTCCACTACTCGGTAATCTCTTCTCATGACAGTGGTGTCAGATAGTTTCCACTACTCGGTAATCTCTTCTCATGACAGTGGTGTCAGACAGTTTCTACTACTCGGTAATCTCTTCTCATGACAGTGGTGTCAGACAGTTTCTACTACTCGGTAATCTCTTCTCATGACAGTGGTGTCAGATAGTTTCCACTACTCGGTAATCTCTTCTCATGACAGTGGTGTCAGATAGTTTCCACTACTCGGTAATCTCTTCTCATGACAGTGGTATCAGATAGTTTCTACTACTCGGTAATCTCTTCTCATGACAGTGGTGTCAAATAGTTTCTACTACTCGGTAATCTCTTCTCATGCTGTTGTGACGCAGACCGTGATTAAGGAATTCTGAAGGGAATAAGTAAGGTTTTGGCTTTGGCTGGGAAACTTGGCATCACACTGGAACCTCCCCCTCCACCCCGCAACCACCACCACGGCCAATTATTGATAGCTTAAGACACAAGGAAACAAAAATTAAGCTACGATAATCAGCTGTATCACAAAATACCAAAGCTTTGGAAATGAGTAAAAGCATAGTGTCAGGAACAGTCATTCACCACCTGTCGCTTACGTTTTACAGGTAAAAGCACAGGTGGGTGACCTATTTGCAGTCCCAAAAAGCAATTTAGCCACTCATGCCACTCCCCGCACCACTTGCCTAGTCATACTGCACTGTCTACTCTACACAAGAAAATCACACACGGAAGTTTTATATATATATATATATATATATATATATATATATATATATATATCAGGATATTGAAGAGTAGTGTTCTAAGTAAATGCTGGAAAATAACACAACCTATAGAAAACAATCTGAATTCTTTCCAGACTAAATGTTTACGAAGAATTAGAAGAATATTTTGAAAAAACGCCGTAAGAAATAACATCTTGTTGGCAGAAATACAGATGAAGCCACTGACAGCAATTATTGAGGAAAGGCGCTGGCGATGGTTGGGACATGTGCTCCGAATGACTGACAACCCACTACCAAAAATGCCACTAAGATGAACACCACAGGGATAAGGGTAGACCTAAGGAGATATGGAGAAGAACAACAGAGAGGATGTTGAGCAATAGAGGGCTTACCTGGACAAGAGCGGAAAAAAAAGGCTAAGGACAGGCGTTCCTGGAAAACCCTTGCGGAAGCCCTATGTGCCTTGGGCACTTAAGATTCACACACACACACACACACACACACACACACACACACACACACACACATATACATATATTTATATATCCATATAAAGTTCATCGATAAAAGTGCTTACACTATACTTAAAACAATGTTAGCACTGTAATACAAGGTCCGACAATTAAGTAATGAGACTGATTTTATTATGGCCAAGACAAAAAATGACATATATGAAGTAAAGCAATGGAATCCAAAGAGGCAACCTTCAACTATGATCTAGCAACTTTTCGTTGCCGTGCTATAGGCAGACGACAAACAAGCCACCATTTTGTTGACTTAGTCAGAGGTGCATTGTTGCGTAATCAGCGTGGAACAAAAAGCTAACATTAAATTCTGTTTAAAACGCGGAAAAAAGTGCCACTGAGACAGTTGAATTGATGCGACAAGTTTATGGGGATAGTTGTTTATCTCGTGCACAGATATTCAGGTGGTATTCACGATTCAGAAGTGGTGTGGAAACGATTGCAAATGCAACTAGACATGGACGCCCAATTTCTGTTCGTAATGAGGAACTCATTGCAAAAGTCAGAGAAGGGATACAAGAAGATCGTTTTTGACTGTGAGGATGGTGGCAGATGAATTCGGCGTTAACCGAGAGACCATTCGTAAAATTTTAGTAGAAGATTTGGGCAAGAAAAACTTTGCTTGCTGGTTTGTACCAAATGCGTTGTCTGATGACCAAAAACATCAACGTGTTGAGTACGCAAAAGACATCATCAAAACGTGTCGCAGAAATAAATAAACATTTCTTAAATTTGATTGTTGCAGAGGATAAAACATAGATTTTCTGCTATGATCCCACAACCATATGCCAAAGTGCTCACTGGAAGTCATCATCATCATCACCAAAAGGCAAAAAAATTAGTCTTAAAAAGTCTAAAGTGAAGACAATGTTGGTGTGCTTCTACGACAGGAAAGGAGTTATTCACAAAGAATTTATTCCAGAGAGACAGACTGTCACTACCAAAGTTTATTTAAGCATTTTGAAATACCTTTTGAAAAGGATTGTCCGAGTCTGACCCGAGTATTCAACACCTGGCAGTTTTTTCCTTCATCATGATAATGCACCGGCTTACCGGGCGGTAGCTGTACAGGAATTTTTGGCCCCAAAACAAGTGTGTGTTCTCAACAATCCACCCTATTCCCCAGATTTGTCTCCCTGCGATTATTTTCTATTCCCAAAATTAAAGTTACCATTGAAAGGACTCTTCTTTGACGATACTGATGACATCCAAAGGGCCGTAACATCGAGTTTAAGGGCCATACCAACAGAAGAACTGCAGAGGTCGCTCCAGTGTTTGTTAGATTGTGGCACTCGATGTATCAATGTACAAGAGGCTTATTTTGAATAAAACGCAGGTTATATCTTCAACTGTTATTTATTTCATTTTTATGTAATTAGTCTCATTACTTAATTGTCGGTGTTGTACATTGTACGTGACAGTACATAATTGCTGTGTACAGATAACCGAGGTCTAGTAACACATTTGTTTAGTAGACTGTGGCCATGGATTTTTTTTAAAATGCCAGTGGAATTCTACGTGTGGTTGCATTCTGTGTTTGCTGTGTCTTGCTTGGTGTGCTGAATGTGTGGATGGGACAACACGTGCGGCTTACCTTATCGATTAGTTGAATTTACTGCCGCTTATTTACTGAATTCACGTTAGATGAAAGTCAGTTATAAAACACTGTACGAAAGTTATGCCGTAACTCGGCCAGTTATATAATTAAATATCCTGATCGTTGTACGTAAGTTATACTATAACTCATTCAGCAACATAGCAAAACATCCTGATTGTTTTACAAAGGTTGTACGATGACTCAGTCAGTAACATCCTGATTGTTGCATAAAAGTTATGCGGTAGCTCATTTAGTAACGTAACTAAACATTCTGATTGTTGTTCAAACGTTATACGATAATTAACATAATGAAACATTCTGATTGTTACAAACGTAAGCATGTAACACAGCTACCATCATCATCATATTTCATGCAGATAGTTATTACGGACGATCATGAGTCTTACTTTTCGCCAGTCCTTGGTGCTATTCATGAAATGTGTTGCTTTCTCTTTCTGTGCAATTCTCTAATTTGTTCGAATAATTTGGTCTTCGTCCTTTTACTTTCAGTGATTGATAAGCTCTCTAACTGCTGCTATATCATGACAAATGGGAAGAATTGTTTTTCTCCATATTGTAAACTACAGTGATGTTGCACACATGGCAAACTAAATTTATGTCGCGACATACACCTGTTCTTAATGTTCAACTCTTGTGTATTTAACTGTAAGTTTATGGTATTTTCCGACTGCACTAAGCAAAGACTTCTACCTTTTATTCTCGTGGAGTGATAAACTATACTACTATTTAATTTTATGACGTTAATAGAGTATATCACCGTATACTTTTTTTCCAAAGTGAACGAACTATATCTCCTTCTAATTTATTGAACTTGAACTTGACGAACAGCCATGCTCTGCTGCTGGCCTAGAGATGGGCCTTCCCTGCACTCAGGTTACTCCTGTATGTGCTCAGCCTCAGTGTTGTTCGTAGCGTATGCTGGTTGATAGTGCCAATGGCACATTGACTGAATACAGCTTGACCTTTTCCGCAAAGTTCTGAATGTCTGCTACTGCCCTGCGTTATTCCACTTTCGCGTAGTCTTTGGTGATAGGCTCTGCGTTCAAATGTTGTTTTCATCTCCCTGTGTTTTGATAGGGTGGCTGTTATAATGTCTGCTTTGTCCATTTGTTGGTTGCCCAGGTTGTTGCGTTGTTTGCCAGTTCATCTGTCATTTCATTACCCTTGATACCGGTATGTCCTGGCCAATAAGTCCATATCAGGGAGGGGATATAATATTTTGTGTTGAGCGAGCAAAATATACCGCCTTACTGCTTAAAGTTTGACATTTGAGGACGTGCCGCTTTTATAAATGATACGGATGCAACTTTTCATTCGAAATGCGTTCAGCGTAAGCTTTCGTTCCCATATCTCTAAGACTATGGTTTTACTTGGTACCAAAAGCCGTGATAAACGCAGTCGTGTCGGATGAGGAGCTGATTTCGGTGTCTAGCTGAAAGATTCAGAGTGGACTCAAGAAAAAAAGCTTTTCAGCAAACTGCGCCATCTTGGGGATCGCAGCGAGTATTATCCTGCCACGGGCTGAGGATCACAACAGCCTGATTATAGACACACCACTAAGTAGGGTGATGTCCCTCTGTCTGTTAACTGCGTGTCGTTTTTATTTTAGCGTCTGATATTATAGCATCCTGATTTTTAACAAACATCTTTCTTTCTTTCTTTCTTTCTTTCTTTCTTTCTTTGTCTATTATCAAATAGTTTCATATCGGTTTTGTAGAAGGATCAGCTACAAACGCCACAGAAAATACAGATGCAGGCATACTTATAAAACTAAAACAAGAAAAAACAACACAGCTCGTTATACCAACAGGTGCCTACTCCAGTAAATACTGTACAGTACATACTGCAATGAAAATAATAGAACACAGAAACCACGGTGAGAAGCAGACAGCCTTCTCTCTCCCCCCCCCCCCCACATATTCACAATCCATAATAAAACATTGAAACACCAACAAATTTAAGACCTGGACAACTTGACAGAAGCCCTATCACTACCTAGCACAATATTCATTAAAGCAGTCATACAATGATACAATGGCTACCTGCCCACAATAACATCTAAATAAATGAGCGACAGAAAGATTGGCAAAAGAAGGGGGAAGAATGCAACAGACTGTTAGAAGCATAACAAACAAACAAACCAACAAACAAATAAACAAACAAACAACAAACAGACTAAAAGCCATAAATAAAGACAAATGGACAAAACACTCCCACCAAAAAAAAAAAAAAAATGACGAATGGTACAAATTCTCAAGGATTAACCAAGTGATAATCTTCCGACTGAGAACAGGACATTATAGGCTAAAACATCATCTATAATAGAAGCTGAAAATTGACACCTCAAACCTACGTGCCCCCAGAAAAGAGCAACATACTCCACATCGCAGCTTCCAGGGTTGCCAGCTACACACAGGCAAAGGACCTGGCCAGTCCCCAACCCCCAATAGGGGAAGTTCTACGGCGATGCTGAAAATCTGAGACCAACTGCCCGCATTTGTGAGAGATTGATGTCGATGTCTGCTCCAGCTACGACGAAGAAGATCTGTTTTGTGTCCTTAAATATGTTATTTTCACTCCGTTTATGCAAAAGTTAGATTAAAAATATTTTCAAGAAAGATACTACAGAAAAAAAGTCAACTCTAAAGCAGTTGGGGCGATGCAGGCCATATTACAAAGTTTACAAGCAAAACCATTCGTGCCCAACATGCATCCGTTTTGTTGTTGTTGTTGTTATTGTGAGTAAGGGAGTTGACTTTTACATATTTTTCATGGCATTTAAAGATATTTACTTGTTTCTGTGCAAATCGAACATCTCTGTGTGTGTGTGTGCGCGTACGTGTGTGTATGTGTGTGCGTACGTACTTATATGTGACGCGAGTACATGTATACATATTAATTCAGTCAAGTCACGCATTATAATCGCGTTCTACCATTCTCTCCCCCCTCATCGCACCAGCTGCAAGTTCGAAGATAAAGTGGCTTTATTCAGTAAACACTACTAAGCTATTAAAGTTGCAACGTCTCGAATTTCCTCTTATTCATACAAAACCACATGGGAAAAAAGGTGAAAAAAGGAGACTATATACGTGTATAACTGTAAACGTGTATAACTCTATGTCTCTTTATTGAATAAAGTTGACCGTGCGGGTTTTCTTTTCTTTAACTGTAACCCTCGACTATTACCGTGCACTTCGTATGTTTACCAATGTGTATTATTCTTCTTTGTCGATCGCTCAGACATCTACACCATCAGTCAGTCAGTCAGTCATTTACATGTCCCTTGCGAAACTTTGCTTCCATAACAGCTCTCCTGTAGGCCTCTCGGTTGTAAGCAAGATGGCCTGCTGCTGATGCGTCCATTTGCAGATCATCAACGATGTCTTGCGGCCATCTTCGCCTTGGTCTTCCTCTCTTTCTTTTTCCTATTATGTACCCTTCCAAGAAGGTCTTCTCTAAATTCTCATAACGTTTAACTAATGTGTATAAAATATTTAAGTTTTCTTTGTTTAATTGTCTTTACTAGCCAACCTTCAATATTAAAAGTTCTTGTTGTATGGATACATTTGCCCCTTTTTATCTACACCATATCAACGCCAATATCTCTCACAAATGCAGCAGGTTTTCAGCATCACCGTACAGCTTCTAAAAGTAGGGAGTTTGAGCTCTGCTAGGTCCATTGCTTGTGTGGGTTGTGTTAGATATCTTTAGAGGATCTTATGTGGTGTCTGTTGCTGTAGCTACATTAGTCTGTTTGGGCCAATTTTTACCTCTGGTACAGATGGTGAATAGCATGCAGTGTCTTGTTTTCAGTCATAAGATTATCACTTGGTCATTTCCCGATAATATGTGAGACTCACTCACTCACTCACTCACTCACTCACTCACTCACTCACTCACTCTTCTTCTTGTAAATCGGCATCCACTATTTCTTCCTTCTCAGGTACATTTCTTCCTTTTCAGCTCTGACGACGTAGATCTGCACTGCTTTCTTCTGACAGTCAGGTTAGCAGTGGCACTGGTTGCTCTGTTCCTCCCTTTCGAATCAGTTGGCTTTCACCAGCTGCTCGTGTCAGTCTTTTTTTGATATACAGTACACAGGTGCTCATCAATTTGCGATGGCCTAAGTTGTGATGAATACATCGTAAGTCGAAAATATCGTAAATGGAAAATGCATAGAATACACCCAACATATCGAAAATAATATGAATAAAACTTTAGGAAATAATGTTTAGAGGGCGAATTGTTTGTGAAACTGATGATGATAATGCTTGCCGAGATAACACCGAAGTTGTGTGCGTGTGTGAGAGAGAGAGAATGAATGAATGATCTTTATTTTTAAAGGGTAAAGAATTGGGCACGCAGGCCCGTCTTACATTTTGCCTTTCATCACTCCATCTTTCATTCTTGCCACACACTCGATTTAATACAAGTATACACATTAAATTAGAAAAAAAACATATCAAAAGAGCGTAAGATTAAACTATTACACTCAAAGTAAAAGAGAAGAAGTAATTAACCTAATAAAATAGCTCTCACACACATAAACGCACACACACAGACATATACATAAACAGAAATACATTGTCAGTACAGATCTTCTAACATATATTTTTTAACAAACATTAAAATAATTTCTAACAATATCTAACAAGTTACTTTTCGAACTACGTCATTTTAGTACTTGATGGCTGGCGAGTCATGGGTTGAGAGATTGCTGGTTATTCTATGGAGGCATAAAGTTACAAGCAAGTAAATAATGAAAAAGCTTTGAGTTAAAGGATGAAGTATTACTAATTGATTTTAAATGATAGGGGAGAGTGTTCCAGATCTGTACTGCAGAGTATGCAAGGCTTCTCTTGTACAGATCAAGTCTGGGTTTAGGAAGAAGACAGTTTTTTTTTTAACGCTGGCTATGTTTAGTGTTATACCTAAGCAGTGACCACAAGCAAGGCGGAGCATTGTGCGACAGAATTGTGTGAACAAACTTTGTTAAAAATGACTCTATATTTGAAGGACAAAATTTTGAATTTTTTGTACTGATATGCAGTCTGTAGTGGGTGTTTGTCACAAATCAGATTTAATGCTCGTGTGTGAAGTGTGGAGCCTTTTTGTGTTTGAGACTGAACATCCATCCCAGATTGTGGAACAGTAATCTAAATGCGTTTGTATATGTGATATATCTTTCTTGTGTCTTTGTCGATAAAATGTTTAATTTTGGCTAGCTGATAAACTTTCTGTGCAAATCAAGTTTGTTAGGTTATGTACGTGGGAATTCCAAGTTAATTATTGATGAATAATGAGTCATAGAGTTTTATGTTCATGAACATTTTCTATTGCCTTAGTCCCAGTACAAAGGTGTAGTGAAGTTTTTGTTGCATTCTGAGAGAGAGAGAGAGAGAGAGAGAGAGAGAGAGAGAGAGAGAGAGAATGATGCTGTATGTCGATAAAATTCGAAATTCGAAGCATGGGTTATACTTAATGCATATCTCTTTTGCATCATCATAAGATCGAAATATATTAATTCGAACCATCGTAAATCTAGAAGCGTCTTTACATTTACAGTTTCAAGGTTAAAAAAAAAATGTCAGTGATGGCACCCACGCTCAAAAAGGTTCATAACCCCTGGAGAAGATCGTAACATGATCACATCTTGTTAGTGCGTGTGTTCTGAATTTTCCTGGTGTGCTGTAATTTCACTGTGTGCACTTAGAAAAATTGTCGTCACGCATCAAAACTTTCTTAGACAGCTGTGGTTTGGTATACCAGGCATGTGTCATATATTCTATGATAAGCGGTTTGTATGGCGAACATATTTAATACTCACAGGGGAAAATAGTTATTTTGCTTTCTTATGACAGCAAATATGATAGTTAAATAAAACAAAGTAGACAAAGTAGATTATACAAAAGGTTATCACATTTTAAATATGAGAAGGAGTTACACAAAATCACGATAGCCTGTATTAGGTTTTTTCGTGGTTTAGACATGTAATGATTCAGATATTTCACTAGGAAACCAGAACAAGGTCTACAGTATTCACAAGTACCATCTGCTGCTGATTTTTTACTTGGCAAGTTCAGCTGAAACTTATTTCGAGATGGACAAGTATGTACAAGTGGCAGAGATTGGAGAGGGGGCATTTGGCAGAGCATTTCACGTGAAGCTGAAATCCACGCAACAAGATTTCGTAATAAAAACGATCAAATCAGGATTGGTAAGATGTCAAAGATTTCTTACATGTCATTCATTCATTCATTCATTCATTTGCATGTCCGTTGTGGAACTTTGCCTCCTTAACAGCTCTCATGTAGGCCTCTCGTTTGTGAGCAAGATGGCCTGCTGCTGATACATCCATTTGCAGATCATCAACGATGTCTTGCAGCCATCTTCGCCTTGGTCTTCCTCTCTTTCTTTTTCCCAGAATGTACCTTTCCAAGACGGTCTTCCGCGTTTCTTCCTCCGGCAAGGAAAGAGTATTAAAACGATGAGCATTCGTTTCAAAAAAGAAGTCGACCATGTGAAACTCTAAAGAGGACATTGTTTTAAGAGAGGCCAAATTAGTAAGGCATAAAATTCTGTCATGATGTTAAAAAGCTCACCGAAAACAGGAAAACTTGGCGAACTAACATGCGAGCCCCATGTGACGATTAATGGCCCTGGAAGGATGTAAGATATATGATTTGTTCTTCAGTTGTTTGGCAAAATCCAGGATAAGTTCATTTATTAACTTGCCACAATCTACCAAGGTTTTTACTTATCTGTAGCATCTGTTACTCTTTGCTTTCAGTTTGTTATCATTCTTGTTGTCTGAAAAAAGCCTCTTGCAAAAATATCATGTGCTGTTGTCTTGAAAGAAAAAAAAAACCCACAAAGATGTACTTCTTCTTATATCTTATATCCTTCCCGTGCCGTCAAACGTCACATTCAATTCAAATGTACTAGATATACTAGTACTAGATGTACTAGATGTACTAGATCTATTGGAATTGAAAAGTAATTAACAAAAAAATGTAAGAACTAGACAGTAGAATATTCTGCTTGCATGAAAAACCATAATGCTGTAATGAAAAGAATCCTTCAAGGAAAGTCTGATTGGAGAAAGCAAAGAAATGAAAACAGTATGAAGAAGAATTGACTTGGCCATCTGCAGGGTGAAAATCCACTGCAGCCAACTTTTCTTGTCAAGATGGCACAAGATTGTGATGTTGTCTTGCAGTTAAAACATCTTTAGGGTTTAAGTTACTGTAACTGACAAGATCTTATATCCCAGCAATCTCTAGCAGAGAACACTGTTCAGAGATTTGATAGGGTTTTTAACCAGTCCTAACCATGAGAACAGAGACTGGTTTCATATAACCATTTCAGCGCTTAAATCACATGGCATTTTTTTTTGCAGATTTCAGACAGGATCAAGAGGGAGGCTTTGAAAGAGGTAACTATCCTGAAATTAAACATCTAAATGTCTAAATATTTCAGTATTAAAATATCTAAATATATAAATATCTAAACTTCTTAAGATCATAATCAGAAAATACTTTTGAGAAATCTATGTACCTGACAAGCTGCTAAACCTCATCAGTCTCTTGTCAAGAGCACCAGTCAGAGTTTTCAACCATTTTGTGCAGATAGGAGAAGTTATGAGAGTATTTTGAGTGCATTGCACCTTCTTCCAAAGCCATGTCTCTTTTACTTTCAGTTTCTTTTTCACCTGTTTTGTTTATTGTCTTTGTCTCACAAGCGCAGAAAGGTACTGGCTATGATAATGTTCATTGTTTTTGTCTCACAAGCATATACTTTCTATGATAATGTTCATTGTTTTTGTCTCACAAGCATAGAATAGTGTTGGCTATGATAATGTTCATTGTCTTTGTCTCACAAGCATAGAACAGTACTAGCTATGATAATGTTAATTTTTTTTGTCGAACAAGTGCAGAACATTATTGGTTCATTGATTTTTGTCCAAATCTCCAAGCATAGAACATTATTGTCTATGATAACTCTGTAATGCACATTTTGTTCTTGCTGAGGACTTTCTGTTATTTGTTAGTACCTTCATGTTAAAAGCTGTTTATTGTTTATCTAATATTTTGTTACTGGTGTCTTACTCTTATTGTTGCTTCATGCCAGTTGTTTCTTGTTGTTCATCATTAATATTGCTGTGAGATATTCATAGATGTGAACTTTAGGTACAACAGATTGCCAAGCTAAAGCTAGGCTACAACAATGAAAAAATAATATCAGCCAATTTGTTTTGCAGGTGGAGGTTCTCAAACAGCTAAACCATGAGAACATTGTTTCATACATTGAATCATTTGAAGGTAATTCAGTGTTTCAGTTTTTGATTGATGTCAATGGAATAAACTGAGCAAACTGAAGGCAAGTTAGATATATGATATTCTAAAAGTTACTTTACATTTTCTGGAGAACACTGTAGAAAGACAAATGCAGCTAAATGGAGAAGTGTGCCTTATTTTGTAGAGAAATTCTAAAAGTTTTAGGCAATACATGACTTATTACATGTAAGAGGCACATCAATTTTAAACTGTCTGAATTTTAATTGTCATAGTATCACAGTGATGTCTGTGCTTTTCTGCATGTGACGAAACAAAAGATATCAAGGAAAGAATTGTCAACATATGATAAACAAATGAGGTCAGTGTTTCAGTTCTGTTTAGAAAAAATACTTTTTGAAGTAAAGTGAGTGTAACTGTTTCAAATGTTCCTTTTTTTTTTTTTTCAGAGAAGAATTGTCTGCACATCGTCATGTCATATTGTTCTGAAGGTCAGTCTAATTTTGTTGTAATACCATTTAATTTTTAAATGTTGGCAATGTTACTCATAGTAAAATACAGGGTTATGATGATGTGGTGTCTGAGTGGCGAAGTGGTTAGTGCACTGGTCTCTCATGGCAAAGGTCGGGAGTTCAAATCCCCAGTCACCCAGCTGTAGAAATGGGTACCCGACTTCTTCTGGAGTTGGGGAAGGAAAAGGCAGCCAGGCGTGATACTGACCATATCACCCTCTAGTGTGCTGACAGGTCAAGGAAAATATGGGCACTAACACCATATCCCTATGTGCCTCTAAGGCATGACAATGTTACCTTTACTTTTTTACTTTACTATGATGATGTGATCATTTTGTCATAATGACTGTTTTCACAATTATGTTTCTGACATGTGGAGGGGGAGGGGTAACTGTTTGCCTAGGGTGTTGGAGGTCATGGGTTTGAATCCTACCAGTAGTGAGAGGGACTTTTTCCATGAATCCTTCAGCAATAAATTTCCCTGATCTCTGGCAGTGGGACTGAATGTCTGTGTACTCTGTGCATGTTAAAAATCCTTTGGCATTTGGAAATCACACAAAAAGTAGGCAAAACTGCTATTGCCCAGTCAAAATTGTGGGAAAAATCTACCACACAAACTCTGGAGTGCTATGCTGTCTATGACACCAGCATAGAGGTGATAGTTGGAGCAGGCAGTTGAGCGGACATGGGAATGTCCTGACTGTGATGAAGCCATTTCCCAGCAATGAAAGCAAAAGAAAATGTAACAAAGTTATGGCATAAAATTGCAATACTGACATTCTTATGTGTTCCTGTCAGTAAATTGTAAGACTGCATCTTGGTGAACTGTCATGCAGTTTGTAAGTCTCTATATTTTTAGTAGTCTGTTAATAATAAGTAAGTCTCTATATATTTAGATGGACATATGTTGGTCACTTGATGAGAAGAAATGATCAGAGAATCCCAAAACAAGCTATCAAGTGGAACACAACCGGCCAAAGAAAAAGAGGCAGACCGCATGAAACTCTGAAGAGGACACTGTTAAGAGAGGCCAAATTAACAGGCATAAAATCTTTTGATGAGGTTGAAAGACTCGCCGAAGACAGGAAAAATTGGCGAACTACTTTGCGAGCCCTATGTGACGTTTAACGGCATGGGAAGGATATAAGATATAAGATAAGATTTTTTTTTTAAAATGTATATTATCTCCCTTGCTTTTTGGAATTTTCCTTAGGCTTCATAATGAAGAAATGCTGCATAGGTAAAATGGGCATTGATTGGGTACATGAGACCCAACTGGAAGCTCTTGATTTTGCAGATGACATAACTCTTATCACTGACAATATGAAATCAATGCAAGTAAAAACAGACACCCTGTCTTCAATGGCTAGTAAAATAGGACTTGAAATTAACAAGGATAAAACAAAAATAATGAAACTTCTCATTAACTACAAAGGACAAATATACGTAGAAGGAACAGCTGTTGAAGAAGTAAACCATTTTGCATATCTCGGTAGCTACATAGACCAGGATGGTGACACCAGAAAGGAAGTTAGAATCCATGAATAAGCCAGTATTGTCAATGGGCATTTATTCCCTGTTTAGTCACATGTTAAGTTGTTAAAAAATGTTTCATCTTAAGGGATGGATTAAAAGTCTTGTGTGATATTTCCATATATGGATAGGAAACCTGGCAGTAAAGATCAAGAGAAGAGGAAGTAATCTTTTTCCAGAACAAGAGGTAACTTAATGTGCTCTGCTGAAATATTCCTAATTTCTCACCATCAGCACCAGCATCAGCACCACCACCACCAGCACCAGCACCACCAGCACCACCACTACCACCACCCCACCAGCACCAGCACCACCACACCACCAGCACCAGCACCATCACCATCACCACCACCACCTCCAGCACCACCACCACCACCACCACCATCACCAATCATCATCATCATCATCATCATTACATTCCTGTTTCTCAAGCTTACTTTTCTGACTCATTGCAGTATTTCCATTGTTTTCATAAAAACATTATTTTTTTATTTATGAATGTATGTTCTATGAAGAAGGCTGAGGAGACAGAGCAAAACACATCTGAGCCACTCTGATATTTTTTTTCATGCCACAACATTGTTATCATTTTCAGACAAGATGTTAATCATGAAAGTATATATTCTGCCAGATAAATTTATCTTCACTGTGGAAAATTTTAGTCATGTTTTTTTTCCTCTTTATGAAAAATTTGAAAACTTTTCATTTCTGTTTCATTTAATCATGTAATTTTTAATTCCTTCTGCAATATTTGAATTAAATGTAAGTCTCTTCAAGATTCTAGCATTCTTCTCCCAACTTGAAAAGTCTTAATCATACATTTCTTTTTCTTCTCATTATGATTTTAACATATTTCCATCTGACTTCTAAATCTCAGTCCATATTACTCTTATAATTTTGTAGATTCTGACTATATTCCGCCAAGCCTGCCAGGCCGTTGGGTACTTGCATAGCAAAAACATTTTGCACAGGGATATCAAACCTGAGGTATTTGTGTGTTTGTTTGCTCGTTTCTTTTTTCTTAACATCTTTGTTTGTCACTATCTTTCAGTTTTATCTTCAATCACCACCAGTCATTGCTGTATAGTTATTGATAAACCAAAGTAGAGAGATGTCTTGGCAGGTTCTCTTTGTACAGGAATTTCTGTGAACAAACATTCTAGAAAACCTTAGAAAATCTTGAAAATGGACAATAATTGTAAAATAGTATTATACAGGTGTTTGATTTACTATCAGATTATGTGGAAGAGGAATTTATTATAGCTTGTACTGGCATATTGAGTGTTGAAATTTGGATCTGCAACTGATGGGCATTTTTTTTTTCTGTACTTGAACTTGAACTGCCATGCTCTGCTGCTGGCCTAGAGATGGGCCTTCTTACACTCAGAACACTCCTGTATGTGTTCAGCCTTTAACCTCGGTGTTGTTCGTAGTGTGTGTTGGGGGATAGTGTCAACGGCACATTGACTGAGTACAGCTCGATCCTTCAGCAAAGTTCCGAATGTCTGCCACTGCCCTTTGTTGTTCCCTTTTCACATAATCTCTTGTGATCAGTGCTGTAAAGGGGGTTACAGTCTACAAAGATAGTGAAATGACAGGCTGGGGTGAGGGGTAGGTAATAGTTAGAAAGGAAGCATTTAATCTAAAAGTATGTATTTCTGAAGTTGTCATATGAAGACATTCATAGACATATTCCTTTCCAGTTACATGGCAGAGTATTCGGTTTTACTGACTCAAGTTTCAGTCCTACCTACTAATGACTTGTGTCATTCTGTGTGGCAGAGTTTGATGGCAGTGAATCAAACAACAGACACGGCTGTCACTGACAAAGATTTTGCTGTTAGTATAGTTTGAGTGGCATTGACTGGGTACATGGGACCCAGATAGAAGATCTTGATTTTGCAGATGACATAACTCTTATTATCAGTGAGAATGTGAAATCGATGCAGGAAAAAACAGATTCTCTGTCTTCCTTGGCCAGAAAGATAGGTCTTGAAATTAACAAAGACAAAACAAAAATAATGAAACTTCTCATTAATCAAGAAGGAAAAATATACGAAGCTGTTGATGAAGTAAACCAATTTGCATACCTTGGCATCTACAAAGACCAGGATGGTGACACCAGGAAGGAAGTTAGAATTAGAATTGCAAAAGCAGCATTGTCCTTCAAAAATCATGAGAACATATGGAATTCAAAAGTTATAAGCACAAAAACCAAGTTAAGATTATTCAATTCAGTTGTGATATCCACCCTCATTTATGCATGCAAAAGCTGGAAATCAACTAAAGAAATAGATAAGAAATTAGACTCTTGAAAACAAATGCCTCAGGAAAATACTTGGTATAAAGTGGAACGAATTTAAGAACAACACAGAGATAAGACAGATGAGCAAACATGGGTGATCAGGAAAAGAAGATGGACATATGTAGGACATGCGATGAGAAGAAATAATCAGAAAATACCAAAACAAGCTATCAAGTGGAGCACAACATGCCAAAGAAAAATAGGTTAACCACGTGAAACTCTAAAGAGGACATTGTTAAGAGAAGCCAGTTTAGTGGGCATGACATCCCTTGATGAAGTTGAAAGAATCACTGAGAATAGGAAAACTTGGCAAACAACTATGCGAGCCCTATGTGATGTTTAACGGCACAGGAGGGATGTAAGATAGTTTGAGTGACTGTGTGGTCGTTTATAATTTACTTATTGTATCTAATTATACAGTTTTGGTGCTTGTGTTGTGACATTTATGGGGTCTAGTTGTTAAAGTCAATATAACAAAGCAATTCTGTGTTCAAAGTATGCTTATCATATATGTAAGCACTTGTAAATGAAAGAAAATTCCAGTAATAAATTTTTTTGGACAAAAAAAGAAACTTTTGTTTATTTGAGATAGTGTTAGGCCCATATTTTCATGACTTTCAGCCCATGAAAGTATGTGGTCAATATCGCGGTTGGCTACATTTACCTTCCAAGATTTCTCAGGTACCAATTTTTAGAGGCTGAGTGAACTTCAGGGCCTTGTTGAGACAAAGAACATCCATGAATTTTATTTAGTTTTTAAGCCCTGTTTAAATATGTTTAGTTTGAGATCCCATATATTTCACTGCTCATTACCACTGTTTCTTCAAACTTGGTGCTGATTATTGATATATTATCTACATATATTTATATATATCCCTATGTGACATTTAACAGCACAGGAAGGATATATATATATATTCTGTGGCCAGCATTATAATCACAGACTAGCACTCACTTATCACTTGTCACTGCATGAGCATGTTTTAGATGCACTCATGAACTCCTGAACTTGTATCCACAGAATATTTTTCTTACGGGTAATGGTGTAGTAAAACTCGGGGATTTTGGATTGGCAAAAATTCTGGATACGTAAGTTGTTTTTGAACTGAATACAAAATAACTTTTCTGTTGTGCAATGTGAATTAAGTTTATTTTGAAGATTGTTATATTTTGACTTAACTTATACCCCACTTCTGAGATCCACCAAGAATACAGGCTCAGGCCGTGCCATACTCTGAACCTCTTGTGGTCCTCTTGGGGATCTCATGTGGTCTTTTTTGTAAATTCAGTAGGATCACAGGGCAGTCTTGGTGGTAGAAGCAAATGAAGAAGAAGACTTAACTTATGTAACTTGTAATGTGATTGCTTGTTAAAACAGTGTTGTTTTAATGATGGGTTACTTTATGCTTACAGTTGTTTTTTTCAAAAAGTGCTAATGTTATTGGCATCCTAGTAGCTGGCTTCTTCTGCAGTGGACTGGATTCTAGGCCACTTCTCAAAACAAAACAAAACAAAAAAAAAAGTCTAGACAACTTGATTGAAAATAGATACTTGTCACACTTGTAAATCTGATTGTTACACATCACTTCTATAAGTGAAGCCCTTGAAATGTGAAGATTCTAACAAATCTTGAATCTGTGCCCTTGAAAGATGAAGATTCTGCCACTTCTAGAAGTGAAACTCTTGAAAGGTTAAGGTTCTACCACATATAGAAATAAAATTTTTAAAAAGTATTTATGCTCTCATGGAATTGAAGCTCTTTATTAATGAAGATCTCAGTACTTCATTACCCTTTGCACTAAGGACTGGTTGCTACTGATTCACCGCTAAAGCAGAAGAAGATTACATTTTAAAAAATAATTTTACAAAGGATAAATAAGAACTGTATGAAGAAATAAATGCAAGGAGGAAAAAGACAACCAATATTTTGGCTAAAAACCTTTTTTTTTTGTGACAATTAAAAAAAGAAAAAAAAAAAACAATAATAAATAAAGGAAGGAAAAAAAAACAGAGTGAAAAATGCATATGAAAGCAAACCAAACTCGTATGTCAGCACAGTGTAATTATATTTCATTTGTGTAAAAAAAAAAGACATTTATTTCATCAATTCTTGTCCATTGCTATGAGAAAAAAATATGTGATCCAAGTCTGCTGTTCTGATGACAAAATATATTCTCACTGCTAGTGTATGTAAGATATTTTGAATCATAATTCGTGTCAGTGTTTTATTTTGGCTTGTTGATTTTGAAATCATACTTTGATTCATTTTAAGACTTACATTATACAGTATTTTAAATCCTACACTTTGTAGGTGCTATTTTGAAATATCTCTCTCTCTCTGAACCTTAAGTGCCCAGGGCACATGGGGCTTCCGCAAGGGTTTTCCACAAATGCCTGTCCTTTGCCTTTTTTTCTGCTCTTGCCCGGGTGAGCCCTCTATTACTCAACATCCTTTCTGTTGTTCTTCTCCATGTCTCTTTTGGTCTACCCTTACTTCTGTTCCCCTGTGGTGTCCATCTTAGTGCTATTTTTGGTAGTGAGTTGTCAGTCATTCGGAACACATGTCCCAACCATCGCCAGCGTCTTTCCTCAATAATTGTTGTCAGTGGCTTCATCTGCATTTCTGTCAATAAGATGTTATTTCTTATGGTGTTTGGCCAAAATATTTTTCTAATTCTTCGTAAACATTTAGTCTGGAAAGAATTCAACTTGTTTTCTATGGTTTTGGTGATTTTCCAGCATTCACTTCCATAGAGTAGTACACTTAGAACATTACTCTTAAATATCCTGATTTTCATATTTATGCTTAGTTTTTTTTATTTCCATATATTCTGCAGCATTGCAAAAGCCTGGTTTGCTCTAGTAAGTCTGCTGTTGATGTCCTCTGTGCTGTCTCCATTTTCTACTACTCTGCTGCCAAGGTATACAAATTTGTTGACCTCCTCCACTAACTTGCTATCTACTCTGAGTACATTTCTGTTGTTCACATTTTACTTCATTAACTTTGTCTTTCCTACGTTGATCTTTAGTCCTATGTTGTTTGCATTCTGAGTTAGCTTGTTTATTTTATTTTGCATATCTTTGTGACCGCTTGATAATAGACAAATGTCGTCTGCAAAGTCAAGGTCCTCCAGCACTGTGTCAAGGGTCCTCTGCATTTGTCTGATGTTGCCTCCTTCATTAACCAGTCTACTACCAAGATAAATAATGTTGGTGATAGTACACATCCCTGTTTCACTTCTGTTTGTACCCTAAAGCTGCTGGAGGTATGTTCTCCACAGATAACTTTGCACTGAAAACCCTCGTATAAGGCTTTGATTACATTAACTATCTTATGGGGGAAGCCATGCCATCTTAGGATTTTCCACAGTGCATCTCTGTTGACACTGTCAAAGGCTTTCTCAAAATCTATAAATACTGCATATATTGTGCTATGCCACTCATTTGCCTGTTCTAATATTTGTCTAAGTACAAATATGTGGTCTATGCATGATCTTCCTTTCCTAAATCCTGCCTGCTCTTTCCGAAGTTTTTCCTCAAGTGTTGGTACAATTCTGTTGATGATTATTCTGCAAAATACTTTACTGGTGAGTGGCAGTAGGGTAATGCCTCTCCAGTTCCCGCAATCTCTGAGGTCACCCTTCTTTGGTAGTTTTACTATAAGCCCAGTTTTCCACTCCTCTGGGGCTTTTTCTAGATCCCAAATTTGTTGTAATATCCGACAAAGTTGTTTTGGTGTTTCTGTTTCTTCTGCTTTCAACATCTCAGCAGTCACTTCATCTTCACCTGGTGCCCTGTCTGATTTTAGCTTCTTTATCGCCTCCTTTACTTCACTTATTGTTATTGGTCCTGTATTGATGTTTAGTTCCGTTTTTGCTTCAGGTATGTCTATTGTTTGTGCTGCTTGTGTTCTGTTTAGTAGGGTGTTAAAGTGTTCCCTCCATCTTTCAATTTTTTCTCTTTCTCCACTGACCAGTTGTCCATTTTGTGTCCTTACTGCACTTTCACATCTTGTGTTGAAGTTACCTGTCATCTGCTTTTGTGATTTTATATATGGTTTTCATGTCATTTGTATATGCTGCTTTCTCTGCTGTTTCTGCTAAGTTGTCATAGTATTGATGTTTATCTTGACGGCATGATTCCTTCACTTCTTTGTCTTTTTGTGCATAATTACTTAAAACTTGTTCTTTAAGCCGTTGTGATTTGGTGTTCAGTAATTTTTTCTTGATTTCTTTTATTTGCTCTATCTTTTCCCATGTGGTCTTGCTTATCCATTCCTCTTTTCTCCTTTTCCGATATCCCAGCATTTCTTTTGCTGTTTCCTGTAGTGTTTTATTGAACTCTAGTATGGAAATTTCTGCTTCGTCTTGTAGGACACTTAAGCGGTTCTTAAGTACTACTGAGAATTCATTTCTTGTTTGCTGGTCTTTCAGTTTTCTTGTATCAAAATGTATCTTTCTGTGTTCTCCGATTTTGGCTTTCCTTAATTTTAGTTTTATTTTTGCTACCAGAAGGTTGTGATCACTTCCTACATCTGCTCCTTTCCTTGCTCGCACATCTTGTAGTGACCGTTTCCACTTGTTGTTTATTAGTATGTGATCGATTTGGTTTTCTGTGGTTTTATCTGGTGACCTCCAAGTCACCTTATGGATGTTTTTGTGTTGGAAAATTGTCCCTCCGATGGTCATTATGTTATCTTCACAGAAACTGCACAGTCTTTCTCCATTTTCATTTATTTCTCTGATTCCTTCTCTTCCCATGATTATTCTTCTATCTTCATTTCCTTCACCTACTTTTACATTGAAGTTGCCCAAGACGAGTAGCATATCATGCTTGGGTATTGTTTCTACTGTGGCTTGGAGGCTGTTGTAAAATTCTTCTTTTAATTCCTCTTCAGCTGCTTCTGTTGGTGCATCTCTCTCTCTCTGAACCTTAAGTGCCCAGGGCACATGGGGCTTCCGCAAGGGTTTTCCACAAATGCCTGTCTTTCGCCTTTTTTTCTGCTCTTGCCCAGGTGAGCCCTCTATTGCTCAACATCCTTTCTGTTGTTCTTCTCCATGTCTCTTTTGGTCTACCCTTACTTCTGCTCCCCTGTGGTGTCCATCTTAGTGCTATTTTTGGTAGTGAGTTGTCAGTCATTCGGAGCACATGTCCCAACCATCGCCAGCGTCTTTCCTCAATAATTGTTGTCAGTGGTTTCATCTGCATTTCTGCCAATAAGATGTTATTTCTTATGGTGTTTGGCCAAAATATTTTTTAAATTCTTCGTAAACATTTAGTCTGGAAAGAATTCAACTTGTTTTCTATGGTTTTGGTGATTTTCCAGCATTCACTTCCATAGAGTAGTACACTTAGAACATTACTCTTAAATATCCTGATTTTCATATTTATGCTTAGTTTATTTGATTTCCATATATTCTGTAGCATTGCAAAAGCCTGGTTTGCTCTAGTAAGTCTGCTGTTGATGTCCCTGTGCTGTCTCCATTTTCTACTACTCTGCTGCCAAGGTATACAAATTCGTTGACCTCCTCCACTAACTTGTTATCTACTCTGAGTACATTTCTGTTGTTCACATTTTGCTTCATTAACTTTGTCTTTCCTACATTGATCTTTAGTCCTATGTTGTTTGCATTCTGGGTTAACTTGTTTATTTTATCTTGCATATCTTTGTGACTGCTTGAAATAGACAAATGTCGTCCGCAAAGTCAAGGTCCTCCAGCACTGTGTCAAGGGTCCATTGTAATCTCTGCGTTTGTCTGATGTTGCCTCCTTCATTAACCAGTCTACTGCCAAGATAAATAATGTTGGTGATAGTACACATCCCTGTTTCACTCCTGTTTGTACCCTAAAGCTGCTGGAGGTATGTTCTCCACAGATAACTTTGCACTGAAAACCCTCGTATAGGGCTTTGATTACATTAACTATTTTATGGGGGAGGCCATGCCATCTTAGGATTTTCCACAGTGCATCTCTGTTGACACTGTCAAAGGCTTTCTCAAAATCTATGAATAATGCATATGTTGTGCTATGCCACTCATTTGCCTGTTCTAATATTTGTCTAAGTACAAATATATGGTCTATGCATGATCTTCCTTTCCTAAATCCTGCCTGCTCTTTCCGAAGTTTTTCCTCAAGTGTTGGTACAATTCTGTTGATGATTATTCTGCAAAATACTTTACTAGTGAGTGGCAGTAGGGTAATGCCTCTCCAGTTCCCGCAATCTCTGAGGTCACCCTTCTTTGGTAGTTTTACTATAAGACCAGTTTTCCACTCCTCTGGGGCTTTTTCTAAATCCCAAATTTGTTGTAATATCCGGCAAAGTTGTTTTGGTGTTTCTGTTTCTTCTGCTTTCAACATCTCAGCAGTCACTTCATCTTCACCTGGTGCCCTGTCTGATTTTAGCATCTTTATCGCCTCTTTTACTTCATTTATTGTTATTGGTCCTGTATTGATGTTTAGTTCCGCTTTTGCTTCAGGTATATCTATTGCTTGTGCTGCTTGTGTTCTGTTTAGTAGGGTGTTAAAGTGTTCCCTCCATCTTTCAATTTTTCCTTTCTCCACTGACCAGTTGTCCATTTTGTGTTCTTACTGCACTTTCACATCTTGTATTGAAGTTACCTGTCATCTGCTTTGTGATTTTATATATGGTTTTCATGTCATTTGTATATGCTGCTTTCTCTGCTGTCTCTGCTAAGTTGTCATAATACTTACGTTTATCTTGACGGCATGATTCCTTCACTTCTTTGTCTTTTTGTGCATAATTACTTAAAACTCGTTCTTTAAGCCGTTGTGATTTGGTGTTCAGTAATTTTTTCTTGATTTCTTTTCTTTGCTCTATCTTTTCCCATGTGGTCTCACTTATCCATTCCTCTTTTCTCCTTTTCCGATATCCCAGCACCTCTTTTGCTGTTTCCTGTATGTTTTATTGAACTCTAATATGGACATTTCTGCTTCGTCTTGTAGGACACTGAAGCGGTTCTTAAGTATTATTGAGAATTCATTTCTTGTTTGCTGGTCTATCAGTTTTCTTGTATCAAAATGTATCTTTCTGTGTTCTCCGATTCTGGCTTTCCTTAATTTTAGTTTTATTTTTGCTACCAGAAGGTTGTGATCACTTCCTATATCTGCTCCTTTCCTTGCTCGCACATCTTGTAGTGACCGTTTCCACTTGTTGTTTATTAGTATGTGATCGATTTGGTTTTCTGTGGTTTTATCTGGTGACCTCCAAGTCACTTATGGATGTTTTTGTGTTGGAAAATTGTCCCTCCGATGGTCATCATGTTTTCTTCACAGAAACTGCACAGTCTTTCTCCATTTTCATTTATTTCTCCATTCCTTCTCTTCCCATGATTCTTCTTCTATCTTCATTTCCTTCACCTACTTTTGCATTGAAGTCGCCCAAGATGAGTAGCATATCATGCTTGGGTATTGTTTCTACTGTGGCTTGGAGGCTGTTGTAAAAATCTTCTTTTAATTCCTCTTCAGCTGCTTCTGTTGGTGCATAACAAACTATAATAGACAGCTTCGTGAATCTTGAGTTGAACCGTGCATATAATAATCTCTCATTTATTGGGGTCCATTTCAGCAATGCTCTTGATGCTTCTTTTGTTATAATCAATGCTACTCCTCCTTCATGAAGATCTTCTTTACCTGACCATATTATTGTATCTTCTGTGTGCTGTGTTGTTAATTTCCTTCTGCCTTGTCCTGTCCATCTTGCTTCTTGTATTCCTAGTATGTCTAGTTTGTATCTGTGCATTTCCTTGATAGTTTGCGCGAGTTTTCCAGTCTGGTTAAGTATTCTTACATTCCAGCTGCCTCTTTGCATCTTGTGTTTAGGTTCCAGGAGGTCTGCAGTCGGGCTGGGGACTTCCAGTGGCTGGCTTTCATCCACAACCTTCATGGGCTCAGTTTCCTGATACGCATTTCTCCTTCCACCTGCATTTGTTTTTTCCCTTGCTTCCGTTTCTGTAGCAGTCTGATAGTTTTTTTACCAGATAGGGTTGCTGGCCCTATGCCGAACCCTCCTTAGTCGCCTTTTATGATCATGCGTGGTAGGGTACAGTGGTCCTATTCTTTGCAGATCCCGGGTACCACACGGGGGAAATTTTGTGTATGATCTACCATTTTTAAAGCTTATTTTTTATGTACATAAACAATAGGTTATTTCATTTTGATAGGCACCATGTGTCTGAATGAAATCAATAAAAACACAACAGCAAACACTGTGATCAACTGAAAATATGTTTTTTTTTAAACTGTAACAATGTGATGACCTTCTTTATACATCACAGGGACTTACAGTATGCTCGTACAATGGCTGGAACACTGTGTTATATGTCACCTGAAATCTTACATGGAAAAGCATATAAAAATAAAAGGTAATTTGCAGCAGACTGAATACAACCATGGAAAGATTCCACTTATAAATTTTGGAATGTCATCAGATACAGTTGCATAATAGATTTCACTTATAAATCTCAGATGACTGACCTCCATCATAGAAAGAATCTCCTTTATAACATTCAGATTTCTGATAGTGTTCCATGTAAAATAGTTCCATATACAGTTTTCATCAAACAGTGCACATCTTAAGTACATTCCTTATGACAAGATAACATTAATTCCACTAATTCCACTTTGATTACGTGACCTGAAAGTACTAAAATAGTTTTATGTAATAAAGTCTGCTACAAGGTTTCATGAGATATACCAGATCTCTATCAGCACAACTAAAGACATAAATAACAGACATAACATTTTCTGTGGTAACAGGGCATCACAGAAAGATTTTAATGCAAAATTGAGTTCATTGGGGAGACAGAGCAGTGACAGACAAATGGTTGAGAAACCTATGTCAATTTCTTCATACTGTCCTCTTTCACCTTGAGGAAAATATTCTTAAAATTAGTCCTCTCTGATGAAACATAGTTTATGTTTCCATTTCTTCTTACATCCTTCCAGTGCCGCTAATTGTCACATAGGGCTCGCATACTAGTTTGACAAATTTTCCTGTTTTTGGTGAGCTTTTCAACCTCATCAAGGGATGTTATGCCCACTAAACTGGCCTCTTTTAACAGTGTCCTCTTTTTCTTTGATCTTTTATGTTCCACTTGATAGCTTGTTTTGGGATTCTCTGATTGTTTTTTCTCATCACATGACCGACATATATCAATCCTGCACGAGGCAGTTTGTTGTTTACTCATCTGTCTTATCTCTGTGTTGTTCTTGAATTCACTGCATTTTATACCAAGTATTGTTGTATTTGTTGTAGAGATCCTTAATAATGTTGACAATTTTAGATAGTATTCCATATAGTCTTAAAATTATCCATAATGAATCTCAGTGTATGCTATCAAATGCCTTTTTAAAGTCTATGGAGTTCAGTATTAATGGTGTCTGCTTTTCAATATGTTCTTCAAGTATTGTTCTTAGAGTAAAGATCTGGTCGAGAAGCTTCTCTTTTTTCAAAATCCTGCTTGTTCTTCTCTCATTGCAGTATCCACTATATCTTTAATTCTATTCAGAATAACTTTGCAAAATACTTTTGACACAACTGATAGTAAGGTTACTCCTCTTCAGTCATTGCAGTCAATAAGGTTGCTTTTTTGGTATTTTAACAATGATTCCTTTTTTCCATTTAGAAGTGACCTTTTCTTCTTTCCAAACTTTATTAAACATTCTCTGTAGTTGTCTCATGTTGTCACCATTGATAGCTTTTAACATTTCAGGTGTTATATCATATTCACCTGCAGCTTTGTTGTTAGCCATTAGATTCACTACTGTTTCAATTTCATGCAGTTTAATTTCATCTAGGTTGACATTTAGTTGTGAGATTGGTATATCGGTTTCAAGAGTTATTAATTCTTTTGGGTGTGGTCGAATAAGTATTTCTTGGAAGTGTTCAGCCCATCTTTGCTTTTGGTCTTTACTTGATGTTAATAGGGTTCCAGTTTTGCTAAAGACTGGTCTTTCTTTGGATGCAATAGTACCTGTTAGCCTCTTTTGTATGTTATATAAAGTTTTGCTGTCTCCTGTTTTTGCTGCCTTCTCTGCTTCTTTTGCCATATTGTCTATGTATTCTCTTTTATCCCTTCTAGCTGAACTTTTTTAGTTTATTGTCTAGTTTTTTGTATGCTGCTTTTGCCAGATCTTTTCCAAGATCTGTCTTTATATATTCAACATGGCTAATTTGTCTGCTCATCTTTTTTGTATGTATTTCCCCATGTTATCTAATATCTACACTTTTCTACTTGTTTTTTTTTGCAGTCCAGCACTGCAAATGTTTCCATTTAACACTTGTTATTATTTTGTTTTTCTGACCGCACAAGGGTACTTATGCCACAGTGTGCTGTGATGGTACTTTCTTCCTAGAACATTGTAGTCTTAAAATAATAGCGTTGAATCTATGAGCTTGGTGTTCTGAAAGATGGCTCCGCTAGAGACAGAGAATGGTTATCTGGACCATTAGACCTGGCTGTAACATATTTTCCTTCCTTGTGATTCCCTTGAATAAAGTAGGAGTTGAATCCGTTCTGAACTATATTAAAAAACAGCAAATGAAATGGTTCGGTCATGTATCACGACCACAACAGAACGTGTACCACAGAGAGCAATGTTTTACAGAGCACACAAAGGCAGAGGAAGGGGCCACCCATGCAAACAAATGACTGATGGTATAGCAGAGTCCCTGAGCGTCTCAAAGTACAAAGCCAACAGATGAGCCATTGGGAGACAATTGCACTTCACCTCTGCACCTAACAGTAAATGAGGAAGAACAAGACAAAACAAGACAAGAGTGATTTCCTTGAAGCAAGTGGCTGCTTTACTTGAATCTAACTCATAACAAGTTTTTCCCACAATGTATGATCTGTTGAGTACTTCTTTGGATCCACTCATATAATTGTTTAAAAAGTCACCCAATTTGATATCTGTGTTTGAAGATTTTGTTTCTGGTATTGGATGCAGAAGAGCATAAGCTCAGTTTCAGAGAAATCATAAACTAGGAAAAAATGTAGGAACAGCTTCATTACCTAACAGTCACAAAGCTGTCATATTTCAGTGTTAGCCTTAATTATACAAACACAAACAGGACGAAGAAACAGAGAGGGGAGACAAAGTGTAGATTCACATGAACCCTGTGTTAAAGAAATAATAAATAAATGAAATGAATGATATGACTAGTATGCTTTGATATGGTGAGAAGATGTGACTAACATGGTGAGAGAGGTGTATTGGAAGAACAAATGAGAGTTAAGACATACAAAAACATTTGTCGCAGTGAAAATAACTTAGTAACACACAATAATTAGTGTATAAGTATACACCTATACACGAAGCACTGCAGTAAAGCTATGATACCAAAATAAACTAGGAAAAAAGATAGGAACAGCTTTATTACTTAAAAAGTAGGAACAGCTTTATTACTTAACACTGAAACATCACAACTTTGTGGTTGTTAAGTAATACAGCTGTTCCTACTTTTTTTACTAGTTTATACATTTTGGTATCACAGCTTTACTGCAGTGATTCGTGTATAGGTGTATCTCTCTCTCTCTGAACCTTAAGTGCCCAGGGCACATAGGGCTTCCGCAAGGGTTTTCCACAAATGCCTGTCCTTCGCCTTTTTTTCTGCTCTTGCCCAGGTGAGCCCTCTATTGCTCAACATCCTTTCTGTTGTTCTTCTCCATGTCTCTTTTGGTCTACCCTTACTTCTGTTCCCCTGTGGTGTCCATCTTAGTGCTATTTTTGGTAGTGAGTTGTCAGTCATTCGGAACACATGTCCCAACCATCGCCAGCGTCTTTCCTCAATAATTGTTGTCAGTGGCTTCATCTGCATTTCTGTCAATAAGATGTTATTTCTTATGGTGTTTGGCCAAAATATTTTTCTAATTCTTCGTAAACATTTAGTCTGGAAAGAATTCAACTTGTTTTCTATGGTTTTGGTGATTTTCCAGCATTCACTTCCATAGAGTAGTACACTTAGAACATTACTCTTAAATATCCTGATTTTCATATTTATGCTTAGTTTTTTTGATTTCCATATATTCTGCAGCATTGCAAAAGGTATAGGTGTATACTTATACATTAATTATTGTGTGTTACAGAGAAATCATAGAACAACTAAAAAAGTGTGCTGCATTTGTAAAAGATGTGTGTGATCTCAGTCATTAATAGTTTCATCTTATTGTTTTTCTTACATTCTTTCAATTTCTTTTATAGTTTTTAACTTAAAATCTTTAATCAGTTCATCTGAGGTTATATATCTTTCAATTTAAAAAAATATATATATCTTGTTACCTAATTATTTTGTCATATCTTTAATCACATCATCTTATCTTTCAGTGACATATGGTCCTTAGGATGTGTTCTGTATGAACTGACAACCTTGAAACGACCAGTATGTAAATGCATGTAAAAATGTGTTCAGTGGCACTGAAATGTTTGAAATGATTGTTTAAGAAAATGTCCTTACAAATTTGTTCAGTAAGAGTGACTATTTTCAGGCTGAATGTTAAACAGTCACATTCAAATTTAAAAAAAAAACATCAGTTAGTTAATAACTCCAGTCTTTTTCACGTTAAAATAAGTCATGAGTCAGTTAACAAACCTCATTATCTTTACATTAATATATTACCAACACTTGGTTAACTCACTTTTTTCATTTCACATTAAAATACAATCTTGTATTAGTTAACACTCTGAGGAAACCCAACACCAACATAGCAAGGCAGGCGCTGACATGGAATCCTCAAGGAAATAGAAAACCAGGAAGACCTAGACTTACTTGGAGAAGAGAAATTATGTCAGTACTCAGAGATAAGGGATGCACATGAAAGGATTCAGAGAATAATTCCAAGAACAGGGATGACTGGAGAGCCTTTATCTGTGGCCTATGCACTCAAGGGAGTGAAAGGCGATGATGATGATGTATTAGTTAACCAGCTCTATTCTTGTCACATTAAAATACAACAGTCATTTGACTAACTCCACTTTTGCCACATTAAAATGCACTCAGTTAAATTAACTTCATTTATTTCTTATCAGAGTATAAATGACAGGTTGGTAACTAATTTCAGAACTGTGACTATGCCAGGTGGTGACACTTGTAGTATGAATGTTATTTTATATAGATATTATTAATGAATTCATTCACTCATGTGACCTGTCCTTTCCAGAACATTGTCCCTATCACAGCCTCTTTGAATGCAATAGGATCTTGCACAAGTTGACTGGCAGTGACATATTCAGACTTTCTGTCTTCTTCTTCTTCATATGCATTGTCTGTCTATATCTGCAGTCCTGTCTCTTGGATAAATTTTACTGTTTTTTTTTTGTAATTTATGTATGGAACCGTAGAGCTTATCTTCTTTGGTGGTTTCACCAGGCCAGTGATTACTTCTCAGTGTCAGACTTTCTGTTATGTCCTGAGTCCACCTGCAGCGAGGTCATCCCTTTTCTCTTTTGCCAGGCACTATGCCTTCTACTATCAACCTCTCCAAGCTGTTGTGTCTCTTGATGTAGCTGAAGTATCTCAGCTTTCTAATTTTTATGGCGTTAATGGTCCAATTTTCTGTGACACCTAATCCTATTAGTATCTCTTTATTTGATTTTTGTTCTATCCATGATCTTCTGAGTGTCCTTCTGTAACATTTCGTTTCAAATGCTGTTATTCTCTTCTCTAGTGGATTTGTTATGTGTCCATGTTTCACATCCATGTATTACCACTGGGTTATGTAAGCTCTTAGTAAACATAATTTTGTTTTCTTATTGGTACCTTGCCACATGCTCTTCATATGTGTTATGAGGGGTGATTGATAAGTTCTCAGCATAAGGTACAACGGATTATTTGTGGACAACTTTTTGGGGTTATTTCTCAACATAGTCCCCTTGTAAGTTTATGCACTTAGTCCAGTGGTCCTGGAGTATATGGATCCCTTCTTTGTAAAAGTCAGCATCTTGTGCTGGTAGAAAGTGGTCTACAGCATGAATGATGTCATCATCTGAAGCAAATTTGCGACCACTGAGCTCCTTTTTTGAGTTCGGTAAACAGATAATAGTCCGAATGGGCTAAATCTGGGGAATAAGAGGATGTTCAAGAAACTAGAAGCCACATTCATGATTGGCAGCCATTGTCACCGCCGACTTGTGAACTGGAGCATTGTCTTGATGAAAGATGACTCCTCTCATCAATTTCCCTCGATGCTTTTCCTTCAGTTTGACCCACAATTGCTTCACAATATTAGCATAATAGGTCCCGGTGACCATTCTGCCCTTTTGAAGATAGTCTACCAATAGCACACCTTCTGAATCCCAAAAGATGGAAGCCATCACTTTGCCTGCAGACAGAACCACCCTTGTTTTCTTTGGAGGTGGAAATTCACTGCTTTGCCTGTACTTTGGTTTCTGGTTGAAAATGATGAATCCAAGTCTCACCCATAGTCACAAATTGTTGAAGAAACTTTTCAGGATCTGCAGAAAAATGGCCAAGATTGTCTCTTGACAAGTTGAGATGCTGTCGTTTGTGATCAGCTCCAAGAAGTTTCAGGACCCATTGAGCAGAGACCTTTGTCATTTGAAGATCATTGTGAATAATGGCATGAACATGTTCCTGGGAGATGCCCAACTCAGTAGCAATGTACTGCTCAGTTAGTCATCAATCCTCCATTATCATGTCATGGATTCTGCTGGTGGTTTCATCAGTGGTTACCATTCTTGGATCTTCCTGGACGGGGATCATCTTCCAGATTCTCCCTTCCATGTTTGAATTGAGCTGCCCATTTCTTCACTGTGCTGTAAGAAGGGGCACTCTTCCCTAGAGTCTCTACCATATCCTCATAGATCTCCTTCGATGATAAGCCCTTGATGCATAGGTAGCGAATGACTGCTCGATGAGAAATGTTGTCCATTTTCTCAATTTCTGTCACCCCTTACCACTTCAGTAGTGATAAATTATGAAAAAAAAATTGGTTGCAGTTAATTTCTTGAAACTTGGTGTTTAATCTTACATTAAGCTGACCTACAAATGCACCTAATATCAGCTGTGGGTTTTAAGTATTTGTACCTTATGCTGAGAACTTATCAGTCACCCCTCTTTTTATTTTCACTATACAGTTGCCATTGGTGGTGATTACTGAGCCTAGACATTCAAATTTATTTTACATTTTCAAGCTCTTAATGGTCCAGTGTAATTTTGGGTTTGCTTCTCATTTTGCCAATTGTCATTACTTCATTTTTGTTGGTGCTTAAAAGAGGTTCTGAGCTTTGCTGTGTCTTTTGGTTGAGAGAATCAACTGCTGCAGTCATCTGTGCTGTTTGAAAGAAGGGCGGTATCATTGCCGTATCTAATGTTATTAATGAATTCACTTAGCAAATACATATTTGTTTCTTATATCTAATCTCATTTTTTTTTCCTCTCCCCAGTTTGTGGGTATTGCAAACATTATCAGGTAATGATATTCATTTGTTTTTTGTCACAAGGTTATGCATTTGATTTTTTACTGACTTCCATGTATGAATTAAGTATATGAATTTGTGATGAATCATACAGTAATGTAAAGACAATTTACCTCATTCATCATCATAATCATCATCATTTGGTAATGATAATCTGTGACACATACAACAATTCATTTACCTGGTGGTCTGTGCACAACAAATGGAGAACTTAGTCAGTTGTCTAGACCCACAAATTACCTATCAATTTGTTCCTTTTTTTGAAATATTCATGGATCTGCATTGCAGGAAAAAAAAAGGCTGATAAAAGATATCATATTTTATAATGCCATTATGATGCCAGAAACAGAGTACACTCCAAAGTAGAGTAACAGATGTAATAGAAAAAATTCCATGGAGATCAGATATGGTGTGATGTCAGGCAACATATTTTTCACTAGTCAGTAAGTCATTTGCTTGTCCCTAGCAGAACTTTGCCTCCTTAACAGCTCTACTGTAGGCCTCTCAGTTTTAAGCAAGATGCCCTGCTGCTGATGCATCCATTTGCAGATCATCAACAATGTCTTGCAGCCATCTTCACTTTGGTCTTTCTCTCGTTCTTTTTCCCATTATGTTCTCTTACAAGATGGTCTTCTCTGGATTATCATGACGTTTAATGTGTCCAGAATATTTAAGTTTTCTTTGTTTAATTCTCTTTACTAGCCAGCCTTCTTCAATATTAAGTCCTTTCACTAGTTTCTCACAAACTGATGTATTTCATGGCAATATCAGTAGATAAGAAAGAAAATGATATTGGAAGGTAAATATTTGATTAGTACTTTTGATATTGTGAAGCAAATATTTGATTTGATAGTATGATGCTGATAGAAGAAATAGAAGCACTAGAGGAGACAGGATTAAAAATAATAACCAAGTTACTGAATGACATTTACAACAGTGGTTCTATTCCCAGTGACCTGCTTAAATCCACGTTTATAGCACTACCAAAGAAACGAGGTGCAAAGGAATGTGATGACCATCGGACTATCAGCCTCTCATGTCACATAACGAAGCTACTTCTAAGAATCATTATGAGAAGAACAAGGAAAAAGATAAAAATGGAAGTAGCAGATGAACAGTTTGGATTTGTTGAAGGAAATGAAACACACAATACCATTTATGCTTTTTGAACACTAACAGAAAGAGCTTTATAAGTATAGAAAGATCTCTACTTATGCTTCATTGATTACACCAAGGCATTCGACAAGGTGAAACATAATGAAATTATTAAAATGCTTGAAAACATCAATATAGACAGCAAAGACCTGAGGATTGTAAAACATCTATACTGGCAGCAAGAAGCAGCAATTCGAGTTGAAAATAGAACTGGAAAATATCAACCTATAAAACAAGGGGTGCGACAAGGATGTGTACTATCTCCAGACCTTTTTTATCTGTACAGGAAGAATATTCTAAGAACAATCATCACAGAACCAGGCATAAAAATTGGAGAATACAATATTAATAACCTTCGATATGCTGACGACACAGTACTGATAGCTGAGAACCAACAAGACCTGCAAAATCTCTTGGATAAAGTCGCCAAAGAAAGTGAACAGAAAGGCCTTACTTTGAACATCAAAAAGACAGAGACTATGGTTATATCTAAGAAACAGAATCCACCAACATGCAGTATAAAATTAAATGGAACTATTCTAAAGCAGGTGCAGAAATTCAGATACTATTCTAAAGCAGGTGCAGAAATTCAGATACCTTGGAGCAGTAATAACTTCAGATGGGAAATGCAGAACAAAAATTAGGAACAGAACAGGCCAAGCAAAGACTACATTTCAGAGAATGAGAAACATATTATCCAACACATCCTTATCGATGAATGTTAGAAAACGAGTCCTAAAATGCTATATTGAACCTATCTTGTTATATGGAAGTGAATCATGAACAGTAGGCAAGTCTGCACAAAAATCATTGGAAGCAGCAGAAATGTGGTTTATTAGAAGAATGTTGCAAATCCCCAGGACAGCAAAAATAACTAATGAAGAATGTATGAGAAGAGCTGGAAAGACACAAAATCTTGTCAAAAAGATAAGAGAGAGACAATGTACTTTCATAGGACATGCAATGAGAAGAGGGGGCATTGAAAATATTATAACAGGAAAAATAGAAGGAAGAAGATCAAGAGGAGGACCAAGAGAAATGATACTGGACAGTCTGATGGGATGGCGTGAGAGGAGATCACCAACTGAACTGATGGCCTGCATGAAGGATCGTGTACTCTGGAGAAGCATAACAGCCAGTGCTAGTCGACATGCCACCTGATGATGATGATGATGTTAGGCTATCATTTGGTTGATGTTTTTGACATTGTAAGGCTCACATACAGTCAATACTATTGATATTGTAGGATAAATATTTGATTAATACTATTAGTAAGACTTATATCTGCTATTTACAGTGGACGAATTTCCCCTGTGTCATCAGAGTACAGCATGGATCTTCAGGAACTTATCACTGAACTTCTCAACCCTAAACCAGAGTAAGTTTCTGGTTCTGTCTGCTCTTTGATGCACATGTTTTGTGACACAGTTATATCTCATCAATTTTTTTTGTTAGCTTGTAAAAATTTTTTTTAAATAAACTGGTTTTACATTTCAATTCTGTGTCAAAATTTGCTTTGACAAATGGCTCATGTTAGAAACAGATTTGTTATTATTTATATGAAGAAATAATAATTTATTCAGGGTATCTTTCAGTTCATGTTTTACATTATATTTTATATATTTCACATGAATAACCGTTAAAACAATATGAACTATGTATAATAATATGGTAACATTCTGAAATAAACTGATCAGCAAAGACCATTGTGCAGAATAAAATAGCTAGGACAAGATAAGCAGGATTAAGTATCTGCCAGAACTGTAAAATACAAACATTAGTGGGTTCAGGAGTGGTCTCATAATCAGCTGGTACTAGAACTAATCCTGACTTAATTCATCTGATTTTATTTATTTATTTTTATCAGTTCATTCATTGTGGACTCAGACAAGAGGATCATGTTAAAAATACATTTGTTAATACATATATAAGAGAAAAATAATTTATTCATATTAGTTTTCATTTCATGTATTAGATTATCTTTTATACAGAACATCTCTGATAGATGTAAGGGCATATAGGGGTACAGATGACAACAGTGATCACAACCTGTGTATAGGGAAAATAAAACTAAAACTGAAAAGCCAACACAAGAAATCAATACACAGAAAGATAAACAGCCACAGCCTACAAGAAGAAAATACTAACAGTAATTTCAATCAGGAACTTGCCAATCATTCCACAACACTCAGTGAAGTAGAGGAGATAGGTATAGATTAATTATGGAATTCTTACAGCACAGCCATAATCACAGCAGCAAAAGCAAGCGCTAGACTGAAAAAAAAACAATTAGAAAAGCACGGATATCAGAAAACACATGGAAGTACATACATGAAAGATGAGCAGCCAAATTAGCCATGTTCCATGTAAAGACAGATATTGAAAAAGATCTAGTGAAAGCAACATACAAAGAAATAAGACAATAAAGCAAAAAGTTCAGCTAGAAAGGATAAAAGAGAATACATAGACAGTATGGCAAAAGAGGCAGAGAAAGCAGCAAACAGGACACAGCAAAATTTTATATAACATACAAAAGAGGCTAACAGGTACAATTATATCTAAAGAAAGACCAATCCTTAGCAAAACTGGAACCCTGTTAACATCAAGTAAAGACCAAAAGCAAAGATGGGCTGAACACTTCCATGGAATACTTAATTGACCATACCCAAAAGAATTGTTAAACCTTGAAACTGACTTACCAGCCCCACAACTAAATGTCAACCTAGATGAAATTAAATTGCATGAAATTGAAACAGCAGTGAATCTAATGACTAACAACAAAGCTGCAGGTGAAGATGAAATAACACCCGAAATGTTAAAAGCTATCAATAGTGACAACATGAGACAACTACAGAGAATGTTTAATAAGATTTGGAAAGAAGAAAAGGTCCCTTCTAAATGGAAAAAAAAGAATCATTGTTAAAATGAAAAAAAAAAAAGGCAACCTTAGCAACTGCAACAATTGAAGAGGATTAACCTTAGTATAAGTTGTGTCAAAAGTATTTTGCAAGGTGATTTTGAATAGACTTAAATATATAGTGGATATTACAATGAGAGAAGAACAAGCAGGATTTCAAAAAGGGAGAGGCTGTCTTGACCAGATCTTTACTCTAAGAATAATACTTGAAGAACATATTGAAAAGCAAAAAGTATTAATGCTGAACTTCATAGACTTTATAAAAGCATTTGATAGCATACATAGAGATTCACTGTGGAGAATTTTAAGTCTATATGCAATACCATCTAAAATTATAATCATCATTAAGGACCTCTACAACGGATATGTTTATGCAGTCAAAATGGGAGAAGGGATGAGTGAATGATTTCAGATTGAAACAGGCGTGAAACAAGGATGTATATTGTCTCCTTTGCTTTTTTGAACTGCAGTAGACTTCATAATGAAAAAAATGCTGCACAGGTAACATGGGTATTGACTGGGTACATGGGACCCAACTAGAACATCTTGATTTTGCTGATGACATAACTCTTATCAGTAACAATGTGAATTCCATGCAAGAAAAAACAGATATTCTGTCTTCACTGGCTAGCAAAATAGGACTTGAAATTAACAAGGACAAAACAAAAATAATGAAACTTCCCATTAATCAAAATGGAAAAATACATGTTGAAGGGACAGCAGTTGAAGAACTCAATCAATTTACATACCTTGGCAGCTACATAGACCAGGATGGTGACACCAGGAAGGAAGTTAGAATTAGAATTGCAAAAGCAGCATTGATCTTCAAGAATTTTGAGAACATATGGAATTCAAAAGTTATAAGTACAAAAACCAAGTAAGACTATTCAAATCAAATGTAATATCCACCCATATTTATGCAAGCGAAACCTGGAAAACAACTAAGGAAATAGAAAAGAAATTAGACTTTTTTGAAAACAAATGCCTAAGGAAAATACTTGGTATAAAATGGAATGAATTCAAGAACAATGCAGAGATAAGACAGATGAGCGAACAACAACCAGTCTCATGGGTAATCAGGGAAAGGAGACGGACATATGTTGGTCATGTGATGAGAAGAAACGATCAGAGAATCGCAAAACAAACTATCAAGTGGAACACAACAGGCCAAAGAAAAGGAGGCCGACCATGGGAAAACTCTAAAGAGGACATTGTTAAGAGAGGTCAAATTAATAGGCATAAAACCCTTTGATGAGGTTGAAAAGCTCACCGAAAGCAGGAAAAATTGGCGAACTACCTTGCAAGCCCTATGTGACATTTAACTGCATGGGAAGGATATAGTAAAAGGATATAAGAATTATCTTTTATATATTTCATGTGAGTAACAGTTGAATAACATAAGTTTTTGATCATTTTCTGTGGAAAAGGCAAAGTTCTGTAATTCTATGGTTTTCATATTTTCCCTTCACTTCACTGACAGCGTACATGTGAATTACAGTCTGGTGTGCTTCAGCATGCAAGAAAATGCACTTCTTCATTAGAGGTTGTTTTCTCCATCTCTAACGTGTCAAGTATTAATTTTTACAGCTGTCTTGACTTGAAAACACTGTCCTGTCTTTTGGTTGAGAGGATGGAATCGCTATTAATAAGTCTTTGTGCATTCCCAAATTTAGCTGAAATTTCATGGTGTTTAAATAATTTCTTCTTCTTCTTCATTTGCTTCTACCATCAAGATCGCCCTGTGATCCTACTGAATTTACTCCTGTGGTTCTCGCGATAGTCTCATTTAGGATGGAGGCTCTGAGCATTGCGGGGCTTGGCCCTGTATTCTCGGTGGGTCACAGAAGCGACATTGCTTGACACTGTGGTTTTCGTTGCACCAGTTTAGTCTAGGGTTCGACTTTCTTACAGGAAAACCTTGACGTAGTCTGGATGTGAATATATCCCTGCCAGGTGAGAGGTGGTTGCTCATCCAGTCCAGAGGTGGACTTTCTCACTGGAAAACCTCAGTGTGATTTGGATATAATATATCCTCATCGGATGAGAGGTGGTTGCCTGTCTAGACTGCACTAGTCCATTGTCTCCGACTTCAGCATTTTGTGATTGCGGCCGCTACTCTTCCTGGTGGTGACCAGGATGGAGTTTTTATCAAGGAGGTCGAATCCTCACCACTAGTAATTTTCACCCCTGGGTTAAGCCAGTTTAGGCATATTATCCTAGTATGGGTGTATATAAAACGTGACCAGCCTCTAGAGTGGGGGTACTTTGATATGTATAAACATTAAGTTTCACCCCTAGGTTAAGCCAGTTTAGGCATATTGCCCCAGTATGGGGTATATAGGATGTGGCCAGCCTCTAGAGCAGAGGTGCTGTGGTATAAGTAGCCCTCACCACAAGTCTACTGGCCATACAAATTAGCTTCACTTAATCCTTTCCATCACCTTTTTCACAGCAGCACTGTGCAGCAACCCTAACTGCATTTTTCTTCATTGGCTGGGAAGAGTTTCATCCCATGCACGGCAGCTGAAGAATCTTGCCAGCAGTGGGTTTGAAATTAGAGTTTTCCTTCTCCTAGATGAGCTATCAACCAAGACTAACAGGTCTCATCTACCTGAAACGTCTGGTTTTCAGGCACCAGATATTCGCCTTTGACCCTTCTCCTGTCAGTTTAAACAGTTCCGCCATGAGAAGGCCAGAAGCTGGACTTGGACTGTCAGAGGCTATTTGAGACACTTGCCATGGAGACATTTAATTGGAGTGGAGAGCGTATCCTCCACCCCACCTCCGGCTATTACAGTCCTTAGAACCTTTAAATAACTTCTTTTCCAGTCCTTTATTTTCTATGGGTGTCTCAAAAATTAAAACTAACTACAAGATGCCCATTGCAATGTTATTTGACCAAATTGGACACTCTTAACTTAGTATCAGTTCATACATCACTGGCAAATGAATGTTTATATATATATATATATATATATATATATAACTCTAAAGAGGACATTGTTAAGAGAAGCCAGTTTAGTGGGCATACATCCTTGATGAAGTTGAAAGACTCGCTGAGAACAGGAAAACTTGGCTGGAAAACAACTATGTGAGCCCTATGTGACATTTAACAGTACGAGAAGGATGTAAGATGTAAGATATATATATATATATATATATACACATGTGTCAGTCAGTCATCTGCAAGTTCCTTGTGGAACTTTGCCTTCCTAGCAGCACTCCTGTAGGTCTCTCAGTTGTAAGCAAGATGCCCTGCTGCTGATGCATCCATTTGCAGATCATCAACAATGTCTTTCAGCCATCTTCGCCTTGGTCTTCCTCTCTTTCTCTTTCCCATTATGTACCTTTTCAAGTCAGTCTTCCCTAAATTATCATGATGTTTAATGTGTCAAAAATATTTAAGGTTTCTCTATTCAATCTTCCTTACTAGCCAACCTTCTTCAATATTAAGTTCTTGTAGTTTGGATATATTTGTTCTTTTTTGTGTTCATGATATTTGAAGAACTCTTGTGTAGCATTTACATTCAAAGGCATTTATGTGTTTCTTAGCTGTTCTGCTAAATGTCCATGCTCATAAAAATCTTATTTTTGTAGTTCTGTCTGCTCCTATCCGCAGCTTCTTTAATTTATTATTTTTCGAAGAGCGATATATGTTTTCCTTTTAATATCCCTCATTGTATCTCCATTATTAGTTAGTAATGATCAAAGATATTCAAAACTCCACCTCTTCCAATTTTTCCTCATTGATGTATTTTTCAGCTGCCTTTTTTGTTTCATCAGTTGTCATCAGTTTAGTTTTCTTTGGATTATGATAAAGGTTTTCATCTTAACTATTCTTACAGACTGACATAATTAGTATTTCCATTCCCTTTTTGTGTTGTGGACAGTAATACTGTGTCATCAGCATATCTAATCTTTTGTATTTCATAACCTCCAATTGTTATGGCATCATAATATTCTTTGTCTACATTTTCTCTAACATTCTTCATTGTATTTTCAACACACAAGTTAAATAAGTAAAGCAACAATATGCACCCCTGATGGACCCCTTGTTTTATGTCAAACCAAGTTGCTGTTTCGCTATTTATTCTTACTGTTGCCTGATGGCCTCGATACAGAAGTGATATTAATTGTGTCACATGTGTTGGATATTCCATTTTTTTCCATTATTTCCCAAAGTTTCTGGCATTGTACACAATCAAGTGCTTTTGAATAGTCTATAAAATACAAATTTAGATTCACATTAAACTCTCTGCATTTCTCTTTGATTAATCTTATGTTGAAAATATGATCTCTTGTTCCTCTTCCTTGTCTAAAACCAGCTTGGACCATATTAATTTCTCCTTCTATTTTCTTTCAAAGTCTACCCATTATGATTTTTAATAGAATTTTACTGGCATGACTAATCAGGGCAATGGTTCTTTAGTTTTTTGCATAATTTCAGGTTACCCTTTTTCAGCAATGGTATGATTACAGTTCTTTTCCATTCTTTTGGCCAAATACCTGAATGCCATATGTTTTTACACACACCACACACAAATACACACACACAAATGTATACACATCAACCTTACTGTGTCTTATTCTGAATTGTAAGTCTCAAGTGTAGATGTAATAAATCTGTTATTGTTTTGAATCAATGAAGCTGATTCTCTTGTTTCCTGTAACAGTTATGATGATGATGATTATAGCAGACTGTCATGACTTTCTTTCATCAAATAATATACACAAGAATATGAGAAAACAGCCTTCCCAGTGAACTGCATTGCCTTGACTTGCTGAGTGAGTTACACTACCTCAATACATCAATTTCTCAGACTGTTGCAGCACAGTCAGCAAGCATTGTATTGAAGCAATAAGTTTGTTTCTTTTTGCTTTACAGGAAAAGTTCGCTGGTCAAAGCAGACACCCGTTGTCTTATGCAGTAATTTTTCCTTTTTACAAATAGTTCTGTTTAGAAAAATTTAAGAAAACTGTTGCAATTTAATGAAGAATGCTGTAAATATTTTACTTATTTTTAGGGATCGCCCAACTGCTACTGTTGTTCTAGAGAAAAGATTTCTCCAAGCTGAAACTGATGTAGGTATTTAACATAAGGTTTATTTTAAATAAACTTTTATGTTCAAATTAATCTGTTATCTTTTGAAGTATAATGTTGATGAATGTTTTATTTCAAGCTTCATAGTTCTAATTTAGCATTAAAATTGATTAATGGATGGCTGTGCAGCATATGTGCATATTAAATATAACATTACACTATATTATGCAATTTTTTAAAGTGGTTATCATGGTGGCATCTTTTAAACAAATGCAGAGAACCAAAAAAAAAAGTAGTTACTTGCTTTGAAAAAAAAACCCAAAGAAAACATTTACCAGATTCTTTCCAAGTATCCAATACATTCCTAATTTAATTCAACTGAATATAAATGTAGGGGACTGATTCATGAAGATTTTATATTTATGTACATGAAATTTTTGGCAACTGTTTTGAGCATAAAATAAACATCATAATTTTTCTCTTTCAAAGGCAAAGAAAGTGGCTCCACCTGTAAGTGATCTAGACTTCTTTCTGATTGGAGGAAAAGGCAATGGGAGGAGTGCAACTGGAAACACAATTTTGGGCATACATGGAGCATTCAAAGAGTCAAATCATTTTGACGCAGAAACACGAATCACAGATGTCAAGTGGAGTAAAAGGGGCAGACTGATACTGAAGGTGGTTGATGGTCCATATATGACTGATGGACGGTCAGAGCTTGTAAATTCAGTTGATGCTTTTATTCATTGTAATCGTGGATTTCATGCACTTGTGTTTGTGTTAAATTATGCTAGTCCACGATTAACAGCAGAGGATCTTGACTTGATAACACTCTTGAAGAATAATTTAGGGAAAAATGTTTTTAAGGACCGTGGAATATTGGTTTTTACACATGGAGAATGTTTTGACCTTCACACAGTTCAGAGGGAATGGATGACCTTTGACACTTGGTGCCAACAACAAGAAGGTGCTCTCGGAGACTTCATTAAAGAATGTGGAAACCGTGTGGTGTTGTTTCATAATTTAACATCCAGCAAGCATGAGGAGTCAGTTAACAAATTAATTTCTCTTTCACAGGGATTTGGGAAAATTTTCACCTGTGACTTTTTTACAAATGTGACTCGACAAAGAGAAAAAAAGCACGTAAATGCCCTCTCAGAAAATGTACTAGCAAGAATAGATATGTGTCTGAATGACTTGAGAAAATATCTAGTTTCACTAAATCTGACAGATTATCGGCCACTGAAGGATTCAGCTGCAAAATTATTGGCAGAGATAAAAAATGAAGCAAGTCCTACCTTAGACTCTCTTCAGACCCGCATCAGTCAGCTTACACGAGGTGAGAGAACAACAAGCCAACAACTTAATGACTTATACACTGAATTACAGAAAGTTCAGGACCCATATAGAAGAATTACTTTAACTCGGAACTCACATTTCAGAAATGCTTGTTCTATCATGTAAAGTAGCAAAACAAAATTATAAAGCAGGATTAAATATTGAAAAGTTGATATTTTGCCACATTTGGTTTTCTTTATGATTTTCACATGGCTGCAGACTTCAGTTCTTAACAACTGCCACAGTAATGATGTGCATTAAACTGGAGCGGAAATAGGTTACACTGGCTTTCCTAACTACCTGGTCTCAAAAAGTAAGTTTCTAATCAAACTTCGCTACAATGCAGAGTACACTGAACACCATCATTTTGGTCAGAAAGAGGTTTCCAGTAGCATTGAAGGGAGATAATTTAGACTTACTTTTTGAGACATCAAATGCATAACTTATTGAAAATAGACACAACTGACAGTTTGTGATGTTGGAATCACCAATTCCAATCCAGACCAAGCTGCATGGAAATACTGATAACCTGAGGTGGACTTCTGTGTTCTTCAAAGATATTCAACTTGACATTTGTGACTGAAGAAGAAGACAACTCATTTTTGTTCAAAATTTCATTATGCCCGCACAAATTGAAAATTATTTAAAAATCCACTAAAGACAGGTGGTAGTTTGGAGTTTATTTTTATGTCCTATCATTGGTGACTAATACCACTTGTTACTGTGTGATCTTGCCTTCTTCAGATGTGAGCTCACCAAATCTGAGATCAGAGTCACTGATTTATAGCAATCTTGTTTATGTGGTAAATGATACTTATATCATACTCATATAAACCCAAGCTAATATCTGCTATCAGTATTATGCTTTGTTTATGTTACTGATTTTGCCAATTACTGATGCATTTTAAAAAAGAAATCAGCAATTAACACTAAATTGACCTCAGTAATATTTTTTAAAATATAGACTCGTGAATATTATTATGTTTGTGATATACTTCTGTTATTTCATGAATAAGAAGTCTTCATGTATTAGGACTAATACTGTTTTTTTTTGTTTGTTTTTTTTTAAAGAAAACACTTTGGGGGGAGGAGGGGATGAGAGGGAGAACAAGAGAAAAATATCAGGAAGTATATACAGAAAAAAAAGGCAATGGATCTGATTAGAAATCCTAAAGTCAACACTAAAGGTTGCAAATGTTAGTCTTGTTGCTCTATACCAAATGAATAAATGAGCTGACATTTCATCTTATACGATATTTTGTTTTTTAGTTTCCTAACATGTCAAAAGGTCCTTCAGATGTGTATCATCAGACATGCAGTATACATATGTTAACTTTAATAGCTTTCATCTTCATTGCCTCTGAAGAACAGTGAACCACTAGTGGTAGGATAAAGTGACCAACTCAGGTATGCTGCAGCATACTAGGCATTCATTTATCATTGGTAAGACTTTGGAGCAGAAATCTAAGGTGATTGGGGGTATATTTGTATGAATGACAACTACATATTCTAGGCAATACTGTATGATGAACTTATTCAGGATAGGAAGCCATAAAGTAAACCATGACTGAGACACGTAAGATATTTGAAAGGCATCTATGAGACTTCTTCATCAGTCTTGAAGACTGAGAAGAACTGGCACAAGACTGTTCTATATGGAGAAATCCTATGAAAAGGCTTTGAAGGAGAATATTAGGGTCAAGAATGGAAGGTCAAAGATGTAGAAATTATTCTGTAACACAGTTATGGTATGTTCTTTCCATGTCTTTCTCTGAGTGTCATTTGACAACAGAAACACGAGAAACATTGTTCAATGTGGTGATGTCTGGCAGCCTTCATTAACAATTGACATCCGCATACTTTGATATCAGATGTCATCATCATCATGTGCATTTCTATGAATCTTTAGTTTGCTTTGCCTTTTGCTTTTGCAGTGCATCTAGCTAAGCTGATTCTTCATGTTGCCCATCCATCTGTATTGTAATCATCCACTAGCTCATTTCCCTTGATCTTTCTCCTGAACTGTTGTTTTCATTATGTTATAATGTCCATTACATTTTTATATCATGAATTGTTCTTCTGTATATCCATATTTCATATATTGTATTTATACAATTTTTTTTTCTTGATTGATGCCCATGGTTACATATTAGAGAAGAGTCTGGAGTATACATTTTATATGAGGTAAAATCCCTGCTTCCATGTCACTAAGATATATTGGGAATATGATGTTAGGCCTGTGTTTCATAGACCACCAGTACATAAAAGTATGATGTGGTCATTATCATGCCTGGCCACATTTACCTTCCCAGATGTATCTGCTGCACATTTTTAGAGGCTGAGTAGACCCTGGGGTTTTTTTTAAAAAAATCCCTGCTGCTAGGACTTGAACCTAGTACCACCAGATTAGTAGACAGAGAGCCTAACCACTCAGCCATACGTTTTATATGTCAACTCTAAAAATTCATTTGGTGTTCTGTTTGGAGGTAAAAATCTTGCTCGCTTATTTGAAGGTGCACCAAAACATCTTGACTCTTTTGTTAATTCCCATTTCACGTTTTCCATCGCCCATTGGACATCTCAGGTGTGTGAAACTTTTCACGCGTTCCTATGTTCATATATTTATTTTTATTTTTTCAGCTGGGTTTTGTTCCTCCCTGCTGATTATCAAAACTTTCATCTTTCTGATATGGAGAGTAATGAGCTTTTGATGTTTATTTGTTTCACAAAATTCTTCAGTATTTCCTGCAATCAACACTAAGCTGCCTGCATATCCAAGGTTATTCATTGTTCTTCTATTGATGGTTAAACCCAGACATTTCACTAATACATTTTAAAAGATATTTTCTGTATGTGTATTGAATAGTCAAGGGGACAATGCATATATTTTATGTAACATTTATCTTGACAATGGTGGATGTTGAATAGTGTATGTTAGACCTTTCAACACCTTTTTGTCCCAAATGCTGATTGTTTAACTAATCTGACATTTTCCCATCAAAATTAATCTCTTTCAGGAATTCAAACAGTTTTTCATATTTTCTGTTCTTGTCAAAGCTATTGTAGCAGTCCAGAAAGTACATATCTTTACACTGAATCTGACACTCTGCATTCTGTGATTTTGTTAAATCTAAACCAGTTTCTTTAATAATCTTGAGCAATATGGCCCAATCAAATATATGGCTGTGAAATCAGTAGGTCTGACCTCTTCATTTCAAAAGCTACAAAAGGTATATTTATATGCACAAACTTGTATGAATGCAATTTATTTGAAGCTGTAGGAATTTGAATTGTAAGACAATCAATATTGATTATATCTGAGGTGATAATGGGACTATGTGAACACACCAACAAAACAGAGATAATGAATCAAAAGAGCTGCTGAAGAAAGCGTTTGTGGAGTCAGACACTGGCATCATGCTAGTAAAGGCATCAACTGAACTCAAAGTAAACATCAGTGATTTGAGATTTGTGGTCAAACATGAAATTCCATGTTATTCTACTGATACATAATGAACATAATATGCTTTTTTTTTTGCTAAGGGAGACTAAAATGAATTTGAATATTGTAAAATGTGACAAAAAAGATATATTTTTCATTACACATTTTCTGACTAACAACAGTAATTCAGAATTATTTCATTCTGTTACAAGCTGGGGATCAGAATAAGTGAAAGCAGACATTTTTTAAAACCCTAGAAAAATGTCCAATTCTTATCTTTCCTTCATTATACCAGTATTGATATAAAAGATCATTCATCTTTTGTGAGGTTTCTGTGGAGGGCTTCAGGAAAATTGTGTGGGATTACGTGTAGGTAACCAAGGGTTTCACAAATCCTGTGTGGGATTATATGCAAGTGGCCACAGGCTTCAGTAACCCTGTGTGGGATTATGTGCAAGTAAACAAAGAGTTTCAGACACCTTGCATGGGATTATGTTCAACCTGCATGGGATTACATGCAGGTAAACATGGGTTTCAGGAATCCTGTGTGGGATTATGTGCAGGTAACCATGGGCTTTAATATCTATCAGAGAAAGCTCTGTCATGTGTCTGTCAGTGGATACTTTCTGTCCAAAGATCTATGTGAGGATATACTGAGCCAGTGAATTTCATTAAATAATTTTTGTACAGAAAAAAATAATGTTTTAAACTATACATTTACATGCAGATGTGATTATGATTTGTTTTTGATAAATATGTATTTTTTAATAAAACATAATGAAAAATATGTTAGACTTTATCTGGATTCTATGAATGACTGAAATGAACACGAAAAAAAAACATTGCAAGACTGTATAAAGTGCAACAGACTGTGCTTCAGTGTACACACAGGGAGAACTGTTTTGAGTCTTTTTGCCAAGAACCCCCCAACCAAGTCCTGTATACACAGCACTGACTTTTTACTTGAGTATCTGCTTATTCTTTAGTATACCTACAGCCGTGTGTGCTGTGTATTCTGGAAGTGACTTGCCTCACAAGCAGACATTTTAGACTTAGTTTCCTTAATATAAAAATATGCAGTATTTCTTTTTTTTTTTTCAGTTGAGCTGATAGAGAGCAATGATAAGAGGTCTTGACCATGCTGCTCTCATGAGAAAGAGTTCAGTACGACAATCTCTCCATGACCATTAGCCCCTGATCATACAGGCCATTTTATGGGATATTCCAGATAGTGGAGAAGTGATTCGATGATAATTAATGACTTCATTGTTTAACAAAAATTCCACAAACAAGGTGTTCACCATTGGACATTCTGAAAAAAAGACACCAAAAGATCCATTAACTCTATTTTCTAAATATTATCCATTTATTTATTTTATTAATTTAGACAATGAGCTAAATTGTTACTTTAATCAGAAATAACTGAAATTTTATAACATAATCAAAGAGTCAGAATGAATTTCTTGTTCTCTTTCCACTATGATTGTCAAGGTGCACTGCCTTTTACTTTGTTGAATAAATTTTCAGTTTTGTAATAATCGATCCTGACATTTAATAACTGATTATGTCTGAATGTTTTTCTGTGGGGGCTTCTTTGTTTCTTTTCACTCATCCATGCACACTAGGTCAGAGGTGCTATGTTGAATTGTAGTTATACATCCTCTGTTAATACAATAAACTGGTTAATCCGGCACGATTGTGGTACTAAATATTATCCGAATAATTAATTTAATGAGCTTTTTCAGAATTCTATTGCCACATAAAATTTCCGAAAGGTGAATAAAAGTCTTATCATGATTGTTGTTTAGCGGAAAGAACATTAATACCGGCTGTGAGACGAAAATCAGCTACTTTCTACGTCACTGGCTCTCTTGTTCACTCATTTTCAAAGCTGATTGTGAATGGATTATATTAATCATTTTGTTTCACGCTATACAAATGTCACCTTAGCAGACGATTGTTGCGATAGTTCAGTCTTAGCTGCATCATGGGAATGCAATAAACTCTTTTCAATGGCGATGTCAGCATCCAACGAATGACGGAAGCCAGCATCATCGTCTCGCTTTGTGGAGCTAGAGAATGAGAACTGAGAACGAACAGCAGGCTGGGAATTCCTCACTTCTGCGATTTTGCCATATTCTCCAGATGCAAGTACACAGCCCTCAAGTTTCCTTCCTGCTCTTACTGTCTTTCCCGCATCGTAAACTTTAACAGTAGCGGCTTTTTTCTTTGATCTCACACCACATTTTGAGGTAGGACGCCTGTCGATTCTCGCAATGTAGGGGCCTTTAAAATCTTGCTCGTCGTTTTCGTGAAGGTAGAACCCATTCCAGGCGCAGTGACGGTTTTTCCGGCACTGAAGACACCGGGCGACTTTCTGTAGCTGCCCATTCCATTCTCTTCGAAAGAGAACCTGCAGTTTGAAAACAAAAGAGGTTTAATTAATCGTGATTGATCACAGAACTTTGTTTTTCTTTCTCCTCCATCTTTCACCACATCACGATACATATCATTTCAACCTTAAAAATGCTTCTCTTTGACACATTGCTTCTTTATGATGAATATTACAAAATGAAAGGGAAGAAACCCAGGAAAAAAAGGAGAAAAAAAAAGCATCATTAAAGTTAGTAGGTGATATCCTGATAATATGCATGGTTTCATTGGCTTGTCGGCACATCAGAGAGTGATATGGTCAGTATCACGCTTGACTGCCTTTCTTTTATGAGCTCAGAGAGGAATCAGGCAACCATATCTACATCCGGGTTGATTCCGGCCGGGATCAGACCGGTTCCATTGGAGACGAGAGCAAAACAGCTGAAATTATCATGATTTAAAAACAATTCACAGAGGGTGCACGACCCTCTAGGATTCCTTTTCGGAAAGCGGATACAGTGGGCTCTTAAATTTTCTGAGGTACTCTCGTACTACTGTTTGTTCCACTTAACCTTCACTGTTTAACTGCTGCTGTATGATGAACGCAACAGCTGAAACATCGCGCTGTTGATCTGCTACTTGGCAACAGCAACTTTCTGGGAATTTAAGGTTACTCATTCCTCATCTGATGCCAGCTTTTCCAGATCGCCACGTCGTTAGATGAACAGAACAGATGAACAGAAAGGGACTGAATTTTTCTAAAGGTACATTAAACACCCTGGTTAGCTGAGTGGTTAGGTGCTCGGTGGTACCGGGTTAAGTCCCAGCAACGGGATATTTTCTATCACAATTCAGTCACGATTCTTCCCTAGCAGAAACAACAACATTAACAACAACTGTAACATCAAAAAGCAATAACAACAATAGCAACAGTAACAACTGTAGCAACAGCAACAACTGTAACAACAACTGTAGCAACAGCAACAACTGTAACAACATCAACAAAGCAACAAAAACAGTAGCAACAACAACACCAACAGAACAACAGTAACAACATCAACAATGACAGTTGCGAAGGCAACAACAGTAACAACAACTGTAACAACATCAACAAAGCAACAAAAACAGTAGCAACAACAACACCACCAACAGAACAACTGTAACAACATCAACAATGACAGTTGCGAAGGCAACAACAACAGTAACAACAACTGTAGCAACAGCAACAACAGTGACAACAACTGTAGCAACAGAAACAACGACAGTCACGAAGGCAGCAACAACAGTAACAACAACTGTAGCAACAGCAATAACAACAAACATAATGTTTTATCGCTCATCCGTAAGATATCATTAATCAGTCATAAAAACTGAACGAATGCAGAATACGTTTACTCAGTTCTCTTGTCATTTTTCTTTTTCTGACGCCAAAAGTGCTTTGTTTACTATTTTTCGAATGCTAGCCATACAGTACTGTGCTACATTACCTTTCTGTGTGAAAGCTTCATTTTCTTTTCTCTTTTGAATTTTTTTTTTTTACCTGAAATCATAAACTAGAACTACCTTTGTGTGAAAACGTTTTTTTTTTTTAATGCGCTGTTTCTAGTGGCTATGGTTGCTCACCCCGCCGGTATAACAAATGAGGAAAAGAATGATGCAGAGGAGCAAATATGGAAGGCAAACAATAATTTCAAATATCTGGCTAAAGAGTCAAAATCGCTGCAGCGGCCTGAGTTTGTGCGGGAAATAACAGCTGAGAAGACTTGCGCAATTTCTGGCAGGTGCTGAAAAGGTTGTGTAACACTTCTGACTTAAAGTTGAATATCAACATCAGGGATGAGAAAGGCAAGGTTTTACTTGATTACAGATGAACAGAAAGAGACTGAATTTTTCTAAAGGTACATTAAACACCCTGGTTAGCTGAGTGGTTGGGTGCTCGGTGGTACCGGGTTAAGTCCCAGCAACGGGATGTTTTCCAGTACACACCAAATGACAACGGGATGTTTTCCAGTACACACCAAAATGACAACGGGATGTTTTCTAGTACACACCAAATGACAACGGGATGTTTTCCAGTTCACACCAAAAAGGCTCCCGGATTCACCCTGCCTCTAAAAAATAAGTACAAGAGAAATCTGGGAAGTTAAAGCGGCCAGGCGTGATACTGACCACATCAGACTTTCATGTGCCGAAGGTCATGGAAAATGCGGGCCTAACACCGTATCCGCAATATGCCTTAATGGCATGGAAACGGAAATTTTATCTTTTTACATTAAACATCCGGGAAACTTTGAGGAGCATGCAGTGACGAGAGACAATATTCAGTTTTGTACAATCAGAGTTTATAGAGATTCCAATAGAAACGGAAGAGGTACGCCAGATAACAAAGTCTGGCAAGAATGGGGCACCTAGTTCTGATGAAGTCCGGTACAGACGGCTAAAAGAAACTGAAAATGAAGCAGTCCGGAAGATGACAAAGGCATACAAACAGAGTCTGCTGACTGGTGAAATACCAGAAGAGTGGTTATATAGTTACGCTGTGCCTTTGTTTAAAATTGGTAAAGACAACAGACTAAATGGATATCGCATCAAACACTATAAAATTTGTATGCCAAAATGCTGAAGAAGATAACCAGGCGAATATCCGCGTTTCTAGAGACTAGTGGGCTGCTACCGGATATATGAGGAAGTTATGGCTCATGCAGACACAACCATCAATCCAGAACACTGGCGTACCATATTTATGAGGGATTTCAAAGAAAATAAGAAGCTGCAGCTGTGGCTCTTAATCTCGAAGATGTTTATAAGAGTGGATTATACAACTCTGTGACGCTAATGATGGAGGGTGATGTTGACACACGGCTTGTCCAAAGAATAGCCTCCATGCCACTGAATCGGACAGTTGCCCCGAGATACAGATCATCTATCGCAGGAGTCTAAACTCTTGTCTGATCTTCAGGAATTACGAAGCTATATTGGAATAGTCCAGGGCGGACGCTGACATATGCGAACACTGGCTTATGAGCATGGGAGGTGTCTAGAGGATATGGTCACAAGGGTGCCAACATAGGGTTAATCAGATAACAGGCTAGTATGATGATAACAATGCTGTGATACTCATAAAAAAGACAACATCCTGTGATTCTTCCTAAACAACAGAATTGTAAAGGGCAATGTTTCCGTTGTAAAATGCCAGTGAAAAGGTATTGAGAGTACACATTTTATGAAGTATCCGGGGATCACATCTGACAGATCTTTGTCCTTTGCCCACCATGTTGATGTTGTAACACAAAGCCAGGAAGGCGTTTTGTGCGGTTAGGATTATGGCTGCAACAAATTTCCCACAGCGAACTCTTTTCTTGTTAATGCAAGCGCTGGTGATGTCAATACTGGACTCTGGTCTTGGTCTACTGTTCAACTCACAGTCGACCAAACAAGAGCGTATACAGAATGAGGCCATGCGAATGTTTTGTTTTTTTTAATACACTAGGGATACTCCAGTAATGGTCATGCTATATCTGCTTGACGTGGCTAGTGTTAAAGCATGCACAAGTCAAGACATACGTCAGTTACCAGTATCAACGATCATCCGCTTCAGTTGGAAAAGGGTAAACGCATTAAATGAGAAAGATCCTGGATGGCTGAGGCGGAAGGTTTTATCTGGATGAGCTTTCACGAGGACAGGGTTGATTTTAGTACAGGGTCAGCTTCAGCTAACACAGGTTGTTTTATAGCTCAGTAGTGAATGCCGAAAAATATTTGTGCAGTCAAAACAGAAGAAGGGATGAGTGAATGGTTCCAGATTGAAACAGGTGTGAAACAAGGATGTATACTGTCTCCTTTACTTTTTGAAATTGCAATAGACTTCATAATGAAAAAAATGCTGCACAGGTAACATAGGTATTGACTGGGTACATGGGACCCAACTAGAAAATCTTGATTTTGCTGATGACATAACTCTTATCAGTAACAATGTGAATTACATGCAAGAAAAAACAGATAGCCTGTCTTCCATGGCTAGCAAAATAGGACTTGAAATCAGTAAGGACAAAACAAAAATAATGAAACTTCCCATTAGTTAAAATGGAAAAATACACGTAGAAGGGACAGATGAAGAAGTCAATCAATTTGCATACCTTGGCAGCTACATAGACCAGGATGGTGACAGCAGAAAGGAAGTTGAATTAGAATTGCAAAAGCAGCATTAATCTTCAAGAATCTTGAGAACATATGACATTCAAAAGTTGTAAGCACAAAGAGCCAAGTTGGGACTGTTCAATTCAAATGTGATATCCACTCTCATTTATGCATGCGACAGTTGGAAAACAACTAAAGAAATAGACAAGAAATTAAACTCTTTTGAAAACAAATGCTTGAGGAAAATACTCGGCGTCGAGTGGAACGAATTCAAGAACAACGCAGAGATAAGATAGATGACCGAACAACAACCAGTCTCAAGGGTGATCAGGAAAAGGAGATGGACATATGTTGGTCATGTGATGAGAAGAAACGATCTGAGAATACCAAGGCAAGCTATCAAGTGGAACACAACAGGCCAAAGAAAAAGAGGCAGACCACGGGAAACTCTAAAGAGGACATTGCTAAGAGAACTCAAATTAATAGGCATAAAATCATTTGATGAGGTTGAAAAGCTCGTCGAAGACAGGAAAAATTGGCGAACTACCCTGCGAGCCCTATGTGACGTTTAACGGCACGGGAAGGATATAAGATATAAGAAGTGAATGCCGGGATTGGGCACACGGTGCAACTCAACTTGGGGTTCAAGAACTAATCCAAAAACACCGTGGATCTTCCTATATGGTAATATATTAAGATGGGTCAGTGACTAAAGACTAACGAAAGAAAAAGTGAATGGGACTTTGCCGTCTATCAAAGTGGAAGAGGTGTAGCAAAGAGATCTGGTGCCTTTGCAGTCACTACATCCAACATGCGCTTGGAGAGTGAGCCGACATCGGCGAAACTGGGTGGCTGGTAAATCAGAAAGTGTCTCATCCGACTCACAGAGCATGCTAAAGAAGACTGAGAAAAATTGTTCTTGGAACAGAATGGGTGAACCTGTTTGGACAGTCACATGTGAGGGGATTAACGTGAATCTTCTTCCGGGGCATGCAGGTGTGCATGGAAGTGAGCTGGCTGATAGACTGGCTGGACAGACTGAAATAACGCAGGCTGAAAATGGACAAGGAGAACATTTTGAATATCTTTTTGGACAGGCTACGGGAGCATGAAGAAGGGAGTGGATGAACATTGTGCACGTACGATTGACTGGAGATGATGACGTTATGACAGAGGAAGAATGCTAACAGACAATCTGGACTCCGTTGGAAAATTATGTATTATAACCAACATTTGACAGGAACCACTAGTAGACAAACGCTTCATCGAATGTTGGGGTACGCCGCGGAGCACTATGGGATTGTCCTGAATGTGATTATACCGGATTCTGATTTCTGAATTTTACCCGGCCGGAGTCCGTGGTTCAAGTCCCAGGTAATTATCTTGTCATTTATCTCGCGTCTAACGAGCTTTGTCTTCTAGTCTTCGAATGCTAGCCGTACAACAATGCACTAAATGCATTCACAACAGACAAACACAAACCTCTGTTGTTAAAAGTACTGGAGTTACAAACATAGTGAAACTATAGTACAGAATCCACATAAAAGTTTCGGCATCAGAACGGCTGACTAATAGATAGCTGTATTCCCAGAAGGTTCGGTGGGGATAAACATCAGTAAGGAAGTCTGCGTAGTTTTTGTTATTTTCCGCTGACGTGGGGTCACTGAAGGTAGAAGCTGACGGAGCCATAGCAGGACTTGGTGTTCTATACATAACTGGAGAAAAGTGGCAGCAGATTAGGATATATTATTTGTGGAAAATATTCAAACCTAGGGTTTAGGCTACAGTGTTTAAAGTTATAATTAACAAGGAATTATTGCTCATGTGTTCTTATTTATATAATTTATTGTTCATTGTTCTTAACTGGCGCTCACTGGTTGCAGTATTTGAAAATACGTTTATTCACTGTCAGTTGTCTCACATGTTTGCTCCAATGCAGTTTTTTTAGTGATAGTAATAACTAGTAACACCTCCAAGACAGACTGCAAATCATCAAGATCATGAAGTTAAAACCTGTAGAAGCAATGAATATTGATTGCCTCGTATCTGTATTAATGCACTCCTCTGCAGTTCTGTAAGATCTGAAGCCTGTTGAAGAATATAATAAGCCGGTTCTTCAGCTTAAGATAAGCAATATTGTAAATGTTTTAGTCAAATGAAGACACTATAAGCATAATATCCCTGTTTGTCTGTACATCTGAAGTTCTATCGAACTGTTTTTGTATATGACTGTAAAATTGAGCAATATGCCACGTCAACCATTAGATGCAGTGGTAAAGCGTGTAGACAGACAATAGGAACTTTGCTATTTCAATTCCAGAGGTGAGTAATTTTTGTGTATTTTGTTTTCTTTATGAAAACACAGTGAAAGAGTGTACACATTATCCGGATCTTATAAATGATTTCATTTTAAAATAGCAATTAGTTTCTGAGCTCTTACAAAATTTTGAAAGTGTTTAAAACTTGCTTGTTTTGATACTAAAGCAAAGCTTCTCACTACTACTTTTATGTCTAAAACTGAACTTTATATCATTGTAAAAACGAAAACATTGGCATTTTTATTTGGCCTCCTACCTGGACCGAAGACAACGAAAAATCCAACCGGTGAGCACAAAATTACGAACAGCGAGCCAAGATAGCTGACAGATTTCACAAACTTCACATGTAGCAGGGATCTGATCTCCAAATACAGAGCGTTGTAGTGGTTGAGCGTATCAAGCGCGGACCTCAACATCTGTCTAAATCTGTTGACAGCGAGCGTCAGAAACAGCAGAGAGAGCAAAATCAAGATCGCTGGTCCGATGGAAAAACCGAAGGCCAGTACCTTGTACCACATGGAGTTCACTGGGAATAAAATAACCCAGTGGTTGTCCCGTAAAGAAAGGGAAAAAAATATATTGTGTATTTTTAGAAAATATAACTTCATATTAATTCCGTACTATATTAGGATGCACTATCGGACAACAAGATAATATATCACCCAAACTGTTTAAAAAATCTCGTAATTTGTGTAGAAATTGTTTAAAACAAGCGGAACAAAAAAAAGTGGAAAGCATGAGAATCAGACTATTATAATACAAGAATGTATTCTGGCCATAGCAGCATGAGAATCAGACTATTATAATACAAGAATGTATTCTGGCCATATCGGGAAAAAGCTCAGAAAACAATAATGTGGGGCAAAAGTTGAAAGGAAAAGGCAACAAAGACAAAATACAGATGGATGGACAACTTCAAGAGACTAACCAGAAGCAGCTTGGGCAGACGCTCGATGGAAGTAAGAGACAGAACAAACTGGAGGTTCACTGCAAAAAAAAACTTCCCCTTGGGAACGCGCCACAAGATGGTGCTCGTACAAAATAGGCTCTGATTCTCTCTGAAAGCAATACTGTGTCATGTCTGATTATCTCTGAAAGCAATACTGTGTCATGTCTGATTCTCCCTGAAAGCAATACTGTGTCATGTCTGATTCTCTCTGAAAGCAATACTGTGTCATGTCTGATTATCTCTGAAAGCAATACTGTGTCATGTCTGATTCTCTCTGAAAGCAATACTGTGTCATGTCTGATTCTCTCTGAAAGCAGTATTGTGTCATGTCTGATTCTCTCTGAAAGCAATTCTGTGTCATGTCCGATTCTCACTTAAAGCAGTACTGTGTCTTGTCTGATTCTTTCTGAAAGCAATACTGTGTCATGTGTCTCAGATATTCAGATATTGGAACTTGAAAAGCAGGAGTCCAGTGGACGAAATTATGAAAATTCATACATTCCCACTGAAAGAGTTCGTGAAGGATTTCATCTATTTTAAATACGAAATTTATGCTTTGTATTTTCGGTGACAGTATTTCTGTAGATCAGTGGTTCCCACATTTGCGCATGCTCCCGCTGCTTTGCCTTCAAGGCTACTCCCTGGCGCCTCCGCCCCACTTCCAAAGAAGTTTTTTTTTTACCCGATATTTATGATACCCATATCGCTCCCTTTTCCTTCACCTCCATGTCCTCTGCGTATTCGGCTCTTCCAATCCCTCCGGGGGCTGTACCGCCTACTCCCAGAATCACTGCAGTAGACGGATGTCAAAGGCAATTACCGATGAGCTTGAGAAATTGATATGAAGGAGGTGTCTTAATCATGACTTCCTGTGACTTAATCTCAAAGTTCCCCTTTTTTTTTACTGAGACGAGGTCCATTTCTTGGGGGGAAAATTAGTTCTTCTTCTTCTTCAAATATTGAGGTACAGCTTTGTGTCGGCTTGGGAGCGGGTCATGCAGCTTTTTTTTTGCAGACCCTGTGTGCAGCTAAAAAGCAGGGGTGTGCAATACTTCTTTAGCAGACTCCACCACCATGGGCATTACGACGATCTCCCCTTCCTTAGACAGGCTAGGTTTGTTACTGGGAGTACCAATGGAGAGAAGGGACAGGGTCTTTATCAGCTATAGTTCAGCTATAGCTCAGCGCTAACATGCCAGCTATGTGTCGCTGACGCCTAAAATGGACAGCTTCTTCGCCCCAATTAGGACAACACATTCCCATAGTCACAGAGTTCGCCTCATTGAACTTCATCGTCAATGATTACTTCAGTAATCGTTAGCTTATTCCAAGCTGGCAGTAAGGTATTATATCGGGATTTGACGGTAGCAATGGACACAAAAAAGAACTATCTATACTACAAGAGCTTAATATTGAAGAAGGCTGGCTAGTAAAGAGGATTAAAGAGAGAAAACTTAAATATTTTGGACACATTAAACGTCATGATAATTTAGAGAAGACCGTATTGGAAGGATGCATAATGGGAAAAAGAAAGAGAGGAAGACCAAAACGAAGATGGCTGCAAGACATCGTTGACGATCTTCAAATGGATGCAGCAGCGGCAGGCCATCTTGCTCACAACCGATAGGCCTACAGGAGTGCTGTTTGAGAGGCAAAGTTCCGCAAGGGACATGCAAATGAATGAGTGAATGAATGACGGCAGCAAGTGTAAGCAAACAGATCCATGCTAGAATGATCTGAATTAGTTATCGTACCAAGACTTCATATTACCTCTTCGACTCACGGGTGTTGCGTACATTCAGCCTGGATATTTAGGCTGAATTATAGATAATAATAGATAATTAGATAATAATATAGTGATCGACTGATCACCATAGTGGTGGAGCCTGTCAGAAACCTTCACTTTTAAAAAAGTTCACTAAGACTTTACGCGTTAAGTTTTCAAACACATCTCTCTCTCTCTCTGAACCTTAAGTGCCCAGGGCACATGGGGCTTCCGCAAGGGTTTTCCACAAATGCCTGTCCTTCGCCTTTTTTTCTGCTCTTGCCCAGGTGAGTCCTCTATTGCTCAACATCCTTTCTGTTGTTCTTCTCCATGTCTCTTTTGGTCTACCCTTACTTCTGTTCCCCTGTGGTGTCCATCTTAGTGCTATTTTTGGTAGTGAGTTGTCAGTCATTCGGAGCACATGTCCCAACCATCGCCAGCGTCTTTCCTCAATAATTGTTATCAGTGGCTTCATCTGTATTTCTGCCAATAAGATGTTATTTCTTATGGTGTTTGGCCAAAATATTTTTCTAATTCTTCGTAAACATTTAGTCTGGAAAGAATTCAACTTGTTTTCTATGGTTTTGGTGATTTTCCAGCATTCACTTCCATAGAGTAGTACACTTAGAACATTACTCTTAAATATCCTGATTTTCATATTTATGCTTAGTTTTCAAACACATAAACTAGTTTTATACATTTTGGTATCAGATTTACAGCAGTGCTTTGTTTATAGTTGTATACCTCTTGGCCTTCTGCCTGTGCTTTGAAATGATCACTGCACTGAGCTCGTTCCAGCTAGATCGCTGAAGACGACACCTACATGTAACACCATTTACTGTTTTATATTACAACTGGAACCTGGCCTGACTTAATTTATCCACGTAACGGTCCTAGTTCTATCGAAAAGGTATAGAGATTGCAGCATTTGAACTGTCGCGCTGTAACCAAAAGTAAGAAATAAGAGAGATGACGGCCGCCGTAAAACTGGTTCTAGTAATACAAGTAGATAGTAGTACGGTTCAGTTTTACAAGATAGAAATAGTGAGGAAACTGGCAAGGAACGAGAGTGGTAGAAAGTAAGATAAATGAAGAAATACAACAATCGAATATTTCGGCAAATACCTTTTTTAAAGTTGACACGACATATAAAAAAAAAACACGTAGATTAGATGAAAAATTGAACACTTTGCTCTTTGGTTTAAAAAAAAGGGCGCTGTTATATGTGCTTACCTTACTTTCTGTCACTCTCGTTTCTGCCTACTTTTTGTAAAACAGCTATGCACTTCTGTCCACCTTTGTAACAACATGACATAATACTTTAGCAAACTATCGATTGTTACAGAAATTGCAACGATTATAGAGAAACAGTGTTTCACAATACAGAGAGATTGAGTAAGTGCCGATTCTACTTCGCAAACCTGAACTATGCTCATTGCCCCACCAAGGCAGACAGATTGGGTAGGCCACGTTGTGAATCTCCACTGTGCTGTCGACACACATAAAACCTCCAACTGCCAAGACAAGGGCGGCAATCAGCATAAGGTTGACAGTGTTACGGCATGCCTTCTGGTATATGTCCTACACAGAAAGAATACTCCTTATCAGGTGAGATAGTTCCAATATGCGTTTGACCAGCTAAACACTTGCCTAGGCGCATACACAAGAATGGCATAAAGTGACCTTTGAGGGGCAATTTTAAACTGATTATTATTAATACAAATTATTATTTCCTTGGGTGCAGAATTGCTTGGTACCAACCAACTTACTAATTTGTCTGTACGCCTGTTTATCTGCCTATAATTTGCCTATTTATCTACTAATCTACTCATCATCATCAGGTGCCATGCCTGAAGGCGCTTGTGGTCATGCTTCTTCACAGATCTCGATCCTTGATATTTTCCATCAGCTCAAAAATGGGTGATTATTGTGTGTGCCATCGCGTTTGACTGTCCACGATATTTTTTTTCTCTTGGTCTTCCCCTGCATCTCTTCCCATTTATCTTTCATGTTGTTATGTTTTCAAGCTCTCCTCTTCTCATTATATGTCCAGTGAATGAAGACTGCCGTTTTCTTATAGATTTAATTAGTTGTCCATTGTATTATAACAGAATAGGGGTTGTAACTCAGTTATTTGTGGTCAAAGTTGTTGACCACTGGTTAGACTGTTTTGCAAGTCATTCATTCATCTGCATGTCCCTTGCGGAACTTTGCCTCCCTAACAGCACTCCTGTAGGCCTCTCGGTTGTGAGCAAGATGACCTGCAAGTATGGAGCAAAATATATCTCCGTGTTCACATTGGCCACTTAGTCACGGGTTCTTCGGTTTCTTTTGCACGTGACGGGACTTCTGCTTGAGACGTTTGTGTGTGTGTGTGTGTGTGAGAGAGAGAGAGAGAGAGAGAGAGAGAGAGAGAGAGAGAGAGGACGTTTTGGTTTCTTGGGCACGGATGGTTGTTCGCGTTGGTTGAATCATTATGTAGCATTTTTGTAAGTTTGGTTGTCCTTTTAAGGACACATGTTGTGAAATTATTATGTAGTGTTTTGGAAAGTTTGGTTGTCCTTTTTTTAGGACAAGTGTGTTTCTTCTTGGAAGGTTGCGCATTGAGTTTTCGGAATGATCGGGGTCAGTATGCTTTTCATTGTTTCAGTGTGTTAGTTTGATTATTATGGCGATGCAACTCGCCAGGATGGTTTGTGTGTACATCTGTTGAGTTCTTCATCTCAGTTTCCATTCTCATGCTTCCATTTTGCAGCCATTCATACGCATGTTTGGTTTCCCGTTAGAACTTTTTCGATGTTATTGCAAATTCTAACTTCTGGGATATTTGGATTCAATGTTAAATGTAGCTGAGAAAACAGAAGAGTTCTTCAAATACCATTCATTCATTCATTTATTCATTTGCATGCCCCTTGTGGAACTTTGCCTCCCAAACAGCACTCCTGTAGGCCTCTCGGTTGTGAGCAAGATGGCCTGCCGCTGCTACATCCATTTGCAGATCGTCAACGATGTCTTGCAGCCATCTTCGTTTTGGTCTTCCTCTCTTTCTTTTTCCCATTATGTATCCTTCCAATACGGTCTTCTCTAAATTATCATGACGTTTAATGTGTCCAAAATATTTAAGTTTTCTCTCTTTAATCCTCTTTACTAGCCAGCCTTCTTCAATATTACGTTCCTGTAGTATGGATATATTTGTTCAAATACCATGGACACAAAAAAGAACAAATATATCCATACTACAAGAACTTAAAAAACACTCCTTTTGCAGACTCTGTTCATGCTGAACCTGTTAATTCACAGTCGACAACTGAAGGTCGCACCGAGAGTATCTTGCAACAAGTTCAGTGCCCTGAGCAGCACATGAACATTATGTCCAGTACGTTGACTAAAAACAGTAGCCATTTACTTAGATATCTAACCAATACCTAGTGTACAAGAATCACTGAAGGAAATACATATCATTATCATACACATAAAGTTACTACGTTGAATAAATAAAATATTATTCTTACTTAAACCCCGTTAGATCACCTTAGTTAACGAAGCTGTAAAGAGTTCATGAATTTAAAAAAAAAACGCAAACAGTTTGCACATGCTCACCCAAAATACTTCTGGTTTGCCAATAGACAGTGCTCTTTCAATGATCATTGCAATCAACACGAAGGCGGTGGCTAGCACGGCAAAATTGTGACCCCACAACAAGAAGAAGCAAGGATATATCTAGGTCGCGTACAAAAAAAATTGAATGCTATAACAAAGCTAACATTTACATCAAAGGAACGTACATAAACGTGGGCTGTCAGTGTTGTCATAGGGTTGATGATTTGAATGTTCTTTAGACTGTGTAGGGTTGATGATTTGAATGTTCTTTAGACTGTGTAGGGTTGATGATTTGAATGTTCTTTAGACTGTGTAGGGTTGATGATTTGAATGTTCTTTAGACTGTGTGGAGTTGATGATTTGAATGTTCTTTAGACTGTGTGGAGTTGATGATTTGAATGTTCTTTAGACTGTGTGGGGTTGATGATTTGAATGTTCTTTAGACTGTGTAGGGTTGATGATTTGAATGTTCTTTAGACTGTGTAGGGTTGATCTCCTCCTTCTTCGTTCGCATTGTCTGTCTATATCTGCAGTCCTGTCTCCTGGATAAATTTCACTGTTTTTTGTAATTCATGTATGGAACCATAGAGCTTATCTTCTTTAGTGGTTTCACTGGGCCAGTAATTATTTCTCAGTGTCTCATAGCTGGTGCAGTTCTGGAGGATATGTTCCACACTTTGGGGCACCTGGGCACATGTACATAGATTAGCAGTACCAACCTTAAACTTTGTATACATATGACTTCGGAGTCGGCTGTGTCCTGTTCGAAGACGGAAGATGGTGGCATGTTCCTTTCTGTTTAGCATGTGATAGTCATCATGTGGTGGTGTTTGTGGCTTCCTGTAGGTTTTTATCATGCTTTTCTTCTGATTATAAGTGATTGGTATATCTGGTTGCTCCATTTCAGTGCCCTCTTTGGCCAGATGGTCAGCTTTCTCATTACCTGGTATCCCACAGTGGGAGGGAATCCATTGCAAAGTGACTCCATGTTGTAAGCCAATTTTTGACAAGGCATCTTTAAGGTCTGGTAGTTTGTTGCACTGAAGAGCTTCCAGTACTGATCTTGCATCTGTAAGAATTACTACAGGACATGTATCAATTCTGGAGTCTGATAGTTGATGATTTGAATGTTCTTTAGACTGTGTAGGGTTGATGATTTGAATGTTCTTCAGTTTGTAGCAACTGACGGACACGATGAACATCTTCACAAACAAGCTTAAAGCCTGACTTAGTGATGGCTGTTGTTACTTCTGAGGAGGCTTCACCATGCTGTGAAAGTTTTTTTCCCATCTTTACTCAGTTGGTGAAGCTGGACTAACATAACAGCATGTATCTGATGAAGCTCCACCTAACAACTCACGAAATGTAGATGGCAAACCATAAAGACAGGATAATTTAAATGTATAGTTCTCATTATTGGCTATTCGAAAGTTACTAAACAAGATCGTCTCGCGACTGAATGGCACTTCTCAAAATGTAGTAAAATCTGGCCGTCTGCGCTGGCTTGTGACATACTTTTTTTTGTCAAAGTGTTAAAATTCATCTGTTCTAACCCTTTCAGTTCTTTGTAAAAGATTTCTATGAAAAACTACTTTTGTGTGTGTTCCAGTCATATGTCAGGGTGATTTTCAACAAAGGGCTACTTAAAAGGAAAAAAAAATTAATTGTGCTTACTAAACGCTTTCAGGGTGATGTTCATAAATATACTGGAAAAAGCTAACAAATATTATAATGTACCTGGTTTCGCGTGAGGTGAATTCCTAATATCTGAACCAGCCAGACATAAAGTGGCCCCACGAGGACAAGAAAAATGTGTACATAGAGCAGGGCACTTATCAAAGGTTGAATGACCAATTGTCGGAGAAAACTGGACTGAAATTTAACGAAATGAAAGTTACTCGTTACACCATTTTATAAAAATGTTAAATACAGTAACTTTTATTATATGAGTATTTATATATGGTTCAGTTTAGTGTCTTCTGCTGTTTATGTGTTCCAAGATTCCTCCATAATTTTTGTCATCAGCATTGTACTATCTGAATTAATGGCGTTATTAATGAGTCTGTTTTTTTTTCTCTTTACTGATGATTTGCCAAGCATTTCGTTCAAATAATTCGTGTTTATTTTCCTATGAGCTAGACAGAGGATACCACTTATCTTTGTTTAAATCCACTCTTTAAATTTATTGGATACCGAATATTCGATATAATATTATATTGATCTTGATATTGTTTCAGTTAAATTATGTACAGTCTGGTGTCTTTTTTTTCATAAGATCTTCCAGCCATCCAGTCAACCGTTCGTACAACTCTGTTGACAGTTTTGGCGTATACTGATCTAAACAGAATAAGTAACTGGCCAATCTCAGATATGCAGTAATTTCAAGCAGTAGTGAAAAGCATACCTACTGTAACCAGTCACAGATTAGAGGATACAGCCTGTCACAATTTCCGGGTATATAGCCTCATCAAAGGCTTCATACAAGCCACTGTCTCCAAAAAAAAAAAAACCGGTTTATTTGCTGTATGCCTCACAATATGCACGTGCAGACACCTCCCCCCTTTTTTTGTAGAAGGTCCCGTGAAAGAAAAGTCAGCTAACACATGTTTCTTTGAAATTACACAAGACCAAGAACGCCACTAAATAACCGCTCCAGGGCTTCTGTAAATTTACAAGTAGGCACTGGTATACGTCGTTTAACATTTCGCGTGTGGCAAAAACGATTCCACAACAGTCAGAGCATTTGTGACCTTACCTTACGTCCCCACAAGTAACCACTCCTCAGCAGGAATGCTACTTCGTTTGAGTCTCATTTACAAATTGACATCTGTTTGCCAATGTTTAACTTCCCTGATCTGCACAGAAGAATCAGCTGCGATAAAATGAAAATTTGACTTTTCTTTTGGGGTAACATATACTATGAGAAGGGAGGAGATACGGGAACCGTCTTTCTGGCATGGCCGACCAGTGGGGCTGGTTCCAATGCATCGCGTGTGGAGGGAGAGAGGCAAATGTAAACTTAATATAATTATTGTTATTTTATTTTTGTGATAATTTTGGTTCTTATATTAAGTTTACAGTACTACTTCCAACGTGCTTGGAAAAGTACACCATATGACTTAGAAAATGAATGTAACCAAGACCAAATGACAATTTAAATTGCTGAGATTTACTGAAAAGGATACAAAACCAATAAATACACAGAAGCATGTCAAACAGCCTTGTTGGTCTCCAAAAGGTCCCCGTCCCCTAAAATGTCACATTATTTTAAGTGTAATGCAATCCAACAGATGTCGAAAAATCATAATCCAAGAATGCTGAAAGAAAATAAATGGGCTGTTTGTAGCATGAATGACCCGCTCTTTATCTGAGGGCATCATGACAATGCCTTCTTGCTGTAGATGACGTTTCTGATATGCTGCTGTGGAATTCTTGCCCACTCCTGCTGAAGGACGTTTGTCAGCTCTTGAAGTGTACAAGGCTGGTATGTTTTGGCCTGCACAACACTACCATGCATGCGCAAGACGTGCTTGACTGGATTTAAGTCCGGAGATTAAGCTGGCCACCCCAGGCGCTCAGTGGCCTCGGCTTCCAGGTACTGATCTACTAGCCTGGCACGATGAGGCGTTGCATTATCATCCAGAAGAAAAAAAATACTCAGGACCGATGGCACAAGCGTGTTGTCTGACACTGGGGTCGAGGATTTCATCGCAGTACTAAATTCTACTCACTGGGCATTCTGGAAGATATGCAGGTCTGTTTTACCATGTACGCTGACTCCTCTCCACAGTAAGATTAAGCCACTTCCATAGCGGTCATGTTGGGCCACATTATGGATGTAAAAGGGTTCATTTTTTCGTCTCCACACTCTCCTTCTGCGATCTGTCAGTCAAGACAAAAGTTAGACTTGTCTGTGAACAAGACATGGACAGTTATCAACAGTCCGGTTTGCATGTTCTCTTGCCTATCGTAGCCTGGTTTGCCTCTGGTTTCTTGACAAAATGGTGCGAAATGCAGCTGCTTTATACCGAATGCCAGCCTCGTGAAGCCTTTTTCTTACAGTTCTAGTACAAATTCGATTGGTTGTTGCACTTTGGATATGAATTCTGAGTTAGATGGCATTCATGAAAGGATTGCGTCGTGCAGAAGAGTGAGAAAGCGGTCACTTCTGAGTGTCGTCAAGTTTTGTTCACCTCAAGAGTGCATTCGATGTACAAGAACCCGTTGTCTGGTGCCTGTTCCACATCCTGAAAATCACTGACGTTTAGGGCTGTAGCAATTTGCCACTGCGAGGCCCCCATTTCCAGCATTGCTACGTATCTGCTCATTTCAGTATCGGCCAAATGTCTTCTTATCACTTGTCAATACATCATCAGGTAGTGTGAACACTTAAAATGATAGTCTTGCTTACACATCTCGAAAATCCGAATTTTGTCATGTGCTTTGCTAAAGTCGAATTTTGGGAGTGGGGGGGGGGGGGGGGGCGATATTCACGTGTTTCATGCACGCAAACATGGACTGCCATGACTCAGATGTGATGAAGATACAACGAATTTACAACGATAATAAGCCACATTTATGACAATGAGCAGGAGAAAAAAAAAAGATCTTTAGCACGTTGTGAGTAGAATATATGACAGTCTTCGTGATTTATTCCACATGTATTGATTTTGATGCTCTTTAACGGATTTTCTCACAAAACCAGTTTCTCATGAACACATACTACAGACCTGCACCATATACAGAAACCTCAGAGCCCAGGTATGGCCCCGAGAGAGAAGCATGGAGGAGAAATCTGGGGTTCCTACGAAGATCTGATGACAGGAGAATTTATGGAGGCGACCTAGCTCCCCGTTTAGAAAGCCGACCATATGAAACTAAAAGCTCAAGAAGAAGAAGGAAAAAAGAAAGAAAGAGAGAAAGAAAGAAATAAAGAATAGTTCACTAAACGGGCTAAACAAATTTGCTGCTCTTATCTTTCAAAATTTGGCAAAACATTCTTTGCTCAGTCTTATGCTGTAATACACAGGAAACCTTTCACATATTAACTCGGAATATTGCTAACAAATACCTGCAAAACCCAGATGGAGAAAACATTAAGAACACCAGTCGTGACGATTAAAATAGGAAAATAGATGAAGATGACCGAGTGCATGCAAGTGCTGACACCTAGAGGATTCCTGGCATCATATGCGGCAATTTTAGCTTGGGCCTGTTTATCATGGTACCACGCCTGGTAGCTCATGTCTGGTGGTGGCACTACGGGAGTGTACACACTGTATGAGGCCATGGACGAATGAGCAATACACCTGAAAAAAAGGGAAGACAACTTTTAGAGATTCTCCTTGACCTAGTTACGAAAGCGCGAAGGGGCTGCGTGAATTATCCTGTGGGCGGGAGACGATGACGAAGATGACGATATTCTTGACTGTACTGACGGTGATAGTAATAATTCATAGTGATGCTTATTATGATGGCATGATACAGCAGTTATCATGAAGCAATAATAAAAAGATGATGGCCGACAGTAACAGATGACAATGATGGTGGCAGTAAAAAAGGTGATAGTGGTGACGAGAATAACAGATAATGATGATAATGATAAGATATAACAAATGTAATAGTAATAGTAAAAGGTGATAGTGATGGTGAAAGTAGCAGGTAGTAATGTCGATAATGGCATGAGACGACAGATATGGTGGAGCAAAGGAGTGATAGTGGTTGTGTTAGTGATTGTGGCAGAGTGCTTCAGCTAAAATTTCATCTCCCCACCCACCCATTGCTAATAATAAAAAATGGAGTAATAAGGAGCAGAATGTAAGACGGGCCTGCGTGTCCAATTCTTCACCCTTTGAAAATAAAGATCAGTCATTCATTTATTTATCCTCTTTTTCAGTGTAAGATGTCTCTGCAGCCTATTCCTTCCTTCCAGTATAAGGCATCTCTGACTTCATCTTCTCCCCTTCTAGTGTAAGGTATCTCTGCGCTACTCTTCCTCACTTCTAGTGTAAGGCATCTCTGACTTCATCTTCTCCCCTTCTAGTGTAAGGTATCTCTGCGCTCCTCTTCCTCACTTCTAGTGTAAGGCATCTCTGCGTTCATTTTCTCCCCTTCTAGTGTAAGGTATCTTTGTTCTCCTCTTCCTCACTTCTAGTGTAAGGCATCTCTGCGTTCATCTTCTCCCCTTCTAGTGAAAGGCATCTCTGCATTCATCTTCTCCCCTTCTAGTGTAAGGTATCTCTGCGCTCCTCTTCCTCACTTCTAGTGTAAGGTATCTCTGCGTTCATCTTCTCCCCTTGTAGTGAAAGGCATCTCTGCAGCCTCCTCCTCCCTTCTAGTGTAAGGCTCTCCTCTACCTCCCTTCTAGTGTGAGAGGTTTGTGTAGCCCCGTCCTCACTTCCAGTTTAAGACGTCTCTGCAGCCTCTTCCTCCCTTCTACTACAATACCTCTCTGCAGCCTCTTCCTCCCTTCTACTACAATACCTCTCTGCAGCCTCTTCCTCACTTCTAGTTTACGACGTCTCTGCAGCCTCTTACTCCCTTCTACTACAATACCTCTCTGCAGCCTCTTCCTCACTTCTAGTTTAAGACGTCTCTGCAGCCTCTTACTCCCTTCTAGTTTAAGATGTCTCTGCAGCCACTTCCTCCCTTCTAGTACAAGACGTCTCTGCAGCCTCTTACTCCTAGTTTAAGATGTCTCTGCAGCCTCTTCCTCCCTTCTAGTACAAGACGTCTCTGCAGCCTCTTACTCCCTTCTAGTTTAAGATGTCTCTGCAGCCTCTTCCTCCCTTCTAGTACAAGACGTCTCTGCAGCCTCTTCCTCCCTTCTAGTACAAGACGTCTCTGCAGCCTCTTTCTCCCTTCTAATGTAAGGCGTCTCTGCCTTCCCTCCTATGTAAGACGTCTCTGTCTTCCCCACTATGTAAGGCGTCTCTGTTTTTCCTCCTATGTAAAGCGTCTCTGCCTCCCCTCTTATATAAGGCGTCTATGCCTTCTCTCCTATGTAAGACGTCTCTGTTTCCGCTCCACTGTAAGGCGTCTCTTGCCTTCCCTCAATTATAAGGCATCTCTGTCTTCCCTCCTATTTAAGGCGTATGTGCCTTCCCTCCTATGTAAGGCATCCCTGCCTTCCCTTCACTGTAAGGCGTCTCTGCCGTCCCTCCTATGTAAGGCGTCTCTGCCGTCCCTCCTATGTAAGACGTCTCTGGCTTCCCTCCTACGTAAGACGTCTCTGTCTTCCCCCCATGTACGGCGTCTCTGCCTTTCCTCCTATGTAAAGCGCCTCTGCCTTCTCTCCTATGTAAGACGTCTCTGCCCCCCCCCTCCGTGTACAGCGTCTCTGCCTTCCTTCCTATGTAAGGCGTCTCTGCCTCCCCTCTTATATAAGGCGTCTCTGCCTTCTCTCCTATGTAAAGCGTCTCTGCCTTCCCTCTTATGTAAGACGTCTTTGCTTTCGCTCCACTGTAAGGCGTCTCTGTTTTCCCACATATGTAAGGCGTCTCTGCCTTCCCTCCTATGTATGGCATCTCTGCAGCCTCTATCTCCCCTCCACTGTAAAGTGTATCTACCTTCCCTCCTATATAAGGCGTCTCTGCAGCCTCTACCTCCCCTCCACTATAAGGTGTCTCTGCCTTCCCTCCGATGTAAGGCGTCTCTGCCTTCTCTTCACTGTAAAGTGTCTCTGCGTTCCCTCCGATGTAAGGCGTCTCTGCCTTCTCTTCACTGTAAAGTGTCTCTGCCTTCCCGCCTATATAAGGCGTCTCTGCGTTCCCTCCTAAGCAAGGCGTCTCTACAGCCTATACCTCCCCTCCACTGTAAGGCGTTTCTACAGCCTCTACCACCACTGTAAAGACGTCCCTCCTCCCCCTATCTCATATTTCGTTAATTCTTCCCTCGTCGACTGATGTTTGAAACGCCACAATATGTGCATTGTTACAGAACATTTATTTTTCGGTGTAGAAATTTATCATATACCGAGAACATCAAGTCCTGGAGTGACACGGTCTTCAGCTCCAGGTGGTAAAAGCTCAAGTTTCACCTACAGAGAGATCCAACAACAACAGCGTTATCAACAATGAAATCGCACGTGTCTACATCTAAATCTAGCTTCGGTAAGCTGTTTGCAGGGAATAAATACATAAAAATATTACAACTATTAAATAGCGTAGGACTAAATCACCTGTTGCGAAATTATCTCTCAAGAGACAGACTGGGTTGGAGGCAGACTGACATCGGTTCCATCAACCCAGGTGAAAAAAAATGGATACACTTATGCGTTCATTCATTCATTCACATGTCCCTTGCGGAACTTTGCCTCCCTACCACCTCTCTTGAAGGCCTGTCAGTCCTAAGCATGATGCCCTGCTGCTGATGCATCCATTTGCAAATCATCAATGTCTTGCCATCTTCACATTGGTCTTCCTGTGTTTCTTTTTCCCATTATATACCCTTTCTAAACTGTCTTCTCCAAACTCTCATGTTTCTTAAATTTTATCTGTTTAATCTTCTTTACTAACCAACCTTCTTCAGAAGTAAATTCTTGCAATATGGATATATTTGTTCCTTTTTGTGTCCGTGATATTTGAAGGACTCTTCTATAGCATTTACATTCAAAAACATTTATGTATTTCTCAGCTGTTTTGTCAAGTTTCCAGGTCTCACAGGCTTATGTTGCTCTAGAAAAAATGACTAGTGCGCCGCGATAGTGCAATTTGAAGAAGAAGAAATTTGCCCTGATCATTTGGTACCTCAGTGGCACGGATGAATAAGAAACATATTAAATGGTATTTTTGTGTTTTTGTTTTAGATGAGTTATCAAGCAGTCATAAATCATGAACAAAACATGGACCCAAGTCTTCAATCGATAGCAGATGTATGTCATCGATCTATATTACAGTATTTCAAAAACCTGAAATTTTAAACGCTAAGGAACAAAAGGCCAACCTATTTTAGAATACATAAAAGCAAGTGCAATAGTCCACATCGGGGACTTACACCTGCATGATATGTATTGCCATTTCCTTTGAATGTATCCACTTTCTCTATCTACCTGAGGTCACTTATGGTGCAGTTTTGTGCTAAGAAAAGATGCACTCTTTGTGTGCGGTCTGGGTTTTTTTTTTCTATAATCTTCTTTATCTGTTTTCTCAGGCAGTTTAAGGAGTTTCAGATATGAACCACACTGTAGTCTCAGGAACTGATACATTAATATACGTTTCGTGAAGAGAAACCAAGACTGGCGCTCAGCTAAGATCTGGTTGCAGTCTGCAAGGTAAGCACTACTACAGCAACATGTGCTCTACAGCCATTGGTGAACTTTCACAAGGGCGTTAACTGCGTGTATTAGATTAGATTTTCAGTTTGTGGCAAAATGGACGGCAGTGCAATTTTTTTAAATAAGGAAAATCAAATGTGATTAAAAGAAAACTAGAAAATGTCTACTGCATGTTAATGACATGTGATGCTGAGCTTCATTCAGATTTGGTATAGGGCAGAACACAAAACAGAACTTACTTGGCTTATTTACTCATACTTTACATTTCTTCAATGATTTATTGAACAAAATCGTGGAAGATTCTACTCTTGTGCATAACGAAGACAGTGGTTAAAAGAAAAACAAAAAGTAGTATCGAAAAGAAACACCATAAGAAATAACATCTTGTTGGTAGAAATGCAGATGAAGCCACTGACAGCAATTATTGAGGAAAGACGCTGGCGATGGTTGGGACATGTGCTTCGAATGACTGACAACTCACTACCAAAAATAGCACTAAGATGGACACCACAGGGGAACAGAAGTAAGGGTAGACCAAAAGAGACACTGAGAAGAACAACAGAGAGGAAGTTGAGCAATAGAGGGCTCACCTGGGCAAGAGCGGAAAAAAAGGCAAAGGACGGGCATTTGTGAAAAACCTTTGCGGAAGCCGTATGTGCCCTGGACACTTAAGTTTCAGAGAGAGAGAGAGAGAGAGAGAGAGAGAGAGAGAGAGAGAAAGTATCGAAAAACGCGTGGTTTAAAAACGCGAGATCGACGATACAGGCTTATAAAAAAATGCATCACTGAAAATAATGGTAAAAAAGACTGTGTTGAAGAGAGTGATGAAAAGGCAGTTTGGATAAGTGGGAAAAAATCAGTTATATAGAGAAATATAGATAGTGGTATATGGAGGTATTAATCTTTGATAGAAAAGTTTTTTTTAACGAAAACACAGAGTAGAAAATAATCACACCGTATCATACAAGGTTGTAGGTCCATCTGAACTAAAGCTTAGATAAAATGAACCTAACTGTGTGTCTGAGCAAGACCACAGTCTGCCCTAGCAAGGAAAGATGCTAAAATCGGAGGTACCCAGCCAGAAGATGTATCGGAAAAATAAGGGTACCACGCATTATCGCCAAAAATGCCTATGAAAAAGAAGAAGAAGAAGAAGAAATCACTGTGTTTCAGCAAGAAGCTATAGATTACATCAGCGTTTTTTATGCTCGATTTCTTTCACAGAATACATTAGAACTGTTGGTATAATTTAAAACACTCAGCAATATAATTCTTTTAATATAATCACCCTCTATGGGTTAGGATTATCGACAGTACCACGGAGTGCATGCACTACTACGGACTACATGCTGAGATCCTCTGTCATAGGAGGAGATCTGAGCAATTATCGGCTTGTCCGATGTATAAAAGTGATAATCCTTTATCATTAACATCAACCTGCCTTTAGAACCTAATGTTGCTGTTGTACCACCTTCCTATAACTGACAGCTTGAAGCTCTTGGCAGTTGATGCCATGATGAAGATTGTGTGGAACAGACATCGTGCCTATCAGGTGGCTCGCAAACAACAGTGGGTCCGACCTTCGCCAGGTCTGAGCTGAATCTTGGCTTGTATTTTGCTTTGATTACCGCTCTATGAGACCAGTTGTTGTGTGCCTGTCTGTCTTAAGTCATTCATAAAATTCTTCCAAAATTGACGATAACTTCCTCCAGGAAAAATGCAACATTTCTGCAATGGAAGTTCGATTTTTTAAATCACGTAATCGTATAATTCTTGTTGTTTGTTCGTTAATCTCTTTAATTATTTGCTGTCTCTTCTTCTGTCTCAGACCCTGTTTTCACATGCCTTGACATAAGAAATACATGTGAAAACAAACTGTCAAAGATATGGGCGGGTCCTAGAGAAGCTTACGGGTTTTTAGCACTTACTGTTCAGATAAATCTTTTACATATACTTACATAAATACGAGGGGCGTTCAGAAAGTAATGCACCGCATGGTTTTTTTATCAGCTACTAATGAAGATAGAAGCACGAAATTTTGATACTTTAATTATAGCATGTGCCGATTGTGTGAACCAAATTTCACCGCTATCGGCCAAAGAATATGGTTGCCCTAACCGTTGAAATGGAGCATGCTAGCAACTTGCAGTATAAGCGCGAATTGTGATAGAATTTCTCATTGCAGAGAAGGAAACTGTTGTGAACATTCACAAGCGTCTATGTGATGTGTATGGGAGTTTTGCAGTCGACAGGAGTACAGTCAGTCGCTGGGTTCAGAGAATCAAAGAATTAGATAAAGAGTTCCCGATTGGCCACGCTGTGGACGTCCTGCCACAGCCACCAAGGCAGAAATGTTGAAATATTATATCTTATATCCTTCCCGTGCCGTTAAACGTCACATAAGGCTCGCAAAATAGTTCGCCAATTTTTCCTGTCTTCGGCGAGTCTTTCAACCTCATCAAGGGATTTTATGCTTGTTAATTTGGCCTCTCTTAACAGTGTCCTCTTCAGAGTTTCTCGTGGTCTGCCTCTTGTTCTTTGGCTTATTGTGTTCCAATGTTGAAATGCGCTGAGGGAATTATTCTTACTGACAGGCGTATAACTACTCAACAAGGGTCCTTAAAGGTGTCAGTCAGCAATGGTAGTGCAAATGCAGTTATAAAAGCTCTCGGATTTTCTAAGGTTTGCGCAAGATGGGTTCCTCGAAGTCTCACAAATGACCATCGATTGCAAAGGAAAGCAATTTCTTCTGAACTGTTGGACCATTTCAATGCTGAGGGAGAGACCTTTTTGGCTAAGACCGTAACAGGTGACGAAACCTGGGCACATCATTTTGAACCTGAGACAAAAAGACAGTCAATAAAGTGGCATCATCCACAATCACCACGAAGAATTCCTTTTTCGAGGTGATTGCGGATTCAAGACAACTCCTTCAGGTGGAAAGGTCATGATCACTGTCTTTTGGGACATTGAAGGTGTGATTCTTGTGAATGTTATGCCAAGAGGAGAGACAATCAATTCACAAGCTTACATTAAGACATTGAAAAAAACTCAATCAATGTTTTCGCAGAGTTCAGCCACAGAAGAATCCAGTAGCCCTGCTTCTCCTTCACGACAATGCGCACCCTCACACAAGTCTAGCAACACGGGAAGCAATCGCCAGATTTGTTTGGACTGTACTACCCCATCCACCCTATAGTCCCGATTTGGCACCCTCTGATTTCCATCTGTTTGATCCACTTAGAGATGCACTCCGAGGGGTAAGATATGAAGATGACGAAGGAGTGATTCGTGCAGCGAAGAAAAGGCTACATAATCAAGAGAAAATCTGATACGGGCTAGGAATACATGCACTTGTTTCGCGCTGGCGTAAAGCCGTACAAGTTGATGAGGATTATGTTGAATAATATCGATGTTTACATGACGTATCCATGTATATTGTGTATAAAGTTCATGCTATTTGAATAAACAGCTCCTGAGAAAAACGATGTGGTGCATTACTTTCTGAAAGGTACATAAATACATACATACATACATGCATACATACATACATACATACATACATACATACATACATACATACATACATACATACATACATACACACACATACATACATACATTACATTACATTCATGGACAGAAAGACAGACAAACATACGATCTCAAATCTTATTTTCTTCTTGTATTAAAAAAATTACAAGCATTTCTAAACTTCTAGAAAGAAGGAAGAATGCACAACCAGACTGGAAATATCCGAAAATTGTTTACGCAGATATCTTTTTTGTCACAAAGCTTGCACGTTTTCATTCTTGTTTCCACTTCCCATCTGGCGTTTCTAATTCAGCGGAGCCTTAATTTATTTTAACAGAGACTGATACAGTCAATGAATTCAACGTCAGATTATACTACGGATTTACATCTGCGTTCGCATGTAATATTTCTATAGTTCATCAAGGAAAAAAATTATAAACGAACGAGATTTAACATTTCTTCTAAGTCATCACTATCATGTCGCGCTTGAAAGCCGATATCTCACCTCCTAAAAAGAAGAAAGCTTATGATCCGTCTCCTCTGCGACGTCCACCGCTTACCCCACAGTGGACATGGGCTCAGAAGAATGTTACTGATGTCAGATACATACAGGTTGGTTGGATAGTTCCATTTTTTTAAAAAGCCTGCACTTTTTGTTATTGCTGTTAGCGGCATGTACGTATGCTAAGAGAGTGCCCAGTCCATGCAGATCAGTGGTTCTCAGAATGGGGGTTGGAAGATCCAAGTGAATAGTGGAAATATCTAGATGGGCAGTGAGAGATAGGAGAGAAGCTTCTTCTTCTTCTTACCTGCTTGCTTATGTCGTTAGCGTCGCAGGGAGTTTCAGACATCGGTCCAGAGGAAGGCGAGAGGTCTGGGTAATTGTCATGTATGTTTCCTCTGTGTCTTTCAACCCATCTATCCAGTTTTTCCTCGGTTGTCCTCGCGCCCTATATCCAGAAGTTTTCGAGTTGTGTACATTTGCAGCTGGTTGTTCTGAATTTATGAGTGTTAAAATCCCAAACCACTTAACCCTCTGATTTTCGACGTAGTTCTTGACAGGTATTGTTCTCACCAGTTGCCGGATTATTTCATTTGGCACGTGATCCCTTCTCGTTTTGTTAACCATTTCATCTCGCGTGTTGTTTATCTTTCTCTCTTGGTCTTTGGCGAGTGTCCATGTTTGACACAGATAGTACGGAATCGGTGTGATTATTGTTTGCAAGTTTGTTTTTTTTTTGTCCAGATATTTGGATTTTTTAGGATTGCTGCAAGTTGATAGATGTTGTTTGCTTTATGGATTCTACATTCGCCTTCTCTGCCTATTTTTCCATCCATGTGTAAAATCAGAACCAAATGCACATGCACACACACACACACAAAAGTGTGTTTGGGAGCTCTAGGGATGTGGCCTAAAAGGCAAAGGGGGCAACATCTAGAAAATTTGTGAACCACTGATGTTTTTGTCTTTAACACTATCTAAGCAATGGAAATGTAATGATGGTTCAATGAGCCCTTGAGCACGGTTTTGAATACATTTTATTTCACTTCAGCAACTGTTTTATGAAAAGCATTTTGCCAAAACTGCAGTATTCCTTTCTCATCTCAGCTGAGCAACCAGCTAGGGAGGATAAAGTTCACGAAGTCACAGATAGAGTGTTCTGCTTCATGGATATAATGTTCTGCCATCATTATGTGCAAATCCTACTCATGGTCCAAATCTTTGAAGATTCTCCCTGGCTTAGATTGGAAAAATGTTCTTGGCCTGCCTGGTCGATGAAATAGATGCTCGCCTCAGGTGTTGGAAGTTGCAGGTTTGAATGCCATCAGAGGTGGTAATAAATTCTCCTGATCTGTAGGTAGTGGGACCGAGCATTTATATGCATCGTCGGGCACGTTAAAAATACATTGACGCTCGGAAATCTAAAAAAAAGAGTAGGCCAGACAGCTCTGCCCGAAAACAAAATTATAGAAAATCTGCTACAGACATTGGTACAAGGGCTTGGAATGTCTGTGTTGACTGCGCTACTCATTCTAAAATGGTAACTGGACAGGAGGGGAGGCGGGAAGAGGGGGGCGAGCTGACATGGGAATGCCCTGACTGCGATGAAGCCATTTTCCAAACAATGGTCTGACTTGAATGGTCTTAGACTCAGATGTGAAGGTAAATCACATACAACTTTATTTACTTGTGAACGTTTAATTATTTCTGTCAAGAGTTAAAAAAAACGATTCGAGCTAAATTATTTGTAAATAAAGGAAAACAGATAAGGTAGACAACTCGTATTTGCACTTGCCTTAAAGGAAATACGTAATTATACCACCAAACGACAAAATTCAAGTTAAAGTAAAATATTCATTTATTGCATCCTCTTTTTTTTTTTCAATAGCGGACGATGCTTTTGGGGTTCTCTCATTTTAAAATCCTGGCAAGAACTAAAAAGGGCCCTGCCGAACTTATCCGTCTTTTGTTGACTTATGCAGAAATTCCGTAAGTACACGTAATTCTTGTATTCAGTCATGAATACCTTTCCGGTCTCCATGGTGACATTTTAGAACGGGTTTGAGCAACAGCCGTCTGTCCGGTCTCTGTGGTAGCTTTTCTATCTCTGTGGTAGCTTTTCTATCTCCTCAGAACGGACTTGAGCAACAGCCGTCTCTCTAGTCTCTGTGGTAGCTTTTCTATCTCATCAGAACGGACTTGGGCAACAGCCGTCTCTCCAGTCAAAGACCAAGAGGGTAAACCGGAACAAAAAACATCCAGGGAAAGACAACCTAAGGAAACTGATTTAGATGTCTGATTTTTTTTTTCCCCTGCAAATTCTGCTAGACTTCCAGACTCGTTTTGTATCTGATTTGTAGAGCTGAATGCAACATGTGCTTGTTTGAGAGAGGAAATAATTCTGTAACGTTCTGAGAAGTTGTGTTGTTTCACTCCCTACAACAGAGTTTTCTGCCAGTAGTTATCACTCTGCTAATTTGGGGCCACGGATGGACCCTAAGTAGTGTCACGAGAAAAAAAAAGGATAACAAAAATTGAAATTTTAAAAATTTAAGATTTTATTGAAATCCTACAACTTTATGTTACTCAAACTAAACACAGTCGTGGGCCAACTTAGGTGGCATTCGGGATCAAGGGGTCCGACCGAAAATAGATTTGGCCGTAATTCAGTCGTTATAGGGTCAGACACGGAAGTACAGGTTACTACTATAACATGCTACAAGGTAAATAAACACGCTTGCAATTGCTTTAAAATACTAACAGAATGCAAGTTAGCACAGCTACTGTGTCAAAGTTAATTAGAAAATATGAATCACAAGACATTAAATAAACAGTATTGCTGTAATAGCTTTTCAGTGGCACAGAAATGTTCATACACGCACATGCGTAGATTCTGTACTCACTAGACGATGATGCAGTGGGTTTGTTCATCTGTTTCTCTTGTCTTGTGGCGAATTTATAGCGCATGCAGAACAGAAATATGTTTGTACACGAGTCACAAAATTAATCACAGCACATTTAAAACAACCCATGAGACCTCGGCCTATGAACTATCGTAACGCTGTCGGCCGTAAATCGGCTCACGACTGTATTAAAATATATACAGTTACAATAGCTACAATTCTTTGACGCATTAAAAAAAAACTGAACTTCGGCATCTGTTTCAAAAAAGAAAAACATTTAATTACTGGGTCAAGGGTCACCAGTCAATGCTGGTTGAGGATCGCACCCAGGAAGATGGGATTCTCAGAAGAATCTACAGCTGAAGGGGTCATATCAATTGCTAATCCATTTAGTTACGCTATAGTAAGCAGAAGTCTGCTTCTAAGATCATCGTCGAGGAAGAAGGGTAGGAATTCGTTCACGCTTTACCCAGATACGTTTGTCTTCCTCCTAATACTCCCTTCTGTACTCATGATATTTGTAGATAAACAAATGTGAAGTATTTTAAACGGACTACATTTCTACTGTAATCAAAGAAACATTTTTTGTAAGCGCCAGAGCAGTTTCGTTGTAAGTAGAGAAACTATATGAAAATGTAAAAACACACTGCGGTTTTACTGTAAGCTGAGAAACACATTTGCTTAAGACCAGGGCGAACACCTTACTCAACCTGAAGAAGATAGCTATCAGCGACCCATAGCTGACTGCATGTCTCAGGTTTGACGAAGCCTATTCTACCTCCAGTTGATGTCCCTAGAAACAATCAGCAGTCTAGCCAAGTGAATAACGGGTCGCACTAGAAAGACGAACCCGGTCTTAAAAATCTTAGTGGTGCCGAATTTGGATGTGTTGGGCCAAAAGATGCATAACTGCGATACAACAAAACCAACACCTTTCTGAAGGCAAATGACGACGGCGACGAAGAAGACTGAAATGAAAAAAAAACATATGATATTACAAACTGTTACCTGTACAACACTTGCATCTTATATCCTTCCCGTGCCTTTAAACGTCACATAGGGCTCGCATAGTTGTTTGCCAAGTTTTCCTGTTCTCGGCGAGTTTTTCAACTTCATCAAGGGATGTTATGCTTACTAAACTGGCTTCTCTTAACAATGCTCTCTTTAGAATTTCACGTGATCGACCTCTTTTTCTTCGGCCTGTTGTGCTCCATTTGATGGCTTGTTTTGGTATTCTCCGATTGTTTCTTCTCATCACATGGTCTACATATGTCCATCTTCTTTTTCTGATCACCCATAAGACAGGTTGTTGTTTGCTAATCTGTCTTATCTCTGCGTTGTTCTTGAATTCGTTCCACTTTATACCATGTATTTTCCTTAAGATGCTTCTTTTCGCTTTTGTATCCATGTTTTTTTGTTTAAACTAAAGTGGCAGAGCAAAGTACGTATGTACATTTTTTTCCGATTAGCTTGTAAAAGTAGCAGACAATGCACTTTAGACATGAAAGAAATAGCAATAATAAGAGAAAGACCGACCCGAACCCCTATTCCTTGGGATGAAAAGAGTATATTTAAGAGAGGACATGGCACTATAAACTCAGCCATCTTGAATCCGACTTGCAAAATTTCTATTTAAACTAAGAATTTATTGTCTGGTAATGAGCACAGTTTGTTGTTTAATAACCTAAAACCATCCCCTCATAGGTTCGAGGACCATCTGCTGAAAGATTTAGACTGGAAGTGTTTGATGTGCAAGATGCCGTATGGAAACCTTCCTGTACTCTGGATAGATCACAACGTTTATGGGGAACCGAGCGCTATAATTCGGTTCCTAGCTCGACATCTCAGTCTCCTAGGGGTTTCTGAAACAGAGTCGCTTGTAGCAGAAGCCGTCCTACATCAGGTGAGATGGATTTTGTTCCATGTTTTTTTTTCCTTTCCGATTTAACAGTCAGAGACCCACAGCTGACATACTGGCGTCAGAGCTGGTGAACCACAGACGATCAAGACCCTATCCGACTTCCTTGTCGGTACCAACCAGTAACAGGCCTGGCCTAACTAACGGCGCAGGGGTCGCCGTAGTCTTCAAGTGCCGTTTAATTTTAAAGTTTTAATTTTAAAGTTTTATTTTGTATTTTTCATTCTATTTTTTCATTTTTTAAAATGTCACTAACTTAGTTTAATGTAATCCTATATTTTGCCTCCTCTATCTTATTGTTCGTCCTGTCTGACGAAGGCAAACGCCGAAACGTCACAACTTTGTATTCGTGAAATAATAGACCTGTTCCTACTTTTTTCTAGTTTATACGCTTCCTTGCTGATTCTGTGCTGTCTCAACATCCTCGCCGCAACAGCCAGCAAATTCTAGGGAGGCTGAAGAAGAATTTTGTTGTTGTTGTTGACAGCTTTAGTTTTCTGTTACATACTTCCGACCCCGGCTCCGTACTTTTGAGATTGATAATTCATGTGATCATCCATTTATATTCTGGATGAACCAACAGCAGATGTTTAGTGTTGTCTAAAGCGCCTTGTTCTGAAGGCTGTTTTCCCTTGCACGGTGTGTCGAGTTCATATTTTAATAGCAAGGTCGACTAGAGCGCGACGGCAGCGAGTTTCGAACCTACTACCCTCACATGGGAAGCTGATTCACCAAGTCTTCGACTGTGAAGCTGATTTTTAAAAAAAATGTATATAACCAACGAGAAGATAAATTTTGATTGTTTTAATCATGATTTAACTAACGAAAGACAAAGTATAACTAATGATGGATATAACTAAAGAAAACAGATATTGCTATGCTAGATATAAGCAACAATAAATGAATTTTAGCCCACCTTTCTGGATATAACCAATGAGGAGACAAAATGTAATTCATCTTGGATAAGATCGACAAGAAGATAAATTGTATTCCACTTTAGAAAAATCAGCTTTTATTATGTAAGTTCTATCAAACATCATATATCATATGCATAATGTATGTGGGATGGATAGTGTATTGGGGGGAGGGGGGAAATGAGGTAGGATCGTTAAAAAAATTGAAAAATAAGGAAAAAATAATAAATTTTAAAAACGATTTTAAAAGGGTTATTTTTTTTAAAATACAGAACTTCCGAGAAATCCTACTACTTCTTTTTTGCAAACCTAAATATTAAAATAGGAACAAACATATTCAGCGCTACTCATGGAAATAATTTTTGCTGAATTTCATTGTTTTTTTAAAAAGTCTTTTTCATGGGTTCTGGTCATTTTCATAAGTGGGTTAGGGTGGCGATCAAAAAAGATTTGGAAGTACTGCTGTAGAGGCTGAAAGAGAGAGAGAGAGAGAGAGAGAGAGAGAGAGAGAGAGAGAGAGAGAGAGAGAGAGATTGATTGATTGATTGACTGATCTTTTATTTCAGAAGGGTTAAGAATTGGGCACGCAGGCCCGTCTGACATTCTGCCCTTTATCATACATCTTTCACTCTATTCCAGACACTCTGCAAATATGCTGTTCATGTAACAAGCATAGTTAACACTGAAGCTGAGATACATAAAATATAATATAACATTTACGTTTCACTCTTATCCATTCACTCAGTACAGAAGTAACTACATACATATATAAATGACTAGAGAGAGAGAGAGAGACTGAGAGAGAGAGAGAGAGAGAGAGAGAGAGAGAGAGAGAGAGAAGACTGCAGACTTTTTTTGCACGCATTTCATTAGATAGCATCATGTCGTCCACTTGTGTCTTTCGTAAATAATGTGGCATTTAAATACAATTGTTTAAAGTGAGCAAAATACCATCCATGACAAATGTGTTGAGAAAAGTTGTGATAAGCCAATACGTACGTAGACAATAATTATAAATAAAATTTCTATCTCCTTCATAAAAAAAAGGTACAAGACTTGAAGGAATCGGAGGTTATGCAGAAAGCTTACGAAGAACTTCAGGAGCTGCCAGACGATAATGTGGAGCAATTGATGAAGGTATTTAAAAGTAAAACATTGAAGCTATTGTGTTTTCATTCATTCATTCATTTGCATGTCCCTTGTGGAACTTTGCCTCCCAAACAACACTCCTGTAGGCCTCTCGGTTGTGAGCAAGATGGCCTGCTGCTGCTGCATTCATTTGCAGATCGTCAACGATGTCTTGCAGCCATCTTCGTTTTGGTCTTCCTCTTTTTCTTTTTCCCATTATGTATCCTTCCAATACGGTCTTCTCTAAATTATCATGACGTTTAATGTGTCCAAAATATTTCAGTTTTCTCTCTTTAATCCTCTTTACTAGCCAGCCTTCTTCAATATTAAGTTCTTGTAGTGTGGATATATTTGTTCTTTTTTGTGTCCACTATATTTGGAGAACTCTTCTGTAGCATTTACATTCAAAGGCATTTATGTGTTTCTCAGCTGTTTTGTTAAGTGTCCAGGTCTCACAGGCATATGTTGCGATGGGAAAGATGCATGTCCTTAAAAATCTTATTTTTGTAGTTCTGTCTGCTCCTCTCCACAGATTCTTTAGTTGTTTTACTTTCTGAAGAGCGATAGGTGTCCTCCTTTTAATTTCCCTCATTGTATCTCCATTATTAGTTAGTAGTGATCCAAGATATTCAAAACTCTCCACTTCTTCCAATTTTTCCTCATTGATATATATTTCAGCTGCCATGTTTGTTAAAAGCTATTACGTATAGCACCAAAATAATGTATTTCAGCATCTGAAAAGGAAATGAAACTGTAGTGTGTAGAGCATCTAATGAGGCAATCCTACGATAGTGTGGGACACTTACTGAAGCTGTTAGATAAATAGAGACACATTTCAAATCATAACATGGAACGCTTAATGATGTGTTAGATAAATAAATCTTTTTGCATTTGATATTGGCAGTTTGTGTGATCACTTATACGCTCTACTCGATAATTTTAAAGCACTTTCTGCCAGACACTGTTGCTGTCTCTTGATTTCCTAAGTAGCGAAACGGTTTGTGCACTTGTTGAACTCTGCACTTGATATCGTGACATGAACCTCCCTGGTCGCAGGGTGTGGGCCGATGCGTTAAATACCCCGAAGTCACTGCATCAAGAGCAGTGGAAGAAGATGGAAGTAGTAACACAGTGTAAGTAAATCTACCGTTCTGAGATGAGAACAATGAAACAATGATTCCGACGATAATTCAGAATACATCAAAATCCAATGATGGCTCCCCCCCCCCCCCCCCCGCACACACACACTCACACCCCTTCAAAGATGAAAGTAGGGCATATCAGCAAACGTGAAGGTCTCGAAAAATTGCTCATTAACTGGAAAAATAAAGAGCTAAAGACAGAGGGCGAGGAAAACAGAAATACCTTCACGGTTTGGCAGGAAACTTCGACTTGATTCGAGACACCGAGGATCAAGCGAGGTGAAGAGAGATTACCGCCCACTCATATTGGCATGGCATTGTCTGATCTAGAGATATCACCATACAATTATTATATTGTTATTTTCAGTGGAAGATCTTCAACACACGTGGCAGCATATCTTGTTTGAGTAGCTCGAAAGAGCTGGGAGTGCCATGTGACGTAGTTCCGCGCCAATGCTCAGCTGAGGTACCAGAAAAAAAAACTAAATCAACATAGAACTGTACGCCGAGGGCTATGTTGAAGAAGAGATAGGAGTATCCACGGGTTTGTTCCGAGTGTAATGATGATGTGATCATACCGTGACCAAGTAAAGTAACAATGTTTTCGTACGCATAATACAATAATGAAATTTTATTGGTCTCCAGAACCCTGGGCTCTTGTTTGGAAAGAAGTTTCTAACCACTAATAAGGTGTTACATCAGCGGTTACCAAACATTTTCAGGCTGCCGCCCCCCTCCTAAGTCACATCCTTACAACCCCCCCCTCCCCCCACAGACTTTCTTTGCTTCATTGTTTCTGACGCCCTCGGTCTCTTCCTTTCCCTAATCGCCCCCCCCCCCCCACCGAAAATCTTTCCATCCTTCCCAGGGGTGGCTGGTACATCCTACTTTGGAAACCACCATCCACTGTGTAACAACCAACTGTTTGTAATTTGTCGAAGCCAATATTTCGAGGAAAATGTTAACATTGATCTATAGTTCTTCACGCTTCTAACAACAGGTGATGCTGCCCGAACATTTTACATTCTGGGAGACCCACGTCCAATCTACTCCGGGGCCCTTCATTCTCGGATCTGGAATGTCGGTTGCGGATCTGGCCATTTACGATTTCATAAACCAGTACCAGAATTACATCCCTTTATACAATGTTCTCGTGGACTACAAGTATTTGAACTTCCTCTGTAGTCAGGTCAGAACTCATCCACGTCTAGCGCAATATATCAAGAAACACGATCCATAATAGCGCAATATATCAAGAAACACGACCCATAATAGCGCAATATATCAAGAAACACGACCCATAATAGCGCAATATATCAAGAAACACGACCCATAATAGCGCAATATATCAAGAAACACGACCCATAAGGAAGTGTTATTTCTTGAAGAATTGGAATTGCGACTCCAGCATGTTGTATATGACATTTATGACACTAGAGAGGAGAGAAAGAAAATCGAGGTGGTTTGTTCTCCTCAACGGCTTGATTTTGCAGGTTGTGAATATCTTAACTTATTATCTTCTCTTTAACGTTTGCTATTGTAAATCTATGTGTAACATCTGTAAATTCATCATGAAATAAAGGAGCAGAACATGCATATTGTAGAAAATAAAGAAAACTGAGGTGTACTTCATCATCATCGTCGTCGTCGTCGTCTTTGTCTTCAGTTATCGTTATTGTTAGTTGCCATAATCGAAAGATTATAATTTTAACCACAGTTAACCAAAATAATAAAAAAAAATAATCAAAAGACAGAGACAAAATTCTTCATCTGTTTTTTTTTTGAAACTTTGCCTATCACAGAGAGACACTAACGTCTGGAAGCTTTGTATACACCTCTAAATCCCCTATGTTTCCTTTCTTCTTGTGGGTTCCAGTTCATTGTTTGTCAGACTCTTGGTTTTTTTTCAAGCATAAGAAGCTAACACGATTAATCGTATACCTTATATTCGTCCAGTGCCGTTAAACTCCACATAGGGCTCGCATTGTAGCGCGCGTTGTTTTTCTGTTTTCGACGAGTTTATCAATCTCGTCAAAGGATTTTATTCTCGCTAATTTACTTATCTCAACAATGTTCTCTTTAGAGTTTCATGTGGTATTTTTCTGTGTCTTGTTGTGTCCAATTTGATAGCTTGTTTTGAAATTCTCTGATTGTTTCGTCTCATCACGCGGCTGATATATGTCCATCTTTTTTTTTGTCACTGATATGTTGTCATTTTGTCATAAAGAGGATTAAACAGGGAAAGCTTAAATATTTTGGATACATTAAATGTCATGATAATCTAGAGAAGACCGTCTTGGAAGGGTACATAATGGGAAAGAGAAAGAGAGGAAGACCAAGGCGAAGATGGATGCAAGACATCGTTGATAATCTGCAAATGGATGAATCAGCAGCAGGGCATCTTGCTTACAACCGAGAGGCCTACATGAGAGCTGTTAGAGACGCAAAGTTCCGCAAGGAACATGCAAATGACTGACTGACTGATGCTGTCGTGTGCTCGTCATCTATATCTCTGTGTTGGTCTTGAACTCGTACCCCCCCCCCCCCCAACAGAGTATTTTCCTTCGACATCTATTTTCAAATGCGTCTAATTTTTTTTTGTTTTTTATATTTCTTTAGTTGTTTTCCAGTTTTCGGAGGCATAAATAAGGGTTAATATTACATATGAACTGAATAATCTTAACTTTCTTTTCATGCTTAATAGTTTTAACTGTCATATTTCTCAAGATTTTTAAAGGTGAATTGTTGGTCTTTGCAATTCTAATTCTAACTTCTTTCCTGGTGTAACCATCTAGATCTATATAGCTGCCGAGGTATGGAAAATGATTTGCTTCTTTTCAATACAAAGAGCAAAACTGAACATACTTTGCCAGCCTTAACCTCTATTCTCTGTCCCTTGAATCAAAATATTGCCATTGCCATTAAATATGAGCAAAGCAGAAACTTTATGAAATACGAAAAACCAAATTATACGCAATAATTCTTTTAACAAAAAAAAAAACCGATTAAATATCTGGTTTCGGTACTTTATGTCAAAATTGTGCCAACATTAGCAATTTATATGTAGAATCTGTATGAAAAGAAAAATCAGCGACATGTAGTACCACTAGCCAATAACCACTTTAATTCTGCCTTCTTATATCTTATATCCTTCCCGTGCCGTTAAATGTCACATAGGGCTCGCAAGGTAGTTCGCCAATTTTTCCTGTTTTCGGCGAGCTTTTCAACCACATCAAGGGATTTTATGCCTATTAATTTGGCCTCTCTTAACAATGTCCTCTTTAGAGTTTTCCGTGGTCGGCCTCTTTTTCTTCGGCCTGTTGTGTTCCACTTGATAGCTTGCTTTGCGATTCTCTGATCGTTTCTTCTCATCACGTGACCAACATATATCCATCTCCTTTTCTTGATCACCCATGAGACTGGTTGTTGTTCGCTCATCTGTCTTATTTCTGCATTGTTCATGAATTCGTTCCACTTGATGCCGAGTATTTTCCTTCTGCATTTGTTTTGAAAAGAGTCTAATTTATTGTCTCTTTCTTTAGTTGCTTTCCAGATTTCGCATGCATAAATGAGAGTGGATATTACATTTGAATTGAATAGTCTTAACTTGGTTTTTGTACTTATAACTTTTGAATGCCATTACTTTTGCAATTCTAATTCTAACTTCCTTTCTGGTGTCACTATTCTGGTCTTTATAACTGCTAAGGTATGCAAACTGACTGACTTCTTTAACGTTTGTCTCTTCTACGTGTATTTTTCCATTTTGATTAATGAAAAGTTTCATTATTTTTGTTTTGTTCTCGTTAATTTCAAGTCCTGTTTTAGTAGCCGATGAAGACAGGATATATGTTTTTTTTTTCTTGCATGGAATTCACATTGTTACTGATAAGAGTTATGTCATCAGCAAAATCAAGATCTTCTAGTTGGGTCCCATGCACCCAGTCAATACTTGCGTTACCCGTGCAGCATTTTTTCATTATGAAGTCTATTTTAATTCCAAAAAGCAAAGGAGACAGTATACATCCTTGTTTCACGCCTGTTTCAGTCTGGAACCATTCACTCATCCCTTCTTCTGTTTTGACTGCACAAACATATCCACTGGATTTTGAGAATTTTATATGGTACTCCATATAGTCTTAAACTTCTCCACAATGAATCTCTGTGAATGCTATCAAGTGCATTTTTAAAATCTATGAAGTTCAGTATTAATGGTTTCTGCTTTTCAATATGTTCTTCAAGTATTATTCTTAGAGTAAAGATCTGATTCTGCCTTAGAAGGAAAAAAAAGTTGATGATGGTCCGATGAAAAGACAAATGCAACGGTCAATATGTATTTTTAAAAATAATCATTTGAGTTGTCATAGCGGTTATGTTATCGTCAGAAGTATACTTTTTATATTGCAGTTGTCACGTTTATTCTCCCCCCTCTCTCTCTGTCTGTCTGTCTGTCTCTCCCCTTCTCTCTCTCTTACCAGCATAAGACAGCTGGAGTTGAAACTCCACATTTTAGAATCGAAATATCTGGAGAAAAATTATAAAAACTGCAAAAGCAAACTCCAATTCAAGAAGCTGCAATACTCTTTCGAAATATTTTTCGTCAGTGTTTGCAACATCTACCAATTTTATACATCATCTTTATCATGACGATAATGATGATGACGAGGACGATGACAGTGATGATGATAATATATATATTTATGATCCTCCCCCCCCCCTTCCCACTCATATAAATTTTTGCTAGTACCTTAAAAAATAATTTCCGGATATGTTAAAGCTTACTTAACATAATCGGGTTTAAACCATTAAATGTTATTTGAGAATTGGTGAGGCATTAGGTATGCCACTTTGTGTGAGTAACTAGGCATGGGAGGTATCTAGAGCCAGCCCTGAGCTTTATATCAGGTCGAAGGGGGAGGCACCTGGGCACCGTTATTAAAATTTAGCCTAGGGGTCCAGTTAATCTGCTACTACAAATGAGGAAATCTCTGCAATTCAGCTGACAATTTTGTTCTGATATTTATCACTAATTAGTTTGGATTCGGGTCTTGCACTTAGTAACGTTTGTGAACACGTTATTATGGAGATTTGTAACAAAGTGAAGGATTTGGTTGAGCAAGAGAAACCGATAAAATAATCGTACTTGGTATCGCCCATTTTTCGACTTCCAACTTCCCGTCTGCTGATTTGGCGCTAACCGCGACTGTGGTTTCGGTAAGTGAAATAAGTGATTGTTGTTTTATCACTCGCATATTCGTTTGTCAAATGATTTACTGAGACAGATTTGACAAGAAAGTGTTCACAAGTTTGTTTTTCATGCACTTATGGGACTTGTTGAAACACCAGTAATCTTGTTCAAAGATTAGTTTGTTTCGTCATATATAGTACCTTTTAGTCTTATCGGGACAAGAATATGATTGATGGAGCTTTGTGATGTTCATCATATAAAGGGACATTTAAAGTTTCTGTAATTTCTTCCCTCTACAGCTTCCTCTATTTCCTACAGTTCTAAGCATGAATTTTTTTTTCTGTGCTATACAAACGCTTAAAAGTTTACTCATATTTGGACAAGACAAATCTAGCAGTGTCGCAAAATAACCCAAGGAGGGTTTCTCGCCATTGTAGCAGAAATTCTGATTATCAAGTTTTAGAAAGGAATAGGTCTGAATTATCTTATCTCATCTTAGCGGGCTTCACGAGTTGAAAAACCATAGAATTTGATAGATCTCAGCGTATTTTAAAAAATACAGTTACGGAAATAGAATTCAGAAAACTGTAGGAAAGGATGTGAAAATAAAGGAAGGAATTCTGAATAAGCCTATGAATGCAAGATTGAGTCACAAGGGAACGACATCAGCACCAATCCCTTTCACAAATGGAGCACTTTGCCTCAAGTTTTAAGCATCACCGTAGAGCTTCTCTTATAGTGGGCTGGGGTCTGGCCTGGTTCTTTGCTGCAGGTACGTAGGTCTGTTGGGCATTTTTCAGCTTCTGGTATAAATGGTGTCTCAGTCTGCAATGCATTGTTCTCATTTGGAAGATTATCACTTGGTCATTTCTTGAGAGTTTATAGTATTTGTTATCTGTCTTTGTTGTGGGGTATTATTTTGTCCATTTCTCTTTATATATGACTTTTAGTCTGATTTTTTTTTTTTTTGGTTTCTTTCTGTTTTGTACTTCTGTCAGTCTGTTACTTTCTTCCTCCTTCTTTTGTCAGTCTTTCATCCTCTTTATTTCTTTGGATGTTTCTGTGGACAGGTTTTCGCTGTATGACAACTTTATTGAGTATTGTGCTTGCTAGTGATAGGGCTTCTGTTGGGTTGTCCAGGTCTTTTAATCTTTTGCTGTTTCAGTGCTTCCATAAAACTGGAACCAGTCACACTACAACCTGAAATCAGAGAAATCATCAGAAAGGCTCCAGTGAACAAAACCCCAGGATGTGATGGAATAACCAATGGGTTAATCTTCTTCTTCTTCTTCTTCGTTCGCATTGTCTGTCTATATCTGCAGTCCTGTCTCTTGGATAAATTTCACTGTTTTTTGTAACTCATGTATGGAACTGTAGAGCTTATCTTCTTTAGTGGTTTCACTGGGCCAGTAATTATTTCTCAGTGTCTCGTAGTTGATGCAGTTCTGGAGGATATGCTCCACAGTTTGGGGCACCTGGGCACATGTACATAGATTAGTAGTACCAACCTTAAACTTTGTATACATATGACTTCGGAGTCGGCTGTGTCCTGTTCGGAGACGGAAGATGGTGACTTGTTCCTTTCTGTTTAGCATGTGATAGTCATCATGTGGTGGTGTTTGTGGCTTCCTGTAGGTTTTTATCATGCTTTTCTTCTGATTATAGGTGATTGGTATGTCTGGTTGCTCCATTTCAGTGCCCTCTTTGGCCAGATGGTCAGCTTTCTCATTGCCTGGTATCCCACAGTGGGAGGGAATCCATTGCAAAGTGACTCCATGTTGTAAGCCAATTTTTGACAAGGCATCTTTAAGGTCTGGTAGTTTGTTGCACTGAAGAGCTTCCAGTACTGATCTTGCATCTGTGAGAATTACTACAGGACATGTATCAATTCTGGAGTCTGATAGTTTTTCAACTGCAGCAATAATTGCCCTAACTTCTGCATCAAAGTTGTTGCAGTATTTACCAGTGGGTATGGAAATCTTGTCAATGGTGTTGTTTGGATATTCAATATATGCTCCTGCCCCTCCATTCTTTATGGCATTATGTGCAGATCCATCTGTATACACACGTATCCAGTTGTCACATGGATATTTGTCATCTAGAACACTAAGTGTGGCTGTTGATCTTACAAGACTGCTCTGCATCTCACCATTCTGCACACCTTTCACTTCAGTCTGAATAGTTATTTGTGTATAATCTGCTTCTTTCCATGGTGTATGCTCTGGTACAGATGATAATGGAGTGACTACAGTTGGAAGGTCAGGTATCAGCTTACGCATACGCTTGGCCTGATGAATGAAGCTGCTTCTTTTAAGCCGTCCTAATGCCAAGTTATTGAATCTCTCATTCAGGGGATGGCTTACAGAGCTAAGGAATTTTTCTCCCATGGTCATGACCTTTGTGTCTCTACGTTCCTTTAGTGGTTGAACACCAACTATTTTCTGCATTTCTACTATTGGTGTGGACCTCATGGCACCTGTGATAATCCGTAGTGACTGATTTTGAACCTTGTCTAGATTATACAGCATAGTGTATCTGTTGATCCTCTTCCTTGCCTGAAACCAGCTTGGACCATATTGACTTCTTCTATTTTCTTACGAAATGTACCCATTATGATTTTTAACAGAATTTTACTGGCATGACTAATCAGGGCAACAGTTCTGTAGTTTGTGCATAATTTCAGGTTACCCTTTTTTGGCAGTGTTATGAATACAGTTCTTTTCCATTCTTTTGGCCAAATACCTGAATGCCATCTCTTTTTACATAGTGCATGATAGATTGTTGCACATTCCTTTCCTCCTGTATCCCCAAAATGTGTTAATGGGATGGAAATGAGGATTTGACTCTTTACCTATAGTATACAGAATGTTGATCAAGTATGACATGCAGTATATGACATCCAAGAATAGGTTTTTTTTTTGTTGCTTCTGCAGTGTTAAAAATAACTTTTTAATCAACCTGTGTTGGACAAAAAAGAAAAGCATGTATCTAAGCCCTAGGGTTCTGAGAGAAGTACCTAGGAGAGATTTGTCACGGAACTCTTGGATTCTGTGGAGCCTGGGTTGAGAAACTTTGATCTAGAACAGAAACTGTAACTGCCATGTGAAGGAAGTTGTAAACTTCATTCTGTGTGAGATGGCAGCAGACATTTTGTGTGACATAATGCCTGAACTTGGAGAAGATGAAAGCAAATATTTTAATGTATTTTGCAAACTTAAATTGTAGTTTACAATAATGCTATGACAGTCCTTTCTTTCAGATGTAAGCAGTGCACCATGGATGTGGAACTGCAAGCAGCTTGTAGCTCCTTGGGTTATTTGGAAGGAAATGAGTACATAAAGGAGCCAGACTGTTTAGGTATATTCTTGACATTTTTTTTTTTAATGGTCACTATAGAATAAAGAGATTAAGTGTCACATAAAACTGGCTTGTAAATGCCATCAAAATTAGAAAGCTGAGATACTTCGGCCTCATCAAGAGAAATAATGGTTTAGAGAGATTGATAGCAAAGGTCGTAGTGTCCTTCTAAGGAAATGGCATAACTTCACTGCAGGTGGACTAAAGGTATCAGAGAAAGTCTGAATATGTCATTGTGAGATGTTGGTCAGCTTGCTTAAGACCACATTGCCATTCAGGGAGGCAGGAGGGATAATGAAAGGATGTGTCACATGCAATGTTCCCTCTAAGGGTTTGTGGTCTGTGTGCAAAATGTTCAGCTCATGTGCAAAAAAGTCTGTGTGTGGAAATGTGCGTAATAACGTATACATATATATATATAATTTCGCTTGTCACGGCCAATACCAGTCCTCTGTGGGTAAGTTGCTAAAGACGCACTTTAAAAGTGCAGTGTCAACTCAATCCCGGGGCAAAAAAAGCAACAGCTCACAAGACCTCTGGGAGTCATGACCCAGAATGGCCCACCCCTCTTAGAGTGCCAGGAGTTTAATAGGCCTGAAACACTTGTCTGAAGGGGGGGGATACTTCCTCTGATGATCTGAAGGAGTTGTGTTGTTGTTCCGCTCTCTATAGTAGAGAGTTTCCTGGAATTGATACAGTAAATCAGAATGGAGAAAGATTAATTGAAATATGTCTAACAGAGGGTATGGTCATTGGAGGAACAATATTGTCACACAAAGAAATATATAAAACAACATGGATATCTCCAGATGATAGAACCAGAAACCAGACAGATCATTTTTGTATTATAAAACAATTCAGAACATCTCTGATAGATGTAAGAGCATATAGGGGTGCAGATGTCAACAGTGATCACAACCTGTGTATAGGGAGGATAGAAATCAATACTCAGAAAGATAAATAGTCATAACCTACAAGAAGAAAATACCAACAGTGATTTCAATCTGAAACTTACCAAACATTTCGCAGCACTCAAAGAGGTAGACAAAACAAATATAGATGAATTATGGAATTCATACAGCACAGCCATAATCACGGCAGCAAAAGCAAATGCTGGACTGCAATCAACAAGTAGAAAAGCATGGGTATCAGATAACACATGGAAATACATAATGAAAGAAGAGCAGCCAAATTAGCCATATTGAATGTAAAGACAGATCTTGGAATAAGTTTTGGCAAAAGCAACATACAAAGAACTAGGCAATAAAGCAAAAAGTTCAAGAAGACACAAAAAAGAATATGTGGACAATATGGCAAAAGAAGCAGAAAATGCAGCAAAAACAGGAGACAGCAAAACTCTACAACATACAGAAGAAGCTAACAGGTGCTATTACCTCCAGAGAAAGACCAGTCTTTAACAAAACAGCAACCTATTAACATCAAGTAAAGGCCAAAAGCAAAGATGAGCCGAACACTTCCAAGAAATACTTAATCGACCACACTCAAATGAGTTAATAAATCTTGAAACCGATTTACCAGTCCCACAACTAAATGTCAACTTAGATGTTACACTGAGTGAAATTGAAACAACAGGGAATCTAATGGCTAACAACAAAGCTGCAGGTGAAGATGAAATAACAGTTGAAATGTTAAAAGCTGTTAACAGTGACAACATGAGCCAACTACAAAGAATGTGTAATAAAATTTGGAAAGAAAAAGTCTCTTCTAAATGGAAAAAAGGGAATCATTGTTAAAATACTCCAAAAAAGGCAACCTCATTGACTGCAATAACTGGAGGGGTGTAATCAGTTGTGTCAAAGGTGTTTTGTAAAGTGATTCTGAATAGAATTAAGGATACTGCAATGAGAGAAGAACAGGCAGGACTTCAGAAAGGGAGAAGCTGTCTCGATCAGATCTTTACCTAAGAATAATACTTGAAGAACATATTGAAAAGCAGAAACCATTAATTCTGAACTTCATAGACTTTAAAAAATGCATTTGATAGCATACACAGAGAATCATGGAGAATTTTAAGAATATATAGAATATCATCTAAGATTGTCAACATCAGTAGTAACCTCTACAATGGATATGTTTGTGCAGTCAAGACAGAAGAAAGAGTGAGTGATTGATTTCAGACTGAAACGGGCGCGAAACAGGGATGTATATTATCTCCATTGCTTTTTGGAATTGCCATAGACTTTATAATGAAAAGATGCTGTACAGGTAAAACTGGCATTGATTGCGTACATGAGACCCAAATAGAAGATCTTGATTTTGCAGATGACATAACTCTTTTATCAGTGACAGTGTGAAATCAATGCAAGTAAAAAACAGACACCCTCTCTTCAATGGCTAGTAAAATAGGACTTGAAATTAACAAGGATAAAACGAAAATACTGAAACTTCTCATTAACCATAAAGGACAAATATATGTAGAAAGAACAGCTGTTGAAGAAGTAAACCATTTTGCATATCTCAGCAGCTACATAGACCAAGATGGTGACACCAGAAGGGAAGTTAGAATTTGAATTGCCAAAGCAGCATTGACCTTCAAGAATCTTGAGACCATATGGCATTCAAAAGTTATGAGCACAAAAACCAAGTTAGGATTATTCAATTCAAATGTAATATCCACCCTCTTTTATGCATGTGAAAGCTGGAAAACAATTAAAGAAATATACAAGAAATTAAACTCTTTCGAAAATAAATTCCTCATGAAAATACTCAGTATAAAGCAGAACGAATTCAAGAACAACACAGAGATAAGACAGATGAGCAAACAGCAACCTGTCTTATGGGTGATCAGAAAAAGAAGATGGACATGTGATGAGAAGAAACAATCAGAGGATCCTCAAACAAGCTATCAAATGAAACACAACAGGCCGAAGACAAATTAGTTGACCACATGAAACTCTAAAGAGGACATTGTTAAGAGAAGCCAGTTCAGTGGGCATAACATACCTTGATGAAATTGAAAAACTCTCTGAAGACAGGAAGTCTTGGCGAACTACCATGCGGGCTCTATGTGACATTTGGCGGCACGGGAAGGATGTAAGATGTAAAAGATATGTTCCTGACTTGAGTACATGTTTACATATAAGACTGTGGTTCCAGTCTTGAAAATTTTGTTTATGTGTCGTCATAGAGCTGATTGTGCTGGTTTCCCATGTATCCAACAGATGATAGTCTTGTGGTGCATTGATGTTCTGCATATTTTGCCAATAAAATAGAGTTTTATTTTGTTGTAATGAATTTCAGAAACTGTGAAAGATTTGATTCGCTTTCTGCGGCGTGATACTGACACATGTGACATTCGCCGACAGCTTGGCCATGCCCAGATTTTGCAGAACGACTTGATTCCTCTCATTCTGTTTTATCATCAAGACAAGGTCCTGTTTGATACAGTAATCAAGTAAGATAATACCAATGTAATTTTTTTCTTAAAGTAAGTTAACTGCATTTTTCCCTGTGTGGTATGTTGTGTACAGTGAATGAAAGTGAAGATGATAATCTTAGATATACGAAACTTTCTTCAGAGTCAATGAATCAGAGATAGTCAAGACCCTTTCTACCTCTGAGAGGTGATCCTACTGATTGGGCTGTTGTGACGTTTAACCTGGCAGTGGGATGTGGGGGGGGGAGTGGAGGAAATGGGATGACGATGGGATGGTGATTAAGCTTGCATTAGAGCCCCCCGCTCCAGATCTTCACCACAGCATCTTCCACAGAATTTACAAGTTGTTGCAGGGAAATAATACCTCTACAACTACATACACTGAAATCTACATTGCTTACTTTTTAGTAGGATTAGTGTTAGCAGTCAGCTTTAGAAGGCACATACATTTTTTTCTGTCCACCTGGCAGAATAGTTTATATACTTATGGAGTTGAGTTGCACCTAATATACTGATTTCTCTTCATCCGCTGACAGTCCTGTATGTGTAGTGTAATGCAGTACGCCATGACTTGCTCACAGGTATTCTGCACTTTCAGAGGTGATTTTTTTTTTTGTTTTGTTTCCCCTCAAACTATGCTGTGCACCCATTTTGACAGCTGAGTTTGACTAGAGAACTGATGACTGGGTTGAGAAGCATTTGAGGAATCTGCTAGAGTTGTGTAAGCCATGCATACTTATAGAACTCATGCCAAGAGATGCACTTTACCTTGCTTCACCCCTCTTGACAGATGAGTGATGAAGGGAAGAATGTCAAATGGGCTTACTTGTCTGCTTCTTCATCCTTAAAAGATAGTTCATTTGTATGGTTTGTTTGTTTGTTTGATAACTACCCTGACTCAAGCAGTAGAAGACAACACAAATGGTCCCTCTTGAAACTTGGGATTTTTTTTTTTTTTTTACAAGTAATTTTTATGCTTTTTCTTTGCGTTTACTTATTGTGAGCATAATCTCTTCTGCATGAGTCCTTCTTCATTGGAAAATCTGTTTTTTTATACATATACTGATAAAATGATGTTATTAGAAATAAAGTAGGAGTTGAACCCATTCTGAACTATATTCAAAAACAGCAAATAAAATGGTACAGAACGTGTACCACAGAGAGCAGTATTTTACAGACCACACAAAGGCAGAGGAAGGGGCTGCCCATGCAAACGAGGACTGATGGTATTAGCAGAGTCCCTGAACTTCTCAGTGTATGAAGCCAACAGGCGAGCCATTGGGAGACAGTTGAAGTCACCTCTACACCTAGCAGTAAATGAGGAAGGACAAGACAAGACTGATGGTTGTGTGTATGGCGTAGTTAGTGGGTTCCATATGCAGAAGCACTAGGAGTGCTCAAGATGACATTCTACAGAAGAGTATTTTATATATATATATATATAAAACATGCAACATTTGAAATGTATTTTCGCAACACAGGTTAATGATTAACCTAACACAGCCTGTGTTAGCATGCTTCAATAATGAGATTCCAGATGAAAAGACCCTAAGAAATTATTGTCTGGAGGTGGAGGACTATTTGCTGGATTATAAAGAGGTACTGGCTGCTATGTAATATGTGTTCATTATCATCGTCATCAGTTCTTGCTATGTCTGTAGAAACATACTGTAAGCTCTTTGGAATCACAAGGCCATATGCCATTCATTGTATTCTCCATTCTGGTTAAGCTTGCAAGAGAGCCCCCATTTCAAATCTTCACCATACATGTGCCCAGGTGCCCCAAACTGTGGAACATATCCTCCAGAACTGCATCAACTACGAGACACTGAGAAATAATTACTGGCCCAGTGAAACCACTAAAGAAGATAAGCTCTTCGGTTCCATACATGAGTTACAAAAAAACAGTGAAATTTATCCAAGAGACAGGACTGCAGATATAGACAGACAGTGCGAACGAAGAAGAGGAAGAGGAGATCTTCACCACAGCATCATCCACAGAATTTACAAGCTGTCGCAGGGAGATAATACCTCTACAACTACATAACACTGAAATCTACTTTGCTTACTTTTTGGTAGGTTTAGTGTTAGCATTCAGCTCTAGAAGGCCACATATATATATTTTTTTCTGTCCACTTGGCAGACTAATTCATAAGTTTATTCCTGCAGTTTGTTTTTTTTTTTTTTCTCTCCATGTATTGTATCTGAAAGCTGAATAAACCAGAGCAACCCAGATACTGGACATCACTAAAATACTGACAGAGCTGACCTTAAGAAAGCGTTGACCTTAAGGAATGTAGATCTTGAAAAAGAAACTGCATAAAAATTCTTTCTGAAAGGTTCATGTCTTGTGACAGAATTGGACATAGGTAATAATTTGGATAAGAAAAAAAAGAATAGTTTCTACTGTAGAGATTTATTTTTGGAAATTTATAGGCTTGTGCTGCAAATGAATGAGTGATGTAAAGTTCGCACGTATTGGTACACACTGAATGTATTGGAAAGACGCAAAAAGCAGCAGATGTAAAAAAACAAAAAAACAAACAAAAATGATAGAGATCGGCAAGAAGGAGGTCCAAAAATGTAGGATCAAATAAGTTCCTATTTCCAGGTTAGTACTTTTAAGTTGGGTTGTTGAAAATGTAGAATTTAGGTTGTAGTCTGTCTCCGTATAGGGAAATGGTTAGAGTTGGTTAATTTGTCCTTTTTTAGGACAGTTTTTCTATTTTTTTCATGTAGAGTTGAGAGTAGGTTGTCCCTCTGGACCAAGTGGTGAATTCAGATTGAGAAAGTATGTTTTGTTTTCTGTTGTAAGAAGTTAGAAATGTCCTTTAACATTTTGTTTTGCCATGAGAAAGATTGTCCCATAGTGATGTCAATCGTCCGGACACTTATTTCATGTTGTTGTGATTTTCATTAGCTTCTTCATTCCACTTACATTGGCAACATGCACCAACAAATGGGGTTTCACCAATAAACCTTTTCTTTTGTAACTGCTGGAATTATGTGACGATTGATCTATGTTATGTTGCAGCTATGGAGTTGATAGAAGTTGAAATGTTGAGTATGGCCCAAGTTTGTGTATGAATCTAGTGCTTTACTGATCCTGAATTTTTGGAGTTACATAGAGCATATCAGCGTAATGAAATGGAGATGTAACGGAGTGTAACTAACCAACTTTCATGATGCACATGTGGAGTCCACAAATGTGCTGCTCAGGCACACCGGCATTGCATGTGCACCATTCACTTCTTTAGTCTGTATTCCTTAAAGTCAACTCTGTCATTATCATAATGAAGTCCAGTCATCTGAGTTGCCTTGGTCAACTTACATTTCAGACACAATACATTGTGAACTGATATGTTTGGTTCATCATTTTAAAATGAGATTTTATTAACTCTTAACCTATGAACTCTTAACCTATGAACAACATCCTTGACGCCCAGAAATTTTTTATACTCAAAGATAATGAATGCCATATCTTACTGGGAAATGAACCAGTGCCAGTTTTCAGCATTTACAGCAGTATAAAATTATGAACCAGCAGGCTGTGTAGCAAAACCACATGGCTGAAGTGGTACTTTCAATTTTTAAACCACTTAGTGTTTGTTATGAGAAATGAGTGCACTGACCACTTAGATTCCCTGAAACATCAGGTAATAATCTTTTAATATACGAGGAGCATTCAGAAAGTAATGCACCGCGTCATTTTTTTCAGCTAATAATGAAGATAGAAGCATGAAATTTTGCACACTTTAAATCTGGTATGTGCTGATTGTGTGAACCAAATTGCACCGTAACCGGCCAAAGAATATGGCTGCCCTAACTGTTGAAATGGAGCGTGTTAGCAACTTGCGGTATAAGGAGCGAACTGTGATAGAATTTCTCATTGCAGAGAAGGAAACTGTTGTGAACATTCACAAGCGTCTATGTGATGTGTATGGAAGTTTTGCAGTTGACAGGAGTACAGTCAGTCACTGGGTTCAGAAAATCAAAGAATCAATAAGTGGAGATAAGGAGTTGCATGATTGGCCACACTGTGGATGTCCTGCCACAGCCACCAAGGCAGAAATGTTGAAATGTGCTGAGGGCATTATTCTTACTGATAGGCGTATCACTACTCAACAGTTGGCCTTAAAGCTGTGAGTCAGCAATGGTAGTGCAAATGCAGTTATAAAAGCTCTCAGATTTTCTAAGGTTTGCGCAAGATGGGTTCCTTGAAGCCTCACAAATGACCATTGATTGCGAAAGAAAGCAATTTCTTCTGAGTTGTTGGAGCATTTCAGTGCTGAGGGAGAGAACTTTTTGACTAAGACCGTAACAGGTGATGAAACCTGGGCACATCATTTTGAACCTTAGACAAAAAAGACAGTCAGTGGAGTGGCATCATCCGCAATCACCACAAAGAATAACAATTCAAGACAACTCCTTCAGCTGGAAAGGTCATGATCACTGTCTTTTGGGACATTGAAGGTGTGATTCTTGTGAATGTTATGCCAAGAGGAGAGACAATCAGTTCACAAGCTTACATTAAGACTTTGAAAAAACTCAATTAACGTTTTCGCAGAGTTAGGCCGCACATGAATCCAGCAGACCTGCTTCTTCTTCACGACAGTGTGCGCCCTCACACAAGTCTGGCAACACGGGAAGCAATCACCAAATTTGGTTGGACTGTACTACCCCATCCACCCTATAGTCCTGATTTGGCACCCTCTGATTTCCATCTGTTTGATCCACTTAAAGATGCACTCCAAGGGTTAAGATTTGAAAATGACGGAGGGATTCGTGCAGTGAAGAAATGGCTGCACAAAAATTTGGTACGGGCTAGGAATACATGCACTTGTTTTGCGCTGGTGTAAAGCCGTACAAGTTGATGGGGATTATGTTGAGTAATACCTATGTTTACATGACGTATCCATGTATATTGTTTATAAATTTAATGCTTTTTGAATAAACAGCTCCTGAGAAAAATGATGTAGTGCATTACTTTCTGAATGCCCGTTGTTAAATATCAGCAGCAATTCCATTTCCATTCACCTGTTGATAATATCTCCCACTGCATCATCATCACCCTCTTGTTGTTTTCCATAGCTTTTAGTTGTCTGTTTAGATTATATTAACAGAATTAAAAAATAGTACCCTTTTTTTTTGTTTTTTTTCTTTTAAACAGAAAGGTTATTGGTTAACTTTGTTGTTGACTGAAGAAAAGAGTATGAAACTTAAGAAGACTGAACACAAATTAGAATTCATCTTCAGTATTAGCCTAATGTTGTTCCATGTCATTCTCTTTTTTTTTTTTTTTTGGATAGTTTCCTGATTTGTCTGGGTGATTGTGGTGTGGTGAAAGTGTCTTGTCCTTGTTACACTCACTCCCTCATGCCTCTGAAGGAATGATTAAATCCGTACTTCTGAAAACCTACAAGAGCTGGAATGAAGTAAAAAAAATAGATTGGATAAAGCCTAGCCATTAATGGCCTAGGGTTCTTTCCTCCAGATTTTTTTTATCAGTGTTTACTCTCTTTGCATTTGACTCTTCCAAGCACCTACAGTACAGTGGGTTTGAAAGTCACACTATAGCAGTTAAACCTGACGTTACTGTTACAATAAAGGAAATGGAAGTATATGGGTGTGCACGTGTGAATGTCAGTCAGTCAGTCATTTGCATGTCCCTTGCAGAACTTTGCCTCCATAACAGATCTCCTGTAAATGTCTCGATTGTAAGCAAGATGCCTTGCTGCTGTTCCATCCATTTGCAGATTATCAACAATGTCTTGCAGCAGTCTTGGCCTTGGTCTTCCTCTCTTTTTCCCATTATGTACCCTTCCAAGATGGTCTTCTCTAAATTCTCATGATGTTTAATGTGTCCAGAATATTTAAGTTTTCTCTGTTTAGTCCTCTTTACTAGCCAACCTTCTTCAATATTAAGTTCTTGTAGTATGGATATATTTGTTCTTTTTTGTATCCATGATATTTGAATAACTCCTCTGTAGCATTTACATTCAAAGGCATTTATGTGTGAATGTACTGTTTCATATACATTATATTATTTTGTACATTAATTTCAGGCTTTCACCAATGACAAGGTGTTCTGTGTTCTTGCAGAGAAAATACAAGACATCTTGAAGCTAGTAAGTCTTTCCTTCTTTCCCGCCCCGCCCCCCCCCCCTTTTTTTTTTTTTGCTTTTGGAAATTACACAATAGCCTGTGAAGCTGCTGAATGTGCTTTCCACCAGTTGGTATAAGCAATGGAAGAATGGGGAATCAAAAACATACAGGTAGCTGGACTAGAGTTGGACAGAGCAAGTGTTATGACTCACGTGACTGCCCTCCAGCCTATTTTAGTACATGTGCGTTGTGTTGTGCTGGCAGCTACAGATTTTACTTTGAAGTAGACTTGATTGGTGTTTATCGGTTATGCTTGCAACAAGTCTTTAAGCTTTACTGATCTTCTGGAGATAGGACCCACCGATTGAAAGAAGAGTGCAGTGGCTTCAGTGGCGTTGACTATCTTTCACTTAAACACCCAGTTAGTGCTTGATGGCTAAGCTTTGGCTGTGCTGTTCGTGCTTACAAAATGTGTATAAGGGACTAGTGCTTGCTCTGGAAGAAGAGGTCTAGTGAAATAATCAAGCGGCAGTAGCAGGGTTATTTCATAGATGCAGATTGTATAAAAACTAATTATGTCAGTCCGCAAGAACAGCGAAGAGCAGAACCTCTATCTTAATGCAAAGAAAACTAAAGTGATGACAACTGACAAAACAAACAAGGCAACTGAAATATGTATCAATGAGGAAAAACTGGAAGAAGTGGAGAGTTTTGAATATCTTGGATCACTACTAACTAATAATGGAGATACAATGAGGGAAATTAAACGGAGGACATCTATTGCTCTTCAGAAAGTAAAACAAATAAAGAATCTGTGGAGAGGAGCAGACAGAACCACAAAAATAAGATTTTTAAGGGCATGCATCTTTCCTATCGCAACATATGCCTGTGAGACCTGGACACTTAACAAGACAGCTGAGAAGCACATAAATGCCTTTGAATGTAAATGCTATAGAAGAGTTCTCCAGATATCGTGGACACAAAAAAGAACAAATATATCTATACTACAAGAGCTTAATATTGAAGAAGGCTGGCTAGTAAAGAGGATTAAAGAGAGAAAACTTAAATATTTTGGCCACATTAAACGTCATGATAATTTAGAGAAGACCGTATTGGAAGGATACATAATGGGAAAAAAGAAAAAGAGGAAGACCGAAACGAAGATGGCTGCAAGACATCGTTGATGATCTGGAAATGGATGCAGCAGCAGCAGGCCATCTTGCTCACAACCGAGAGGCCTACAGGAGTGCTGTTTGGGAGGCAAAGTTCCGCAAGGGACATGCAAAGGAATGAATGAATGAATGAAGATTGTATTCATTTGTCACTATGACATACATACTTTCTGATGTCATTCCTGTGATAGAGAAAAACCCAATTTAGCATTTCAGAAAGACTCTGTGAACCTGTCAACAGTGAAACCTGTGGTAAATGGTACTAAAGGTGCGCTCCATGCTTTACCGGTAACTCCAGGTTCAAAATAAAAAAGAGTTAGCTGAAAAATTGGTTAATGAAGTTACTGTTTTTGATGATGTCACATTGTTGAGTTGATATTTCTAAGAGTTGACACAATTTTTTAAAAAGAATTTATTGACTCCCTAAGTGCAGGATTTCCTACTGGCCAAATTACTATTGTTTCTTCTCTGACAAAACTGATGTTGAGTGATACCATCCCATCAGAAATGTGCTTGATCAGTCAGTGACAAACAGGTTTAATGAGCTGAGACATGCTACAGCCATCAGTGGTTCCAGAGCCATACAAGATTTCCAACAGTTTAAGGGCACATTGGTGGGATACAGTTTAAACAACTTTGACATGGCATATGCAGCTGTAATAAAAAAAATTAGCTCCACAGTTCCAGACTTTGCAATATTAGCCCAATTAGCCTTGGTTATTTCTGTGAGTAGTGTTCCTACTTAGAGAGGTTTCAGCTTTCACGACCTAGTAAAAGTAACCAGTGATATTGGTTAGGGGATAATTGAGCCAATAGACTGATGATGCTCAATTTGTATGGAGGAGTATCAGCCAGTTTTGACTTTCATTCAACATGTGAGCATTTTGTAAAGATTAAATCTCGCCGTACATAAGGTAAGAGAAACAATTTCACATGAACATTTAATTCCCACCGATGTTTGCAAAGCGTGTGTAAATTTACATTAAAAAAAATATAAGATACCAAATGGTGTATGACAGAACTGGTATTTTGGAAAATACTTAATGCAAGGTGAAAGACAGGTACAACTGTACCAGTTAAAAAAAATCCTAGCATGATCACTGTAGTAAGCATGGATATCAGATAACACATGGAAATACATAATGAAAGAAGAGCAGCCAAATTAGCCATGTTGAATGTAAAGACATATCTTGGAAAAGTTTTGGCAAAAGCAACATACAAAGAACTAGACAATAAAGTAAAAAGTTCAGCTAGAAAAGACAAAAGATATGGACAATATGGCAAAAGAAGCAGAAAATGCAGCAAAAACAGGAGACAGCAGAACTCTTTACAACATACAGAAGAAGCTAACAGGTGCTATTACCTCCAGAGAAAGACCAGTCTTTAGCAAAACAGGCAACCTATTAACATCAAGTAAAGACTAAAAGCACAGATGGGCTGAACACTTCCAAGAAATACTTAATCGACCACACTCAAATGAATTAATAAATCTTGAAACCAATTTACCAGTCCTACAACTAAATGTCTACTTAGTTGAAGTTACACTGAATGAAATTGAAACAGCAGTGAATCTAATGGCTAACAACAAAGCTGCAGGTGAAGATGAAATAACAGTCGAAATGGTAAAAGCTATTAACAGTGACAACTTGAGTCAACTATAAACAACGCAGAGATAAGACAGATGAGCTAACAACAACCTGTCTTATGGGTGATCAGAAAAAAGAAGATGGACGTATGTAGGCCATGTGATGAGAAGAAACAATCAGAGACTACCAAAACAAGCTATCAAGTGGAGCACAACAGGCCAAAGAAAAAGAGGTCAACCATGTGAAACTCTAAAGAGGACATTATTAAGAGAGGCCAGTTTAGTGGGCATAAAATCCCCTGATGAAGTTGAAAGACTCGCTGAGAACAGGAAAACTTGGCAAACAACTATGCGAGCCCAATGTGGCGTTTAACGGCGCAGGAAGGATGTAAGATGTAAGATCACTGTAGTCTTGAGCGTGCTGTTATATACGTATGCTTTGACGTGTGAAACAGTCCACCAATGTAAGTCATGAACCATCTATTCTGTGCCATCTCATGCCTCAGTGTTGAGCTTTCTGTAACTTGCTTGTGATGCCAATCACCATTTTTTTTTTCTTTCCCCTCCCTCCACCCATACATATACACATTCACTCACTACATCATTATCTTGTAGTATACAAATTGAGATGAGTGTAGAAAAGAGTGATGATAAGTTTTTGTAAGATGAGCTTAAAAAAAATGTAATGTCTTCATGTTTTTTTTTGTTTTTTGTTTCTATGTGGTCTAGAACTGGGATGAACGAAGAGAAGAAGACAAGCTACAAATGGAGCGGTTGTTTATTTTGATCCGGAATGTGCTGATGATTCCATGCAATTCTGATCGTGAACAAGTGAGTCTTTTTTGTTTGGTATTTTAATACTGAAGAATTACATGACTTGGTAAGTTTCTGTGTAGTCTAGATTTTGAAAGTGCATAGGGTGTTCTATATTTTTCTATTTGCAGTTTTTTTTGTATTGATAAAAATGAGGTTTAATTTATACTGATTTTATCTCCCATGTGTCTACTACATCAGCTTGTTTTAGTATGGAACTGGTGCTCAAAATGACATTTATTTTTATTAGAGGGAGGTAAATCATAGCCCACGAGCACTGAAAAGTGTGAACCCTAATTGTGCCAGTCAGCTGTTGGTTCTGGCAGCCTCGAATTCTACCAGCCAGCCATCTGGCTCTTCCTTCCCCCACACACTTCCATCCTTCATCCAAGTATCAAACCATAAAGTGACTGACTAGGATACTAACATTGCAGCAGTACAGTGAGTCAGCCAAGTCCATCCACTTTGAGGAGGTGGATTGGTCTGTCGTAGCACCCCTGTTTGTCCGTGTCCTCCTTGTCAGTGGCGGCCACCATTGTCTCATCTTTTCTTTGAAAATCCTCATAAATATCATATGCAAGGACCAGAGCATTAGTTAAGTGTTTCTGCCAAGGCGGTATTCACCAAGCATCGCCAAAGTTTATCTCAATCCTTTAGATCATGAGATAATCATCTTGCAATAATCTTTTCCATGACTTTGCCAAATGTATTCTGCATGGTAATTATTTGGTAACCACCAAGTTTGGAATGATCCTTACCGGGTTTAATTATTGACATAACTGGAATTACAGAGATTGTGCTCTATAGTCAATCTTTGTGACAGTGAACAGTGGAGAGAGTTGTAGACGGAAGAGGAGACATTGAGGAAGGTGGAAGAGATAAAGGAGAGCAGGTAAATGGAGGCTACAGAAGAAATCAGATAGAATTCGCCTGAAAGGTGTTAATGTAGGTTACTGGAACTGTCACAGTGCAAAACAAAGGGGTCCATTATTGACATGGCTGATCTAAGCATTTGCTTGTGAACAAAAAAAAAAGTTATTGAAACCTTAAAAAATGTTACAGAATTAATTTCATTATGATGCTTGCTGATAGTTTATAATTGTGGAAGTAAATACCTGTTTTACAGCGCACAGAAGATGATGCCAGTATCCATGACCAGATTCTGTGGGCGATGCACACGAGTGGTGTAGAGGACCTTATTTTGTATGTGGCCAGCTCTGATAGGGAGAGATATGTGCTGTGTCTGCATATCCTGGAAATAATTTTCCTTATGCTTAAGGAACAGGTAACTGCAAAAATTTGCATTTTATATTTTTCTTTTTTTTGCCTTTGCTGAGCAGTGACCTTTGAAAATTCATGCCAGACTTTCTTATGAGGAGGGGCCAAAGGCTAAGTTTGTATATCTTTCATACATTTTTTTGTGTGTTTTTATCTGTTGTGTTGTTTTTGTATGTGATTCTTGAAAAAAGACTTGCTGAAATATTGGATCTGCTGTGTGTCCTTCATTTATATGTACTCATCTTGCTTTCTGCCATTCTTGTTTCTGCCCACTTTCCTCACTTTTTTCTATCTTTTTGTAAAACTACCATACACCCATTTATTGCCTTTGCAAATTCAAATGTTGTGGAACTGAGTTGCTTGTGATATCTTATTTTGTCTTCAGTCACTTGTAGCTGTGTGTGCAGTGTAACTCAAAGCGTGCATGGCCGTGCAAGAGATATTCTGTCTTTGGAAGCAGTTTTTCTAAACTCGATGTACCAGTTTTTTCGGCTGGCCTGATTGGAAGATGACAGCAGGAGGAACAACTCCCAGCCCTCGTTTTTTTGAGATGTGTCATTGTCAGTTTATTCCATCCTCTGATTTAAAAAAAAAAAAATGATCTAAGTTGGTTCTTTAGAACATATAACTCAGCAGCTTGAGCAGTAGATCCTCGCTTGCTGTGCATTCTCCACGCTATTCTGTGGACGTTAAATAAGAAAATGGAAAAGAAAACTGAGACCCATGAAATCTAAGTACACAGAAGGTTAGGGTGAATTCAGTTTGCAAAAAGGAAAAACGAAATATTTAACCAGATGAAAAGAGAAATAGTGAAAAACATAAGAACCAGACTGTTAAAATATTATATCAAGAGTCGTAATGCAGTAATGAACACCAGATTTTACGGAAAATTTGAAGGGAAAAAAGCAAAAGTGATATGGATATTTGACAGTTTAAAGAGATGGACTGGATTTCTCTATGTTGGGTTCATTGTGAAAATAAAGGGATGAACTGGATTTCTCTATGTTGGGTTCATTGTGAAAATAAAGGGATGAACTGGATTTCCCTATGTTGGGTTCATTGTGAAAATAAGGAACAGATCCAGAAAGGCCAGCAGCCAACCTTCCCTAAGGAGATGGTACATGATCAGGAGTTTGTCTGAACACATTGGTTCTATTCAGCAGAAAACTTCCATAGAAAAGCAGCTGTTAGTGTATCTCACTACACTTGTCTTTGGAGCTGTAGAAATTAGAAATAAGTTATCCAGATTTATTAATTGGAATGATCTAAATAACCAAGAAAAGCAAAGAATTATCTTAATTTGTTCATGAAGTCTTTCACTCTAAAACAGCACTAGTAGTGTTGGTAGATATTGCACACATATAGAAATCAATATTCAGAGCAATTTTAAGGTGGTCTAAATAAAATGAAAAACAGCAGCCCACATTTTTAAATTATGATGTAACTTTCTTCCAGTTTCTTTCTGCCAAAATTTTTCATGAAAATTTATTATGGCAGAGCATAGAAATTACAGTAATTCAGAGGTCAAAGAGTTAATAAGGTGCAGGTTTCATTTTTTTTGTTTTAATGTGTATTGATGCTTTGTTAGGAGACCTGGATGTATACAAGGTGTGATCCAAAAAATCCAGACTGAACTTATAAAAATAAAAACTACAAACTACAATTTAATCACCTTCAATACAATCCACTTTTGAAGCAACATACTTAACCCAGTGCTGTTTCCACTGCTCAAAGCATCTTTTGAAGTCATCTTCTGATTTGGAGTACAGCTGCCTTATTGCATATAGTTGTATCTCCTTGACATCCTGAAATCTTTTTCAAGTGGTATTTTATTGTTGGGCGTAGGAAAAAGTCGCAGGAAGCAATATGAGGTGAATATGGTGGCTGTTGGACCTGTGGAATTACGTTGCTTAGCAAGAAACTGCTTCACAAGTTGTGATGCATGGGCAGGTGCATTGTCATGGTGGAGTTGCCACTCGCCACTCTCTTGCAGTGTCGACCTTTTGTGATGAACTTCATCCCTTAAACACTGCTAAACTTCGCAGTAATATTCCTTGTTGATTAATTTGACCTGATGGAGCATATTCATGGCACACAAATTCGTTGTAAGTGAAAAAATTTGACACAGCTGTGGCTCTGTCGTGCAAAGACGGGCTCAAACCCACTAATTATGATTGTTTTTAAAAAGTTTCATTATTTTCGATGCATTCAAGCAAGTCACGAGCACCCAAAACACGGGTCTGTTTTATTGATCCAGTTTTTTCTGACGTTAAAGTGTGACGAACAGATTCAGATATGTAAGAACAAAACGCTGCTGTAAACAAAGCAGACAGGCTGGGGAGACATGCACAGTGTATGCCAGATCAACATGTGCGTATCCTCTTTCGGTTACATCAGTCGGTTCAGGACTTACACTCTCACACCACATGTAGTGGGATGTAATTTTGGTTCTATATTTTCAGAAAATTAATCAGCAGGTTTGGAGGTGGTGTGATCAGGATCATGCCTGGTCGCCTTTCCTTCCAGGTTCCAGCAGGAGTAAAATATACATACTTTTCAGCCTTAGTTAAGTTCCCAGTCAATGACAAGAGAAGCAAGAGCATTGGCCACTTGACTACCCTGGAGCTCTTTAGTGGTTTTGTAAAGTTTATCAACTTTGTTAGTGCTGTTAGCTGCATACATTGCTAGTAGCTCTTGTATGCTGTGAGTATATTTTAGACTATTTTCTACAGTGATTGAGTTTCATTTGTTCATTAAACAGGAAGTAGAGACTATTGTTTCTGCTGGAGTTCACAGGTCAACTACAGAAAAGGAGAAAGATCAAAAGTAAGGGCAGTTCTATTAATTATTCTATTATTTTTACTTCATTGTCTGTTTTCTGGGTAAAATGACTTTGGTAGACTTCTGTTTGTGAGTAGGTGTCAAGTGAAATTGAGAAGGGAAATAATGAAATCATTTAGGCCACATTAAGAGACATAATGCTATAATTATGACCATACATAAGAGAAAAGTAGAAAGGAAGTAATGAGAGTGAATGGCGGTAGCATAGCCAGGTGGACAACATCAAGATGTAGACAGGAATTAGCATGTCCAAGAGCACTTCAAGTGATAATGCAAGAGGCTTAACCTACCATCTTTTGTACTGCTAGAATCAAGCCGGTGAATCAAGAATGTGATCCATTGTGACGGGTATCTGTGTGGAAAATGGCACAAGGTGATGAGACATACTGCCCTTCCACCCACCCATTCTTACACACACACACAATGGATCAAGTTTATTCATATCTGAGTTAAAGTTAACGATCATACTTTCTGTCTGTTGCCCTGCCGGCTGGCATTGGCAGTCATGTTTTCCCACAGTTCTCTGTTCCGAGCGCTGGGTGCATGCTGTGCTGGTGATCTCTGCCCTTGCCATCTTGTTAGTACTTCCTTTCTCTTTCTGTCTGCCTCAATCTCTTTTGCCCTCTGTCTTTCCTGTTGTCACAGTGTATTCTACAGAACATGTCCTGTGGGTTTGAGAATGTCTTTTCTGACATTTATTATTGCTTGCCTCATCTTCCTAGCCTCCCTCAGAACCTCCTCTTTGGATTTCTTTGCTGTCCATGGTATTCTTAGCATTCTTCTAAGGAACCACATTTCAGTGGCTTCCAGATGCCGTTGTACTTCATTAGTGACGGACCATGCCTCATATCCATAAAATAAAGCTGGCTCAGTTTTGCACTGCAGTACTCTTTTTCCTCACTCCCAATGACAGTTATTTATTACACAGAATACTTCTCATTATCTAAAAACATTAAAAAATGAAAAGTATCCTATGTAATAAATAATATAGTTTAAAAAAAATGACCAATGATAAAATCCTTTTTTTTGTTTTAAATATCTTTACTAATCCAGTGGTACCAGGTTCAGTCCCAGCAGTGGGATTTTTCTGGTACACACCAAAAAGGCCCCGGGGTCCACCCAGCCTCTAAAAATGGGTACCATAGAAATCTGGGAGGGTAAAGCGGCCAGGCGTGATACTGATCACATCAGGCTTTCATGTGCCGAAGGTCATGGAAAATAGGGGCCTAACACCGTATTCCCCAATATGCCTTAATGGCATGGAAATGGGAATTTTACCTTTTTTTAGGTGATGATTTGAAGCAGAAAGATGCTGGCATTGTGTTAAGTTGCCAAGGATCTTTTTGTTGAGCAGCTTGTATTGTTTGTACTAACATTTCTTGGATAGTTGATCATGGTTGCTAGATCCTTTTTGTTCTTGCATCATCTGACTTCAGATTAAAAATTTTAGGACTTGATGGTTAGAAAGTTAAGAATATGGTATTTTTAGTTTCATATTTACATGGCCCACGAAAGGTTAAACACTGGTGTGAAAGATGTTTAATGAAAATATTGTTCATTTGTAGTGTTTGCTGTGGTTGCTTTTTTCTTTAAAAATGCAGTAAGCAGTTGAGAAATGCAATTTTCCTAACCCTGTGTTGTCAGTATTCGGTAATACCTAATTGTGGTATGGTTATATATGTTCACAAGTATGCAGCTTAATATACATATCTCTCTCTTGTGAAAAAGCTGTGAAAAATATAAATGTAAAAGATGGCAGGAGCAAAGTTTACTGAACCGACAAGACAAGTGATATTTTGGCAGGGGACCTTTTGTCAGGCAGACATTTGATAATATTCAGGCTCAAGTTTTTATATTATCAACTTGTTTCATTTTACATTGGTCTTTACTTAGTTAAAGCATTTGCTGTCCCTTCTTTTTTGCTATTATGCCTTTTATTGTTTTCTTGCCTAAAAAGTCATGTTTTGTATTATAATAAGGCTTGTTGTAACCATATTGTTGGTTTATATTTGAGAATAATGTACTTTTATTGATAATATATCTGTTTATTACAATTTTTGTCTGATAATTTTTTAGAGAATTGGAGCAAGTCAGAGAAAAAGAGAGAGCTCAAAGAAAGGCTAGCATTCTTAAATTCAGTGCCAGGTTGGTATCTGTGCAATGATTTATTTATTTTGTTGGTTTTGCCTGAGATTGTTTTGATTTTTATTAGAGATGTAAATGTACAGAAGCTTCCAATTGCTTATGTATATTTGATTTTCTGAATGGCTGAAAGCAAACTCAGATACTAATAGTAGATTTGTGGAAACAGGACTTTTTGTTAAAAATATGAATATGAAGTGATATAGTGATAGTATAGCATACATTTTCCAGCAAGTTTTACATTTTTTTTTTTTTGGTTTTGTTTCTGGAAAGTAATCTTTTACTACTGTACAAGTTTGCACACATTGTAGATGTTGATTACAGATTGTTATATAACCACTAGACTTGGAGTGTAGTTATCAAGGAATGAAGCAGTTAATTCACATTCAGTTGAGATTAATGCATTTTATGACATAGATCATCAATTGCAAAGGATTCAAGATCACAGTTCCAAGAAATGGAGATCATCAGACCATTTCTGCTTCTTCAGTTTTTTTGTCTGTATTCATCATATGAATATCCCCAAACCACTGATTCTTGTTTGAGGTAGTCCTCATATAAAGTTGACATCAAGAAGCATCAGAAAGAATCAGTGTTCAGAAATTTATGGTATCTCAGCACATTTTCCCCAAAGTTATCATTAGTATCCTCTATAAAGTGTTGCTGGAATAGATTGTGCAATGTTGCATTTTGGTCACACTAATGGTCATATATATTTATATATTTGCCAGGCCTGCCTCCTGCAACTATTTAATAAAACTAGTTTTATAAGTCTAGTTTGAAAATGTCAGTAGAACAGAATTAATGCTGATGGTAGGTATTTGTACATGTACAAACTCCCTGTAACTGCGAGCTGTTGTTCTTTTGCAGCCGATACTGTAGAGATGTTGAGGCACAGCATTGTATCGGCATGGGAGTAGGTTATGGTGGTACTTTTTCAGTCCCAGAGGACAGCTAAAAACCAGGGGGTGTGTAATGCTTCTTTAGCAAACTCCACTACTATGGGGACTATAACGATCCCTGCCCCGTTATCCAGACTAGGCCTGTTACTAGGGGTACCATAGAGAGGTGGGACAGCTATGGGTTGCTAACCCAGATGCTGGCATATCAGCTGTGGGTTGCTGATTGACTCATCGAGCATCTTCACCCCCGCTAATGGTAGGTAAGAGCATAATACTTTGATGCTAGAGAAAATAATATGAAGAAAGAAAGCAGACTTTAGTTTAGTCATTGGGTTCTTTTTTTTTCAGTCTCCTTGCAAATGCAGTCTTATGTTCTTTTGCAGCTGATGCTGTGAAAATGTTGAGGCACAGCATTATTTCATTTTGGGTACAGGTAATGGCATCTGTTTTTTTAGGCCCTGAATGCAGATGAAAAGCAAGGTGTATGGAGTATAATAAAGAAGTACTAGTCTACTAGACTCCACCGCCATGGAGGCTATGGTGATCCTTGCTCTGTTAGCCAGGCTAGGCCTGTTTTTGTGAGGGTACCGATGGAGAGGTGGGACAGGGTTTGCCAACTTTGGCACTGGCATGTCAGCTTTGGATTGCTGACTGCCAAAACGGACAGCATCTTTGCCCCCCAGCCAGTTTGATAAATAAGATGATGTTCTATATTTAAGCAAACATTGTGGCATCCTATGTCGAAAACACTAGTGTTAGGGAATGGAGTCCCTGTCATGAATCAGGTTATGTAAACCAACCAACATAATGGCACTGGATGTCTGACACGCTAGTGCTGTCAGGATAGTTTAGAGTCTCTGAGAAAAACCACTGCAGCCCACCACTTTCTTACCTTACTTGTCTACTGAGCATAGGAGCTGTTGCTTGATCCCAAAAGTCTTTGTATGTCTGGTACAAAAAAATAGAGGTTAGGCAAACAAGATGAATTGCTTCATTAAATAGAATGGTCTGTGGCATAGGGCAGGGTTTTTGATTGTTTATACTTTTACATTTATTTGTGTGTGTTCAAGGGCATGCTTATTTGTCGCTAGTTCACCCATGTATCTCTGTATGTTGAATGATTCTGTTTCTTTTCAGGCATTCAAGATTTGGAGGCACTTACATTTTAAAGAATATGAAATCTATCAGTGAGAATGACATCATCTACCACAAACCATTGTGTGAAGCTGGAACCTTCTCACATGATGCTGGTAAGCTACAGAAGAAAAAAGCTAAGAACAGAGCTCCTATAAAAGGAGCGAAGCCCAACAGAAGATCCACACTGAGCATGAGGCTTAGTTTGAAGGAATTCTGCTTGCAGTTTTTGATGAATGCCTACAACCCACTGATGAGAGCTGTCAAGGTTAGCTGTTTTAGATATTATATAAGAATTTAAAGATATATTGCCTGTTTGATCAGCAAAATATGATTGCTTTTTTCTGATGTTCTTAGATATGTATCTTTTATCAGCAGAATCCGAGTGTTTTTCCAGTGTTAAATCTGTATCTATTTTATCAGCAAAATATGAGTGTTTTCCCAGTGTTTTTAAGCCTGTGTCTATTTTATCAGCAACATGGTGAATGTTTTTCCAGTATTCTTAGTCTGTGTTCCAAGAAACAATCAGGGTTATGTCTTTATGAGGGGCAAAAGCTGTGGGGCTGCTGGGAAAAATAGAGAAAACTGTGGACTTCCTTTAGGTTAGCATGATCTAGATCTTAAGTGATGAAGAAAAAGATGATGAATGCTAAAATTTGACGCTAAAATTTGCTCCAAAGGCAGGTTCTAGATTTAGCATGAATGCTGAAGGAGAAGAAAGATGTTTTTTAATTTTGTTAAGGCAAGAAATCATTTACAACAGTGGTTATATGCCCAGTGGCTTGCTTAAATCCATGTTTATAGCAGTACTAAAGAAACCAGGTGCAAAGGAATGCGATGACCACCGGACTATCAGCCTCCCATGTCACATAATGAAGCTACGTCTGAGAATCATGAGAAGAACAAGGAAAAAGATAAAAATGGAAATAGCAGATGAATAGTTTGGATTTGTTGAAGGAAAGGGAACACACAATACCATTTATTAACAGAAAGAGCTTTAGAAGTACAGAAAGATCTCTACTTATGCTTCATTGATTACACCAAGGCATTCGACAGTGTGAAACATAATGAAATTATTAAAATGCTTGAAGACATCAATATAGATGGCAAAGACCTGAGGATTGTAAAACATCTATACTGAATTACAAAAAACAGTGAAATTTATCCAAGAGATAGGACTGCAGATATAGACAGACAATGCGAATGAAGAAGAAGACATCTATACTGGCAGCAAGAAGCAGCAATTCGAGTTGAAAATAGAACTGGAAAATATCAACCTATAAAACAAGGGGTGTGACAAGGATGTGTACTATCTCCAGACCTTTTTTCTCTTTACAGCGAGAATATTCTAAGAACGATCATCACAGAACCAGGCATAAAAATTGGAGGATACAATATTAACAACCTTCGGTATGCTGACAATACAGTACTGATAGCTGAGAACCAACAAGGCCTGCAAAATCTCTTGGATAAAGTGGCCAAAGAAAGTGAACAGAAAGGCCTTACTTTGAACATAAAAAAAACAGAGACTATGGTTATATCTAAGAAACAGAATCCACCAATATGCAGTATAAAATTAAATGGAACTATTCTAAAGCAAGTTCAGAAATTCAAATACCTTAGAGCAGTAATAACTTCAGATGGAAAATGCAGAACACAAATTAGGAACAGAATAGGCCAAGCAAAGACTGCATTTCAGAGAATGAGAAACATATTATCCAACACATCCTTATCAATGAATGTTAGAAAACGAGTCCTGAAATGCTATATTGAACATATCTTGTTATATGGAAGTGAATCATGGACAATAGGCAGGTCTGCACAAAAATCATTGGAAGCAGCAGAAGTGTGGTTTATTAGAAGAATGTTGCGAATCCCCTGGACAGCAAAAATAACTAATGAAGAATGTATGAGAAGAGCTGGAGAGACAAAAAAATCTTGTCAGAAAGATAAGAGAAAGACAATGTACTTTCATAGGACATGCAATGAGAAGAGATGGCATTGAAAATATTATAACAACAGGAAAAATAGAAGGAAGAAGATCAAGAGAAATGATACTGGACAGTCTGACGGGGATGGTGTGAGAGGAGATCACCAACTGAGCTGATGGCCTGCATGAAGGATCATGTACTCTAGAGAAGCATAATAGCCAAGGCCAGTCGGCACGGCACCTGATGATGATGATAAGACAAGAAATAAGTACACCAGGAAATGTATACTGTTCACATTCTTTCTGGGGATTTTATTTTTGTAAAAAATTAAGATGATGAAGGGAAATATAATTTAGCATTGAAGTTGTTACACTATATTTATTTTAATCAGCGTAGTTGTAGGTTTTAGCATTCAGAAAATAATGAATCAGATGATTGAAACATTTACTTGCTACTCTGGATTTGTGTTGTATGTGAGAAGATGCAGAGTTCACCATATCCGGTAATGTCTACAACATCCCATTCTCCAACTGGAATTTTAAAATTCTGTTGCTGTATTATGGGACCATGGACATATATGCATTCAGACATCCGAATGGATGTTATGTGGTGCATGGCTGTGTATATTTAATGAAAATGTATGCAATCCTCTCTTTTAGGATGCATTGACAAAGAAGACCACCCAGGATAACGATGAGACTTACTATTTATGGACTATGAGGTTCTTTATGCAGTTTTGCCGACTGCAGTGTAAAAGAGTGGACCTTGTTAGGTAAGGTGACATTCTGGTTAACAGCATTATTAAAGATTTTTAAGAAGACATAATTGTAGGTGATTGATGTAGTGATGTAGTTTTTTAAAAACTAGAGAAGAAAATGTATAAAAAAGAAGGAAAAGAGAAAACATGAAATACCACAGAAAGTCCAATATTTTGGCTGAATGCCTTTAACAAAGATAAGGCAAAACAACATATAAACACAATGAGTAACTGGTCTTTCAGAAATCTGCTTTTGACTGAAAATAGAGCATGCAGAATGGCAGAAATAACCACCTCCAGTAATAACAAAATGTTTTTATTGCAGGGGTCATATCTTTGGTCTTGCCTCTCTTGTTTTCAGAAATCATTTTCTTATCAGTATGTCTCAGCCATCGACACTATAGTGAAGTCTTCCTGTTAGTCTAGTGCCTGCCATCCATGTTACAGTGATTTTGTTTTGTTGCGGCGTAAAACTTGTAACTTTTTATTGTATACAATTTATCTGCGCATGTCTGGTGACTTTTCATAGTTCAATCCAAAGCGTAGCTAACAACTGAGTGAAATTGACGTTTTTAACTGAGAAATTTCAATATTTATTGTGATTTCGGAGGCATAAGGACATGTCCTATGACCAGAACACTGTTCCTGAATGTACCCCAAGTACATCTAGACCTATTAAATGGACTGGAGAAGTAGTTAGAAGGTGATTTCAGACATTATTTTAGTGAGAATGCCACCACACGACGAGATTGGACGAAAATTTAAGTAGATCTGGAAATCGCTGATGGTAAACATTGTACATCTAGGCATCACCGATGGTAAGCACTACACAATTATCATCTAAAATCATCACACTACTTCTTTTTCCTAAAAAAACTCTTCATTTATGAAATCTTCTTACATTTACAACTATTTTCATGCATAATTTGTATACTTTTAAAGTGGAAATACTTTGTACATTTACAACTATACCCCCTATACATATCAAGACACGCGCTTTTTGTGTGGCACGGATGGGAATGTCTGCGGTTTTTTCTGTGGCGCAGGAAGAGTTAATGTGCATAATTTATATGCTCCACAAATTATTTTATAATATACTGAACAACACAAGTAGCTGCTCAGGCAGAGAATATTCTGTCAAATTTTATTGAAAGATGGCAGCAACATTTTGATTAAATAATTGTAAAATAAATTGATTTTGTTACAAAATCCATTAACAAACATCAAAATCGAATGGACTGCTGACTGGGTTATTCGAACTGATCATTGTTATCACAAAAATTTGTAGAATCAGTATCATAGTCCACCATGGGAACCAGTGTAAGTCTGATATGCTTCTCATTCAGCTAGTCAGGCAAAGAAGGCTGGAAGGATTTTCTAGCACTTTTGCAAAAGTTACATCTAGTTCCTGAAGCAGAATGCTCCTGCTGTTCTGGAATCAATTTTGCTACATAAGTGTTGAATGCAGTACACTAATTTGAGTAGCAATGGCAAGCAAAGTGAAACCTTGTTTAACATCCCAACAGTCCTCTTAGCTTTGCAAAATTATTTGAACTGAGTGTGTCTACAACCATTTTTCCTTTCACAAGGTGTGAGAAATTCATTCAGGAGTGTTTCCAGTCTGCATATGCTTGATGTGAAACTTAAGCACAAAGATCATGTAGACCACATCACAGCTAAACCGGGAAAAGATTAACTGCAGTAAAAGTAATAGCAGCAGCAAAACTGGAACAGAGACTGCTAGTTCTATCAGGGGGTTCATCTTCTTGATGATTGAATATACACTGGCAATTCTAACTTCAGCACCATGCAGATAGGAAGCCTTGAGAGAATAGAGTACGAAGCAATGTGCATTATTCTTGGATTCATGAGAAACGCATTCTGCAAGGCTGTGAGATATCTGCTAGACTTTCCTACTATGGACAGCAGAATAAATTAGCCAAAGCACAATCCTACCTCAAAATAAGTGCATACAGGGCACACCCACTCCATGATGAACTGATAAGAGCAACAGTCTCAAGAGAGGAAAATCATGGGAAGAATTAATTTGCGAGGTGTGGCTTTCTGAGAATATAGATCCTGGACAAGAATGGGTACCTGCACCACCAAACTTCAAGCTGGCTGTGTTCATATTATGCTTATGTAGGGAACATATTTCTCCTACAGTAGGTGCTGAGATCAAAGTACTAATTAGTGAAAACAACAGAGTTGGTGACACTGTTATTTATAGCAATGGGTTGGTGATCTGTGGAAAGAGATGCACTTGGGCCTTAACAGTCAACTCAAATGGCAGAACAGTGAAAGAAGTCAGCGGTCCTTTTGCTACAACAAGCAGCCTCATAGTGGAAACCATGGCTGTGACAAAAGCCATGAGCTGGGCCACAAGACTGTACACAAAGCATGAATCTTGAGCAACTCGGTGAACATACTGAAAGAAAATTCAGGCTGGCTCTCTTGCAGACGTCACAGATCCATTGATTGACATTCTTTGTTGTGCCTGATTGTGCGGGTGTCAGAAGAAACGAAAGAGCAGATAAGCTAGTTGACTCAGCTGTCATGGAGGAAGGGCAGACAGTGGGATCAGACTGACATAATCCATGCTATAAGAGAAGCCGGTTGAACAAAAGGCTTCATTGATGTCTGTCAGAGTCACTGTCATTGAAGGAGTCTGGGATCAAACTTGGCAAAGCAAAATATGAACATTTTATCAAGAGCTCCAGACAGATGGTCGACCAACAGAGAATGGGTGTTGTCAGCTACTGTATGCTCAGATAGTCGACCAACAGAGAGTGGGTGTTGTCAGCTACTGTATGCTCAGATAGTCGACCAACAAAGAATGGGTGTTGTCAGCTACTGTATGCTCAGATGGTCGACCAACAGAGAATGAGTGTTGTCAGCTACTGTATGCTCAGATGGTCGACCAACAGAGAATGGGTGTTGTCAGCTACTGTATGCTCAGATGGTCGACCAACAGAGAATGGGTGTTGTCAGCTACTGTATGCTCAGATGGTCGACCAACAGAGTGGGTGTTGTCAGTTACTGTATGCTCAGATAGTCGACCAACAGAGAATGGGTGTTGTCAGCTACTGTATGCTCAGATAGTCGACCAACAGAGAATGGGTGTTGTCAGCTACTGTATGCTGAAGGAGATTTTGAAAAAAAATCAGATCATCTGTAGTTGTGTCTGTAGTGCATGGATGATGATCCCTCCTGACTAACTAAACTTACGAGTACAGTTTTGGAGATTTGACTTGTGCATGGCATTTATTGAGGCTGCATGCAAGAAAATCATGACAGGGTGTATCTTGTAATCTGTGACTGTTTGCTGTAGAAAATTATGACAGGGTGCATCCTGTAATCTGTGACTGTTTGCTATAGAAAATCATGACAGGTGTATCCTGTAATCTGTGACTATTTGCTGTAAAAAAGACAAACCGTCTGCCAAAGATTGGTCAGTTATATTTGCTGTTGAATACATCATGTACAACATTTTTCATCTTATTTCAGTGAAACCATGTCACTACCAGCCTTCCATTACATCTATACTCAGCTGTGCAATTATTATGAATATGTGAGAATTGGAAAAGGTGAAGAATGCAAAACTTGGGGAAATCGGTAAGCAGTACAGTTAAAAGTTTTTGTAAAATGTCTCCTTTTTTCCTATATCTTAATATAAATTATGATTGAACACTGGCATTTGTGGCTCTGAAGTGTTACATCTTCTTTGCAGATTCTGTGAGACTCTAAGTGATTTGCTTATTTGTCCAAAGATAAAAATGTTCTTGGTGGAGTTACTATGTAAGGAGAATAAATGTTTTGCATTTCTCTTTTCCAGAGCTCATCTTGCCTTGAAAGCATATCAGGAACTCTTGTGTACTCTTGACTTCATGAGTAAATCTGGAAATGAAAAGATCCAGGGAAGTGCAAAAGTCATCCAGAGTGAGTATTTTACTCTGTGGTGTGCTGCGAAGATAGACATAAGAACAGAGATGCAAAAAATACCCTGGATTTGGATAAGATGAAACAAGTAATAAATGTATATAATGTATATAGCAGAGATGCAAAAAAATGTCCTTTATTTAGATAAAAGAGGTAATATATAGGGGAAATGAAAAAAAAAATTAAATGTAATTATTACAGAGTGCATAGGAAGTAAAAGCTAAGTATATACAGTGAATCAGACAATATACATTTTACCACAGCATCAGAAGATGATTGGTTTAATTTAAGAAATGACCAGTTGAGACTGCCAATTCATCTTTGTCATTTAAAGTATCTTACCTAAATGAATGTGTACAGGAATAGTATCCAAATATATACTATAGGAGTAACCATGCTCTTCCAAGTTGTCAGATCTGATGGGAGGAAGTTGGATCAGAGACTGATGCTGTAAGTTGTTACAGAAATATGAAGAAAACTACAGAACGTGACTTGAGCACTCTGTGTATGAGAGGACTTGCAAATTTTTTTTTCCATTGTTGAGGGTATTTTGGGGTAAAGGAGAGCATTTTTTCTTTTTGTGGGCCCCTATGGAAGAGGTATACCATGTTGATCTTTTTTTTTCTCCTTCCTTACAGCCATGTTTGTGATAATGTCCACTCTGTTTTGAGCCTTTGTTTGAGGGCAACATTATTAATGCAGCTTAATCAGTTGTATTTACAGAGCAGCATCAGATTGAAATGTCTGGAATCTTTTTCTCGTGTGAATTCCTTGTTACTTTGTAGGGTAATAAATGCTTCGCTATTTCTGTACATGATTTTAAAGTTTTACCGTGTATATTAAACATCATTTTCATTGGAAAAGAATTTATTGGAGCATTTTTCTTAAGTTTTAGAGCTCAGCTCTGTTATGTTTATAGTACATATAAGATACATTTTCTTATCTTACCTTTTTAAATGAAGTTAGCCAGCTATATATTTTTTTTTTTTTTTCCATTTTCCAAAGATAATGTGTTTTACATGGTTGAATACAGAGATGTGTTTGTCACTTTACTCAAGAGTTTCAAAGAATCAAAATGCTCAAGGTTTGTCTAAATAACATGATATGTTTGTATTGTGACTTTAGTTTTGTTATTGTGTATTTAGTCTCTTATGGTGTTATTTGCTGTCTGTTTTGCGTTTGTGTAGTATAGTATTATTTTGTGTGAGGTGTAGAGTTATGGTTCACTCATTTTTTACACTATATACAGTGTTATTTTTTTTATTAATTTCTTATGTATAGTGTTATGTGTTATTAATTTCTTATGTATAGTGTATAGCATTATGTGTTATTAATTTCTTATGTATAATGTATAGCATTATGTGTTATTAATTTCTTACAAGTGACATATGGTGTTATTCATCATTTACTTCTTATTTATGATGTATAGTTTTGTATTTAGAATGAAAACAGCAGAAACTGCATTGGAACCATGATTACTTTATCACTGAGGTCAGTATGCCTTAGTTAATCAAGACCCTAACCTAGATATGTGTATAAGTAGTGATACTGCAACCTGTCCAGTCAGATAGAGATCATTGTGTTCCTTAAGTGTTGATGCTACTTGCTGAAAAGCCTTTACTATAGGCTTGTTCCAGAAACCCACTACATTTTCAAGCCCTGTAAATGTGACACCTGTGGTGCAGGTTATTCAACAAAGTAGCAGTCACCAAAGTGTTTGCAGCTCCAAGAAGATGTTTATTGACAAAGTAAGCATAAGGGGAGAATATGGAGGTGGAATGGCCACATACTAAGGAAACTAGACATCACCAAAGCTAGGCAGGCACTGACATGGAACCCACAGGTCCATAACTACTTCTTACATCTTACATCCTTCCTGTCCATTAAACGCCACATAAGGCTAGCATGGTAGTTACTAAGTTTTCCTGTCCTCATCAAACTTTTCAACCTCATCAGTGGATTTTATGCCTGCTAATTTGGCCTCTCTTAACAGTGTCTTCTTTAGAGTATCATGTGGCCGACCTCAGTTTCTTTGATCTGTTGTTTTCCAGTTGATAGCTTATTTTGGGATTCTCTGACTGTTTCTTCTCATCATGTGACTGACATATGTCCGTCTCCAAGAACTACTTGGAGAAGGGAAATTATGAAAGTGTTCAAAGACATGGGATACACATGGAGAGAACAAATCCAAGAACAGGGAAGACTTGGAAAAACTTTATATCTGTGGCCTATACTCCCAAGGGAGTGGTGAACAATGATGAAGCATAAGGGGATTTATAAAATGTTCAAAATAAATTGCCCTGAAATATTAGCATCATTTTCATCATGTGTTTATTTGAACGTGAATATTGTACATTTTTTTTGTTGTGTGCTGTGACAGGGCCTATCTCCGAGATCTTGTTGAGTCTACACACATTTTCTTAAAAATGTTGGAAGCATTTATGAAGTCCAGCAAACATTTAGTTGTGCAGAAGAAGAAAGCTAAGAGAAGGGCAAAGAAATGTAATACTGGTATGTGGTAAAGCTTACATCATTTTGTGTTGATGCTAAGTGAAAAAATTAAATTCTTGCCAAAGAAAATGCTGGCATTAAGCATGTCATTTAGTTGAAAACTAAAAAGTATACAAGAAAGAGTATTCTGTTGTATTCCAAAATGAAATAAATATATTGAACATGTATTTCATCTCCTGCCATACATAATGTAGCATAGTAACATATTGATATAAATCACATATTCTTTGCTTCATGGATGCTACGCTGATTGATTGTTCCAATGAAGTTTTATAGGAGTTAAACATAGAAATTTATGATACATGAGCACGCAGTAATAATACATCTGTATGGAAAAGAAAATAGGAGATTTATTGATATGCACTTCACCATAGGTCAGCCATCCAACACCCCGACAGAGTCTGATCTGGCAGCGATGTGGGAGGAACAGATTGTCAGTGAGTTGTCAAATGTACTTCAGGCTCAGCCTGAGACACTTGATGTAGTAACACCATTTGATGCTGCTTCAGATATGGATATAGAGGAACAAAGGCTAGTATATGAGCTGATATGATTATACAATTGTTGTTTTACATTTTAATGTTGCAGTCGCGTTATATTTAGATCATGTGTTTGAAATAGAGATGGGCTGAAAATGGGTTTTAAAACGTTCTTCTTCCAAACACAGTTATTTGATCTTCTGGGTGATTGAATTAGAATTCCAGTATAAACAGCAGATTCATAAGAATGAGACTGTTCACTGAAAAACAGAAATATGGAAGTGTAGCAATACTAGAGATAAAATCATAAGTTTAACATTATTTCTTTGGGGTAGTCCCACACTGTTGTGGAAGTTCATGGAGGTGGTAGATTCAAAATACAAATTATTTAACATTCCAGTTCCCTATTAAAATGATGAAATTGGTGCAAGTGGTGGACGGTCCAGGAGGAAAATTTAAGTGCTTGAAATTTTACAGTTCAGATTTTCTATCCAGTAAGCACAGTCAAATTCTGTTATTATTAGGCTGAATTTATATTGAATATTATGTACATCTCTAGTCTGAGGTACACTGGTTAGTAAATTTTTTTCTTTTCTGTCACCCCCTGTGATCTTGGGCAAAGTACCATACATAGAGGCATAGTGGATAAATACAGGGATTGGAAGAGGATGTCAAAGCTAGAATAACCAAGGCCAGGACAGCATTTATCTAACTTGACAAAATATGATCATCTAAGAACATCAAAACAAGAACCAAACTTAGGCTTTTCAATACAAAGTGAAGACTCTCCTGCTATATGGTGCAGAGACATGGGTTATGACCAAGACAATACAAAATAGGGTACAAATATTCATGAACTACTACTTGAGAAGGATTTTAAACATTAAATGGTAGGACAGGATCAGGAACGAGGAGTTCTGGGAAAGGGCAGGACAAGAACCTATGAATTTATAAATCATGTGTAGGAAATGTAGGCGGATTAGTCACACACTAAGGAAACCTGACACCAGCATGGCAAGACAGGCACTGACATGGAATCCTCAAGGAAACAGAAAATATGGAAGGTCTATACTTACATGGAGAAGAGAAATTATAACAGTGCTCAGAGACAAGTGATACACATGGAAGGAAGCAGAGAATAATTCCAAGAACAGGGATGACTGGAGAGCCTTTATCAGTGGCCTATGTTCTCAAGGGAGTGAAAGGCAATGATGATGACCATACATAGAGGGTGCTTGTTATTTGAATGCAGTGTGTAGTGTATTTTAGTGTTTAAATTGCCTAGTTGAATCCACAGTGAAGTGCAAAACCACAGCTAAGTAGATCTGGTATGCCTTGTTCAGATTATTTGATGGAGAATTTGGGTTCAAGAGTGTTTCATGCCCGTCCTTGAGCAGTTCTTCACCTGTTTCCCAGCTTGATTTGAGCATTGATTTTCATTCGTTGGAGATGAACTGACATAGTGTTGTTGTAGCTCACAGTGAGTGAATGTGTTGATCCTCTAGTTAGAGCAGGAAGGTGACAACATTTTCGTCTCAGTGCTGTTTTTATTCCAAATAATATGCATATATTTCAACACTTTGAGTCGATCAGTCTTTTTCTCAGTTTCTCCCGTCAGGAAACCCAGTCATTCCTCACTGGTTTAGACCAATGGTATAAACAATAGCAAAACCAATACAGGTACAAGGCTCGGCAGATAAATCTTTTCCCCATTTTTTTGGCGATAAGCACTTGATAGGATGTAAGTAAAGTGATAAAAGAGCTGATGGAGAACAGAAAGATCATAATCTCAGGAAGTTTTAATATTCACTAGTGATGAATAAAATGTATAGAACTGCAGGGACAGATGATTGATAGGAGAGAAGAATCAAAGTATTCTGGGTGACATACTTAGTTATGCACATAACTTCTTCAGTTTGTAGAATGGTTTGGATATTTCATAAACATTAAAAAAATTTTCATTATATCTTTGGGTTTTAATCATGAAAATTTAAGTTTCTTTAAAATCACACACTAAACACAGAAAGTAAACTTTACACTGTGTAGAAGTATTTCACAGGCTGTATTTAGAATTTATGAAAGTGTTTGCCTATTAAAATGTATTACACAAAGCAGAGATGACCAAGAGGGATAACAGTTATCAAAGCTTGTGAACCAGGTTTGGCCAAGACCCTATATTGTTTCTTCATACTCATTTCGTCATAGTTGTCTAGTAACAAGTGTCCATCTGGCTAGGATAGTGATGGAGATAAAACCTCTTTCTAGGATCCTCTCCAGGACATCATGCAAGCTTGTGTATCATGATCAACATGTCAGCTGCATCAAATACAAGGTTGTAGTTCTGTGGAGTAAAGGAAGATGTAATTTGTGAAATGGGTGGCATGGTATGACAGTATGAAATTAATATGAATTGTGTTTTGTAAATAAGCACTATTTCAAAAACTGAGAGACTGGCATTTTTAAAAAATCTCTTATTTGATAGAATTTCTGATAATTAGGATTTTCCTGTTGTTAATCTTTAAGATGATGTATGATCTTCCTATTGTTAGATGTTCAGATGATGTTGTATGATCTTCTTATTGTTAGATTTTTCATATTATGTTGTAATGATCTTCCTATTGGTAGACTCTCAGATAGCGTATTAGCTTCCTATTTTTAGACTTTTGGATGATGGTTGGATTTTCCTATCTGTTAGTCTCAGATAATGTAAGATCTTCATGTGATTGCTGGAGTACTTCATATGCTGTGAAGTTCTATATCTTATGGTAAGAAGTACAGACATGCAGTTTGATTGGTAACAGCCAATAGTGGCTTGTTTGGATTCTGAAATTGTACTCCAGGAGTGGTCTAATCTGTTGATCCAACATCACCCAGAAGAACGTGTTAATTGTTTCCACATTGGCTAAGCTGAAATGAGTGATACAACATTTTATTTCCTGGAGCATTGGTGGTATAGAGGTGAAACAGTCAGCTCTACTTTACTGACTTTGATAATTTTTTTTCCACTTCAGCATGATCATCTTATGCTCCTAGTCAGATATCATGACTAATGTTAATACAGTTATTATGATATTATTACTAGGATTGAAGCCATGAAAAAAATTCAAGTTTTCCTGAGAGAAAATAAAGCAGCTGATGCAGTCTCATTATTACGAGCTGCCCGAGAAGTTTGGCCAGAAAGGGATGAGTTTGGATCGGAGAATATGAGCTTTGATGAGGAGTTAATTGCTCTCCGGGAAATTTTCATGGCTCCTTTGCCAGGTAAGTACATCCAGCAATTGATGTGAAGTTTAAATATTTCTTTTAAAGGGTTTTTCCTGTTATAATTCGTTACGGATCAGATCTTTTGTGTTATTCAGTGTTTTCCATCGTAATTTTTGTGTTTGTTGTACAAAGTTACTGAAGAAATGTGAAGAATACATCAATTTTCTTCTGTTTCAGACATTAAGGCAAACTTATTAGATTTTGCACCATTAATGTTCATCTTTTCATACAATATGTTTTGTTGTAAATACACATTTGAACCATTCCAAGGCTGTTAAATATGTTTTTGTAACAGCCTTAATGGTAGCATCTGCTGTTATCATTGTTCCCTGTATAAAGTTGTTGTCTACTTTCCTATGCCATATTCTGGGCTGCCTTGTAGTTACTTTAGTAAATATATGTTTCTATAAAAGACCTAGTAGTAAAATGTGATGATGCTGGACATCAGTGTCATATATGGGACACAACATCTGTTAATCAGTGGAGAACTGATGATGTGAGTTGCTGTGTACTGAGAGATGGGAGTGGCTGTGGATCTGTCTGAAATGAACTGACGATAAATCTAATATAATAGTGTCTGTCTTTATGTATATTGTCAGACATTGCATTTATTTTTTTTTTTCTTTTTAATTATTTGAAGAAAAAGGTGTATCATTTCTTTCTGGAGCTAATTTCCATTAATAAGTTACTCCAACAGTGACCAACAGAAAACAAAAGAAAGGCAGGAGAAAAAAATAATATATCTGCAGGTTTTTATTTAATACAGAGCAGAAATATGAAAACACCAGTTAAAAAAAAGATATATATATATATATTAAAATATCATCATCATCATCAGGTGCCATGCCGACTGGCGTTGGCTATTATGCTTCTCCAGAGTACCCGATCCTTCATGCAGGCCATCAGTTCAGTTGGTGATCTCCTCTCACACCATCCCTATATTAAAATAGAACTGCATAAAATAATTTGGAATTGTCCACCCTGTTGGTTTTATTAATGGCATCCACAGTTACAAAAGCTAAGTCTGAATCTTCAGCAGAGTCACTTATAATAATGCAGATGTAACACAGTCACCTGTAATCATACAATGGTGATGTTGGAGGAAATGAAGCAGCTTCTCTCTTCTCCCCCCATACCCCCTCCCCACACACGCATGTACACACAGAGAGAGATATATATGTATATATATATATATATTCCAGCATAATGTATGACCGTTAGAAGCAAAAATGCTTTATCAGAGAATTCATGGAGATAAGGAAAGGACAACATATGCCCCAGATATCCAGTTATAAGGTCAGACAGTTTGCAACAAAACAACAACTTTCTAGTGACTAGGACACTACAGACTACAAGCCCATCAGCAGCTAGAGGTCCAGCTCTACTCTACACATGTCAAAATGATCACCGAACCACAGAATACAAAACCATGGACTAAAAATAGGCCTCAGGGAAAAAAAGCATGGATTTACAGCTATGGGGCATGCATGAAAATGTGCTGATAGTGAGATTCAAGGAGGTGACCTGTCTGTGTATCCAGGTACCTGAGCCTATGAAACTGATCACAGAAAGAGAAAACTGTAACAATTGTCCATACAGTGATTGTAAATTCATGTATGTGTATATATAATAATAAAACATAAGGTATAGTAAAATTTCTGTCATTCATTTATTCATTTGCACGTCCTCTGCGGAACTTTGCCTCCCTACAGCTTTCCTGTAGGCCTCTTGGTTGTAAACAAGATGCCCTGCTGCTAATGCATCCATTCGCAGATCAACGATGTCTTGCAGCCATCGTCACCTTGGTCTTCCTCTCTTTCTTTTTCCCATTATGTACTCTTCCAAGACTGTCTTTACCAAACTCTTATGATATTTAATATTTCCAAAATACTTAAGTTTTCTCAGTTTAATCTTCTTTACTACCAATTTTCTTCAGTATTAAATTCTTGTTATTTTTTTGTCCATGATATTTGACATTTGATATTTTCTGTAACATTTCTATTCAAAGGCACTTATGGGTTTCTCATTTTTTTTGGTGTTAATTTCTGTAGTGATAATAAAAATGATTATGTCATATATTAAACATAGGTATAATAAAAAAAAGAAAAAAATTATTACAGTCCATTTTCACTAAACATTAATTAGCCATAACTATGAAAGTCTATATTTAAAAGACTATAAAGGCATCAGTAAAATAGTAAAATGCAACATTTGCATCTAAAAAGACCACACAGTTTATCTGGACAATAAATGTAGATGTCCAAGGCTAGAACCATGTAACACAGAAGAAAAAGCATCTAAATGTACCAAAATGTATAAACTAGGAAAAAAGTAGGAACAGCTTTATTATTTAACAATAACACATTTGTGACGTTTCGGTGCGACCCTTTGTCAAACAAAAACAAATAGGACAAAGAATCAGAGAGAGGAAACAAAGTACAGATTCACATTAATTTGATGTTAACAAAACAAAAAAAAAAAGAAAAACGGCAAATGCCTTATCTCAGCTTCTGGAACAGAACAGAGCCAAAATCGCTTGTATATCCCGATAGGAGCACAAACAGTGTGTGTTACTAAATGTTACTAGTCCATTGTATCAGAAGTATAAAATGTTTAAGCTTATTATTTTATGGAAATTGGCAGAAGTACGTTGTATACTATGTAATAAAATGTGTACACTTGTATGTTATAATGGTTGGAAATATACTAGTGTCATTGGGATAATTTTGTGATTAGTAAATACTAGTTTGTTGACTTAGCAACACTTAAGCTTCAAAATCAGTTTTTAGCTATTACAGATGATTGTCTGTCTACAATTTCAGTAGTCCCTAATTTTGTGTGTGTGTGTGTGTGAAAAAGTTCTGCGTAATTTAAACATAATTTAAAACGATGTTTCCTAGCAACCGACATCCTCATAACAGTGTTTCCTAGCAGTCAACATCCTGATAAACATAGAAGAGTTTCTTCTCCCTTTTTTTTTTTTAGTAAGTGCCATATCACATATTTCCACATGAAGAGATAAATAAAACAACATGGATATCTCCAAATGAAAGAACCAGAAGTCAGATGGATCATTTTTGTAGTAGAAAGCAATTCAGAACATATCTAAGAGCATATAGAGATGCGGACGTCAGCAGTGATCACAATCTGTGTATAAGGAAAATAAGACTAAAACTGAAAAGCCAACACAAGAAAGCAGTACTCAGAAAGATAGACATAGTCTACAGGATGAAAATACTAAGAGTAATTTTAATCTGGAACTTAATAGTTCGCTGCATTCATTGAGGTAGAGGAGACAGATATAGATGAATTATAGCATTCTTACAGCACAGCCATAATTACTGCAGCTAAAACAAGTGCTGCACTGCAAAAAAACATGTAGAAAAAGCAGGATATAAGATAACACATGGAAATACATACATGAAAGACAGACAGCCAAATCAGCCATGTTGAATGAAGAGACAGGTTGATAGAAGTGTATGGTGCAGTTTTACAAGACATTAGATGGAGTGAGTAAGTGAGAAAAAAAGACTAGTGAAATATGAGAGTAAGATGAGAATGTATCAGTGAAAAACATACAACATACAGTATTTCTGCGTGAGCCTTTTTCGAGGATTATATGCACAAAACAAGACAAAACATATAACTAAACGAAAAACTTATCTATGTGGCATCCTCCAGAGAGTATGAAATACAAGAATGCGTGTCCATCAGACCAGACGAGGCATAGAAACCACAGGAGGCCACAGGAAAGCAGATGAAGCCATTTGGAAAGAAGAGGTGGAAAAAAACAGGTGGGGTGGGGGAGAAAAAGGGGAAAGGCAGTAGACACCTGTAACCTGCTAGAGCTAGAGAAACAGGTGTCAAGGTGGGATTTTGTGGGGGGGGGGGGGAAGCAGGGAGAAAATATGAAACTAGGACAAGACCCGGAGGAGCAAAAACACCTATAGGCCACCAGAAAAGAAGAGAAGGTGGGGGGGGGGGGGGGAAGCTAGGAGAAAGAAACACGAAAGTAGAGTAAAAAAAAAACATATATTGCTGGTCCATTATTGTACAAGATTCACATATACATATACACATAGCATCTAGATTTTGATCAGAAGTCAATGATTGCTTTACACATTCATTTGAATTCTTGTATCTTATTCTAATTTTGAAATATTTTCTAATGTTACATTGGGTTTGCTAGTAAAATTCAGTCAGTCAGTCATATGCATGTCCCTTGCAGAACTTTGCCTCCCTAACAGCTCTACTGTAGGCTTCTTGGTTGTAAGCAAGATGCCCTGCTGCTGATGCATCCATTTGCAGATCATCATTGATGTCTTGCAGCCTTCTTCGACTTGGTTTTTAGCCATCTTCACCTTGGTTTTCCTATCTTTCTTTTTCCCATTAAGAACCTTTCCAATATTTAAGTTTTCTCTGTTTAATCTTCTTTACTAAAATTCTTACATCTTATATCCCTCCCATGCTGTTAAACATCACATAGGGTTCACATGGTAGTTCGCTAAGTTTTTCTGCTTTTGGTGAACTTTTCAACCTAATCAAGGGATTTTATTCTTACTATCTTGACCTCTGTTACTAAAATTAGGACTAAATTTAACTCAGAGAGTATTTCTTTTTTTGTTTTCCTCATTTGTGACTTAAATATATTAATAAATTTATGGAAAATAGTTTCATGGGATATTCACACAAAAATACTAATATATATTCCACAGGAAAAAAAAAAACAGAAAAAAACTTCCCTCAGTTCACCATATTTAGGCAGTACTTTTTCATATAGAGTTATAAACATTCATTTGAAAGTCTCAGCCTTCTGTCTGTAATGAAGGATAGGTCTAAATGGGCCTCACATAATCATTAACATATGCTTTCATAAATTGTGGAACACTGACATATAAAAGTAAACTGGGGGAAGCTCATGAGACAGTAGTAGAAAATTGACATATAAAAGTAAACTGGGGGAAGCTCATGAGACAGTAGTAGAAAATTGACATATAAAAGTGTACTGGGGGAAGCTCATGAGACAGTAGTAGAAACTGAAGTTCTGGTTATTGTAAAATCACATCTATGAAAATTGTTTTTGGAGGGAGTTACTGAGTATTGACCATGGGTTATGACATATAAATCTTTAAAGCATCATACATGTTATGACATTACAGCTAAATTAGTTTGTACAATCCACAGGAGTATTTTCTGTAACAGTTCAGATTTCAAATATTAACACTGTAATAAAACTAAATGAGCTGCGTGGTACAGAAAGCCTGTATCTGAAAACATGTTGAAAAGCGTCCCAAAAAAAAAATTATACAGAGGCTTTTGTCTGTATCTGTGTCCATGTGATACTTTGAAGCATCTTAGTGGTCAGTGTTTTGTGCTGTCGTGGCTAGTTGGTTGATTGTCCAGTTGGGAGTACAAGTTTTAATTCCGTTGCTTTATTATTTTTTTTTTTTTCCTTTTGCTGTTACATTTTTTTTGGGTGTGTTTACATCATTTTATATGTTCAGGAGTGTAATCTTACCTACTTTACTAGTACACTTTGCACAGTGTAAGCCATGTTGTTTTCAACTAAATGAAGTTAAAAAAAATTAGTCATTTATGTTCAGAGTGCAGAAGCATATAAGTTAAGTTACTGTGGAGTAACAATAACACTAGATGACAAATGTCCAGCTAATATCAACTCAAAAACAAGAAAAGCAAAAAGTCTTTTTTTAAAAATTTAGATAAGATGGAGATACTAGCAAATGCAAGAATTTCTTGAAAATATGAGAAAAAGAGTAAAACAGTGTTACATAACCATTTGATCTTGGTGCTTATGAGACTAGGTCAGTAAAAAGATGAGAAATAGAAGTAGGCACTAATGGAGATGTGGTTTTTTAAAAAAAAAAGATGCATCATATGTAGTGGCGAATTAGAAAAACACAAAAAGTTTTCACAGAGGCTGTGGAATATATTTAAAAACAAACAAACAATCAACACTAATAAAGAAGGATAATCAAATTTCATGAGAAGACGGAGTCTGACAATTGCTGGGGAAAAAACTCAGTTCAAAAAGAAAGGAGACCAAAAGAAAATTGTCATAAAGAAAGAGGGAGACTATAAGAAAATTATCACAAGATTAACAGAGGATAGAGGTAAGGAACAGGTTTTGGTCTGTTTAGAAATACATAGGAGCAAGATTTTGCAGTTTGTTTGCAAAAAAATTTTAATCCATGTGCAACTACTTTCTTTAAAATATTCTGTGTGGTAATGTGCACCATAACATCAAATTACACAAGATAAAGTTCTTATAGGGAAAAAAATATTAAAAAATCAAAATAAATCATTAAAACAAACTCATATAGCACTATCACATATTTCTTTAACTGTACCATAGCACAGAGTAAGATAAGGAAATTGAAAATAAAAGGAAAAGTTACATTTTAAAACTTTTTATTTTATTTTATTGCTTTTTTCAACACATCGTATAAAATCTTGTGCCTGGCATGTTTGTGTGTGTGTGTGTTTATGTGGCTGTGCTACTGTGCAGCTTAGAGAGAACATTGCCCAGGAGGCCTCAGATAGGAATAAGCATGACTGCAGCTGCCAGCAGGCATTGGATCTAAAGAATTATTCAATGATTATGCATAGATCTTTGTCTGAGTTCATAGTTAACAAGTATATTTTAAAAAAAAAAAGAAGTACTTTGTGAGTTTATAATTGCAAACATTTTTATGCAGTAAAATTGAGAACAGTAGCAGCATAAAAATACAAGACACATTTAATAAATTTGGCTGCTATGAGTACATTTAAAATGTGAAGCAGAAGTATGAAGTTTTCTTCTTGCTGTCATTACTGATTCTAGTTGGTGCCCTAAGCAAAAAAATATCTCTTTGATGACATTTATTTCTGTAGTAGACAATTTTGAAGCAGGCAGATATTGCTTGCGTCCATACCCTTCTTTGCCTGAGCAGTTGATGTAGAGAATGTACTTTGCCATATTTATCAATGTACTTTACCATTTGATAAATATCCGTCACTTTATTTCAAAGAGAGTATAAGTTTTTTTTTTCATAATTAGTTTGACCTCTGGTACGTCAGAGTTGATTCATGAAATAGCACTGGTTGTCAAACAGCATCTGTTGAACTTCAGACCTTTTGAACTTTGAAACTACTTTTGTGTTTTATGTCTTTGTTTTATTTCCAAGAGTCCATAAGTAGTTCCGAATCATCCTCGACTTCTTGACTTCGGATGCAGTCAAAGCTTGTTCTTGAAATAACAGCTGATGGGGTCATGGACTGCTTGTTGAACTTTACACTTTTGCTTGTTTGTGAGTTGTTCTTTAATTCAGAGTTATCTTCAGACTGACCATCCCTAATTGTGTCATCACTGATCTGAGTATTGGAGTTGCCAGTTTGTTCTCCTTCCATGTGACTTAAAATGAATACTGTGTCAGATGTCTCATTCTGAAACACAGTTTCATGTTTTGAAGGGATAGCAAAAGAAACTCGTTTTCGTTTCTTACGATACTTCACAATAGCAACAATAATGAAAAGACCAACAACTAAGGCTAGAAGGGAAACTGAAACAACAATAATTGTTGCCCGCAGTTTTGTATCTACTGACTTAGTAAAAGTAGGCAAACGGTTGTCAATTACAGGTTTGGCCGGATAACCTTTGTGTTGTTCTTCAAAGTCATTATCAGTGGTTGGAAGACTGTGGTCTTCCATGGTTTTATGCATTGAATCTTGGACAGCTGTACTTTCTATCAAGTTTGGAAATGTGGTTTCCAGAAATCTGAAAATTGAAAGCACAAAACACTGGTATTTCAGAATTTGAAATTACATCAACAGAATGTCATTTTAAAAAATAATTTGATCATGTGAAAAATCTTTTTTGTCTTCCTGTTATTATATAGGGAGCAAAGGTGGCAGGTTGAGAGATGATGTGGTTATCAGAAGCAGTCATCTGTTATTCACAATGCTCCTAGATGCAGGCTGTCTTTTAACTTGGCCAGCAGAGGCTAAGATCAGTGCTTTGCTTGTGGTAGGGGAACATGCCAAGAGTGCTGCTTCTTAGTTTTTAACCCAAGAAGTTGTGCTTCCACAGACCATAGCTCTCTTTTGTTTTCTTTGTGATCTATATCACGATATCAGCAGAAGAAAACTCAGCTCCACAATTTCTGAAAGATCAATTACATCTAATAAGCTTATGAGAACTGTGAACTGTAAGGCTGATTTCCTGTCTTCAGTATTGTATTTTTTTTAGCAAGATTTCTCAAAGAGAGCTGTGGTGCCATGACTAAAAAGACAAATAACTTCTTTCTGTAATAATGTGACTGAGAGAAGCATGAGATAAAATCTCTCTTTCTCTCTGAACTTTAAGTGCCCAAGGCACATGGAGCTTCTGCAAGGGTTTTCCACAAACGTCTGTCCTTTGCCTTTCTTTCCTTTCTTGCCCAAGTGAACCCTTTATTAAATAAAATATTAATGCAAAAATGAGGGGACTGCAAACAGAAAAAACTTGGAAGAGCACTACAGTTAAGGAAGCACATGTTTAAGCAGCATAAATTGCATTTAAAAATCTTATCCTCAAAAATAACAGTAATACATTATTGGCTGGCCTCAGAAGTAGGTTACACAAAAGCTGATGCTCAGTCAAAATTTAGCAGATATCACAAAGAAATTAAAAATATTTGGCGAGTTTTTCAACCCCATCAAGGAATTTTACGCCTACTAATTTGGCATCCTAACAATGTCCTCTTTAGAGCTTCGCACGATCGACTTCTTTTCTTTTTCTTTGGCCTGTTGTGTTCCACTTGATAGCTTGTTTTGGGATTCTTCTCATCACATGACTGATATATGTCCATCTCCTTTTTTCTTATTACCCATGAGACAGTTGTTGTTCATTCATCTGCCTTGTCTCTGCGTTGTTCTTGAATTTGTTCCACTTTATACTGAGTATTTTCCTTAGGCATTTGTTTTCAAAGGAGTCCAATTTGTTGTAAAGTTGTTTCACAGCCTTTGCATGCATAAATGAGGATGAATATTGCATTTGAATTGAGTAATCTTAGCTTGGTTTTTGTGCTTATAACTTTTGAATGCCATATGTTCTCATGATTCTTGAAAATCGGTGCTGCTTTTGCAATTATAATTCTAACTTCCTTCCTGATGTTGCCATCTTGGTCTATGTAGCTGCCAAGATATGCAAACTGGTTTACTTCTTCAACAGTTGTTCCTTCGATGTATATTTTTCATTGCTGATTAATGGGAAGTTTCATTATTTTTGTTTCTTTCCTTGTTAATTTCAAGTCCGTAAGAACAGCGAAGAGCAGAACCTCTATCTTAATGCAAAGAAAACTAAATTAATGACAACTGACAAAACAAACAAGTCAGCTGAAATATATATAAATGAAAAATTGGAAGACGTGGAGAACTTTGAATATCTTGGATCACTGCTAACTAATAATGGAGATACAATGAGGGAAATTAAAAGGAGGACATCTATTGCTCTTCAGAAAGTAAAACAAATAAAAAATCTGTGGAGAGGAGCAGACAGAACTACAAAAATAAGATTTTTAAGGGCATGCATCTTTCCCATCGCAACATATGCCTGTGAGACCTGGACAATTAACAGAACAACTGAGAAACACATAAGTGCCTTTGAATATAAATGCTACAGAAGAGTTCTCCAAATATCATGGACACAAAAAAGAACAAATATATCTATACTACAAGAGCTTAATATTGAAGAAGGCTGGCTAGTAAAGAGGATTAAAGAGAGAAAACTTAAATATTTTGGACACATTAAATGTCATGATAATTTAGAGAAGACCATACTGGAAGGATACATAATGGGAAAAAGAAAAAGAGGAAGACCAAAACGAAGATGGCTGCAAGAAATCGTTGACGATCTGCAAATGGACGCAGCAGCAGCAGGCCATCTTGCTCACAACCGAGAGGCCTACAGGAGTGCTGTTTGGGAGGCAAAGTTCCGCAAGGGACATGCAAATGAATGAATGAATTTCAAGTCTTATTTTGCTATGCAGTGAAGGCAGGGTATCTGTTTTTTCTTGTATCAAATTCACATTGTCACTGATAAGAGTTACGTCATCTCCATTATCAAGATTTTCTAGTTTGGTCCCATGTATCCAGTCAGTGCCCATTTTACCTATGCAACATTTTTTCAATATGAAGTCTATGGCAATTCCAAAAAAGCAAAGCAGATAGTATACATCCTTGTTTCATGCTCTTTTCAATCTGGAACCACTTTCTGATCATTCTTTTTTTCTGTGTTCTGTGTTGAGTGCACAAACATATCTGTTGTATAGATCCTTAATAATGCTGACAATTTTAGATGGTATTTCATAGTCTTAAAATTCTCCACAATGAATCTCTGTTTATGCTATCAAATGCCTTTTTAAAGTCTATGAAGCTCAGGAGTAATGATATATATATATATATATGTTTACGAAGAATTAGAAAAATATTTTGGCCAAACACCATAAGAAATAACATCTTATTAGCAGAAATGCAGATGAAACCACTGACAACAATTATTGAGGAAAGACGCTGGCGATGGTTGGGACATGTGCTCCGAATCACTGACAACTCACTACCAAAAATAGCACTAAGATGGACACCACAGGGGAACAGAAGTAAGGGTAGACCAAAAGAGACATGGAGAAGAACAACAGAAAGGATGTTGAGCAATAGAGGGCTCACCTGGGCAAGAGCAGAAAAAAAGGCGAAGGACAGGCATTTGTGGAAAACCCTTGCGGAAGCCCCATGTGCCCTGGGCACTTAAGGTTCAGATATATATATATATATATATATATATATATATATATATGATTTTAGCTAACTCTCACAGATGTTCTAATTTCCTTGGGCAGTCACAAAATGACAGTTGATGCAGTGTAGATGAGCCATAGGGCCAGGCTATTCTTAAGTTTCACAGTATCAGTCCTGACCTTATTTTCCAGGCTGTTTTAAGGAAACAGCACTTTTAAAGAAATGAAGTAGAGTCCTGACTAGCTGTGGCTTGCAAGTCCTGGGGTGAGAACTTGATTATTATAGGTGATCAGAAGTAGATATGAAATATAATTATTAATAATGAAGAAAAGAAGTGATTACCTCCCTGAAGTTGCCAGTGTTGAAGAGGATAATATGAGTAGTCCAGTGGCTGAAAATTGTCCTGTCATCTGCGTATCCTGTATTGGTGAGAATCTTGTATGGTGTTTGATTTGGGGAGTTGTAATGCTGGTAGCAAGTGTGCTTGTGTGATACAAGTTTGCTACAAGTGATGGTGATGTGATATCTAGTAAAATGCTGGAAGTAATGTCAGTTGATGGTATTGATAATTTCAGAGCTGTTTTAATGTTTTGGCTGATTGGTTGTGAAATTATAGTTGGTGTGGGTTGTATGATAGGTGTTAGATGGGCAGTAGTGGGCATTACTGAGAATATTGACTTGCCAGGAGAGTCTCTGGATATGTAAGTTGTTGGGCCAGTTTTATCTCTGTCGAGACTAGTTGTTGGTATCTGGAAGGAAATAATTTTTTAAAATAAGGAAATATAGGCATTTACAAATTGAAAATGAGTACATTTCTTTATTGTTCTATGACTCTTGTATATTTTCACTTTTCTGTCATCATTTTTTATCTTTTTTATCTGTTGTTTATTCTACTATGTCCAAGTTTCTATTAATATTTGTTCATTGTTAAAATACTTGTAATGTTACAAAATTTTCTTAGTTAAAGAATTATATTTACCTGTGATGCTGGACTTGAATAGATGAACATGAGTCTTTCAGAGGCTGTTGGAGATAGGTTAGGTGATGCATTCTCAGATGATGGTTTTGATGGTATTAACGTTTGTGATACTTCACTTAGAATCACAGATTTTGTGGGTGATACAAGCATCGTGGATGCTGGATATAGATGTGCTGATGTTGTTGGTAGAGGGGCAGTTAGGGTGTTTTTAGGTGCAAAGTTTGCAGATGGTGCTGTTAGAGAAGTTTGATCAGTTTGAAAATGATGAAAGATGGTGAAGGTACCCTGAAGTGATGTAGGTAATGAACTGTCCTTTTGAGAGACTTCAGAAAGTAATGTCGTTGTTTTAGTGGCAGCCATGCCTGTAGAAAATAGCAGATATGAATCTGTTGGGCGAACTCCTGTGGTTTCTGATGTTTCATTTAAACCTTCATTAGGATAAGCTGTAATTGTGCTAGCACTTTGGACTGGCAGGTTACTGGAAACAGGTGTGACAGGTTCTGTAAGTTCATTAACACTGACATCTTGGAGTAATCTTCCTTTAAGATGAGTAGGTGACATGCATATGATTGTAGAATCTCTGAACATTTGTGGGGAGCCATGAATCCATTTATGGAGTTCCACCAGTTCAGCATCACAGTGCCATGGATTGCCAGACAATTGTAAAGATTTGAGATGTGGCAGGGATGTTTTTATTTCTATGGGCAGTGTTTTCAAGCTGCTGTTCACAAGGTTCAGGTGTTCAATGTTGCGTAAAGATCTCAGAAGCTCAGAACTTTGTTGAATGTTGCTTACAATCGAAGGGCTTCCTTGCAGATCAAGGCTCTGCAAGGAAGGAACATCTTGAAATATTATTCCCTCTGTGATAGTGTGGTTGCTGTCAGCATTTGACAAAGTTAGATTCTCGAGCTTCTGTAGTCCAGCGAAAGCTCGGTATTCAATTCTTTCTATTGGATTAAAATCCAGATTTAGAGTGATGACTTGACGAAGTCCGGAGAAAGTCATGTTCTTAATGTCTTTTATGCTGTTCTGATTTAGTTGCAGCTCGCTGAGATTTCCGAGGCGAAGGAATGCGTATGCTGGAATGTCACTTATTTTGTTGTTGCTAAGTGATAATATCTTCAAGGCAGAGTCATGAGCAAAGTTGGACTGAAATATTTTCTGAATTTCATTACTGTTAGCATCGAATGTTTCGACGTTTTTTGAAATTTCAGGCAGATGCGCAAGTTTGTTATTAGAGATGTTAATCAGTTTTAAGTAAGGTGTATATAGAAACGCACCATCTTGGACAACTTGAATTTGGTTGTTATCCAGAATTAAAACTCCGAGGTATTGAGTACCACGTAAGTCTTGAGAATCAAGTATTGTCAGATTGTTATTGGATATCACGAGTTGTCGTAGCGCCCAAGGAAGATTTTTGGGAAATTTTGTCAACTGACAGTATGATACGTCAAGATAGGACATTGTCCCCACATTATGGAAAATGTTGTCAATGTTTTTAATTGGGTTTCTACAAAGAACCAATTTTGCTAGATATGTCATTCCATCAAAAGCTGATTTTGAGATGTATGTGATTTTGTTGTCAGATAAAATTAACTGGGTAACATTTCTTACACCATTAAGAGTATTATCTTGTAACGATGTGATTTGATTGAAGCTCAGAGTCAGTCGTCGTATATTAGGAAGATTGAATTTGCCAGTAATTTCAGAAATCATGTTTTTTGTCAGGTCCAAGTCTCGAAGCAATGGCAAATCTGTAAAAGCATCATCCCCAATTGTCTCAATTTTGTTGTTTCCAATGTGAAGTTTCTCCAGTCGTGTGAGATTTGCAAAGGCATAAGGTTTTAGCTGTCTGAGAGAATTTTCGTGCAACATCAGGATTTGTAAATTCTGAAGCTTTGAGAGTTTTTCAGTATCCACATTGGCGATCTCATTGTCACTGAGATCAACGCTTGTTACAGATTCAGATAGACCATCAGGAATTGCTTGTAGATGTCGACTGTAACAGTCTGCCATAGTTTCAAAGCAGCTGCATTCTTTAGGACATGTGTCACATTGGAGTATCATTACCATGAAGGTCATAAGTAGCAAAGAGATTTTGCTTTCCATTGTGACTTCAGTAGCATATCACTTTCCGTGTTTCTTTTTCAGCAGACATCCGTTGTACACAAGACTGAAAATATATGTACGGCAACATTCGGTAATACAAAACTCATTCTATAAATAAAAATATATCAAATTCTTGAGCTATACAAACAAAGAGTTTCGTTTTGAAAATGCATATTTTTAAAAAAAAAAAAATTGTAACAAGTTTTTCCGTCACAGAAAAGTAAATTTTCTTAATATTCCAGCTTGTAACACAAAACACAATCAGAAATAAGTCCTCATTACTGCCTCATGCATTGCTGCAGTGTGGGTGGGAAAGTAAATGGACTTGCTATAACAGAACTAATTACAGCTGATGCCACACTGTCTGCTATGTTAATGAATTTCCTGCCCTGACCGCTTATGTTTGTATTTCTTTATGCTGGACCAGCAACACTTTTTTGCAGCCACTTGAGGTATATATATATATATAAATATATGGAGCACTTATCCTGCCTTTTATGTATACATATATATGTAAAAATACACACACATACAAAAGCTGGGTGGTGTCCTTTTTTCTTTTTTTTTTTGTTGCACTTTTTCATGTCTAGATAGAAAAATAGAGTTCCAAAGCTGTGAAAAAGTATTTACATACATCTCATTTATTTCACGTGTGTAATAAAACTTGGCAAACTACCATGCAAGCCCAGTGCGATGTTTAGCAGCATGGGAAGGATTAATAAGATGTAATAAACACGGCATTTCATAATATGAGTGATACTGTCGTTGATACTGAAGGATCTAGAAAGTTGATGGGGGGGGGGGGGGGGGTGGTAATAGCAGTTTTGAAGTGTAAAGGGTTTTGTTGACAAGATAAGTTTCTGAACTTTATCCTGCATTCTGGAATGAGACCAAGACATTATTCAGTTCTCCTTTGCAGCATCATATTTAGTAGATGTTTTCATCTTAGTCATGTACTTTATTGAAAGAAAAAAATAACCTTAGAATATGATTATCTAGACTATCCAGAGTGATTTTCAGTCTATTATTGGTAGTTAATGTGTGTGTATTTTTTGTATGTGTGTGTATATTTTCAGTCTATTATTGGTAGTTAAATAAAGAATCTGTGGAGAGGAGCAGACAGAACCACAAAAATAAGATTTTTAAGGGCATGCATCTTTCCCATCGCAACATATGCCTGTGAGACCTGGACACTTAACAAAACAGCTGAGAAACACATAAATGCCTTTGAATGTAAATGCTATAGAAGAGTTCTCCAAATATCGTGGACACAAAAAAGAACAAATATATCTATACTACAAGAGCTTAATATTGAAGAAGGCTGGCTAGTAAAGAGGATTAAAGAGAGAAAACTTAAATATTTTGGACACATTAAACGTCATGATAATTTAGAGAAGACCGTATTGGAAGGATACATAATGGGAAAAAAGAAAAAGAGGAAGACCGAAACGAAGATGGCTGCAAGACATCGTTGAGGATCTGGAAATGGATGCAGCAGCAGCAGGCCATCTTGCTCACAACCGAGAGGCCTACAGGAGTGCTGTTTGGGAGGCAAAGTTCCGCAAGGGACATGCAAAGGAATGAATGAATGAATATTGGTAGTTTGGTAGCTCTTCATCAAGTTTTTCCATTACATTGAAAATTTGAAAGAGTAACAGACTAGGCAGACATTCTGCTAATGAAAATGTTTTCCTGCTTTATACTAACAGGTTCTTTTTTTTCAAATGAAGTTATTTTCTTTACTTAGTAGTCAGTAGTTTTAATTTGTGTTCATAGATACTGTAAATAACAACCCCAAAAAAAAATTGGAAGCTTCAGATATCTCGTACAAAGAAAATGAGGGGATATTAATGGCATGATGAGGAAGTCAGATGAGCAGCAGCTCAGAAAATATGAGAAACGCTGGTTTAAGTGGTTAAGCTATTCAACTGAAGTGACCTGAAGAAGGTGTCATTTTGTGATATATTACTCATGAGCACTTGAAACGTAAGAAAAGATACAACAGTGTAATAAACATTAACTTATTACAGCACTTGAGTCAAAGTACTTGGCAGAACAACCGTACAAAATAATCAGATTAGCCTTCAGCCAGTTATAAGTGTTAGGACTCGGCCTCAGTCAAACAACATATGAAAGCCCATATATAGTGTTGTCAAAGCTGATTTTATTTTTTAACAAGATGAGGTGTTTTTCAAATTGTTCTCCTCAGCTTTCATGTTAGTGGTTGTTTCATGTTAGTGGTTGGTATGTTTTAAGTTTCATATTAGTGGTTGGTATGCCTCCATTTTTTGTTGGCAAGCTACAATCATAAGGACACGCTCCTAACTAAACAAAACCATCTTGACATTGACCTTCAGTCTTCTCACTACAGTTGAAAACCATTGCTCTTCCACTTGACACATTAAGTGGCTGAGATCAGCGGAGACATCTAGCCCAGTGAAAACGTTAAGAGAACTCCACTACTGATTGTTTCAGTTCCTTCCGGCAGGCAGAAAAATCCATATTTTTGTACACACTTTTCAGCATGTTTTCAGATACAGGCTCTTTGCACCACTGAGCTTATTTAGTTTTTTAACAGCATTAATTCTGAAATTTGAGTGGTTACAGAATATACTTTTGCAGATAGTAGAAACTAGTTTAACCTGAATGTAGGCTTTTGTGTATAAGTAAATGAGATAGGAAAAGAAGCACAGTCTGTTGGCAGTGAAGGTCATGGCAGCTGCCAGCATTAAGCAGAGGCTATTAATACTTCTGTACCAGAGACTGGTCCTCACACCCGCTGAATATGCCCTAGCCATCCTCACTGTTGGGTCAGCACATGTTGGAAAAACATGAAAAGGTGCAAAATGAAGCCATGCACATTATCATGGGGTGTACAAGAAACACTTCCTGTGTAGCCATGAGATACCTCCTTGATCTCTTCACCATGAATCACAGGATCAAGATCTGGAGGGTGCATGCTTACCTCAAGATAAGTGCAGACAAGGAGCACCCATTGCACCAGGAGCTCTTCAGAGGAAGGGTGACTGGCTAAAGAGAGGCAAATCATGGATGGATTGTGCAGAAGAGGCTACCAAGCACGCCTGTGAATTTTCTGTGAACTTAGCAGCATCGACGCTGGTGAGAAATGAGTACATCTTCCTCCAGCATTCAGAGGCACCTCCTCTCGCATTGTCAAGTTTGGCAAGATAAGTAGGGAGCAGAATCCACCTGCTGTGAATTCAGAGGTCAACGCCCTCATAAGTGAAAACTCCAGTGAGACAAATGTTGTTATTTATACAGATGGGTTCATTGTATGACAACAGAGGAGTGCATAATCATTCACAATTTCACAACATGCTCATTGGGCAGAAACGAAGCCATCAGTGCTTTTTGCTATGACCACAAGCTGCATGGCAGTGGAGGAGATAGTGGTGACAAAAGCAGTCAGGTGGCTGAAGTCACAGCATATCTGCATACTAAATGATTCAATGATTATTATGATCCAGAAGGTTGAGGCAGGTTCTGTACACAGGCTGTGGCTTGAGTCATTGAAGCAATCAACGATTCACAGTCTCCTTCATCTATGTTCCTGGGCATGTGGGCATCCAGGGAAATGAGAGAGCTGATAGATTGGGGTACTCTGCCATCATCACAGATGGACAGCCACTGGATCGAGCTGATATTGCCAGTATGCTGAAATAGATAGGCAGAGTGGAGGACTTTGAGAGCAGCAAATCCACATCGCTGCTTAGAGTGAGAGAGCTGGGAGTACACATTGGCACAGCTAGGAATGAAAGGCATACTGGGCACTTGAGGAGACTTGTCAGCCAACACAGAACGGGCACTATTCAGCACAGGATGCTGATGGATGTGTTGAGAGGGGGATCTGAACACATCTATGGACATGTCCAGAGTGCATTGATGATGACCCAGACCATCATACAGTTAGGTCAATGGTTAATGACTGCATTAAGTTTGCACCCTGTGACACTCTTACAGTTGTATTTGGCTCTCATCCTTATACTGGGTGTGAGTTTTGCTTTTATATTTTCAGTGTGATAGTATGATTCATTTGTGTGGCCTGCTGAATGTGAAATCTAAAATTGAAGTGCCAGTAAAGAGGTCTGCACTGGAGAAATAGTTATGTTATCAAGATCAGAAAACTGTAACTCATCCAGACCCGTGCCAGCCGAGAGATGATGTTTTCAGAGCTGGCAAACTGGAACTCATCAAGACCCTTTTCCCCACCTCTTTGTTTCCTAATTATATGGTCTTGTGCTGGGTGTCTAATGTGATTAATAACCAACATTTTCCTTATAGTGATAGAGCCTGTTGGGAGACTTGGTTCTTCTGCTGACTCCTGAAATTCAAGGATAAACCTTGATATTATTATCATGTATCAAAGTCTGCCATAACTTAAGTTGTTTATGCCATATAAATAGAACAGATTTATGTGTTATCTTAGGAGTGCACTCACAAGATCAGTCTGATGGTGAGGGAGCACAGGATGATTTGAATGGGATAGAAGAAGAGGAAAGAGAGGGAACTCTAACCTGTGAAACAGAGTTTGACTTCAAAGCTTTCATAAATGAGTAAGTCAAAGTATTTGTCACAGAAGTCTCAGTAACAGTCTTTAACATGATGTTTGGGTTAGCCACCATCCTTTTCTGATACCCATTATTGCAATATTACTTCTTACATCTTTCCCTGTGCCGTTAAACGCCACATAGGGCTCGCATAGTTGTTTGTCAAGTTTTCCTGTTTTCGGTGAGTTTTTCAACTTCATCAAGGGATGTTATGCACACTAAACTGGCTTTTCTTAACAATGTCCTCTCTAGAGTTTCATGTGGTCGACCTCTTTTTCTTTGGCCTGTTATCTTGTTTTAATGTTACTGGCTGTAACTTATTAAAAATGACGGAAAAAGAATTTAAAATTAATGTTGTAATTAAACAAAGACCTGCACAATTGGTGAAGTGCTACAGCCTTCAGGCAGCAATCCGAAGGATGTAGGTTCAATCCCTGTGTCAGAAAGGGTTACTTTTGTTTGAATATATATAACAGTTGAACATTTTTCAGCAGCTTGGAAACTTTTGGATCAACAAATAATTATAAAATTGATAATTTTTTTGGGGGGGGGGGGAGTTGTCACTAACTGGGATTTAACTTCTAGCCTTTAGCTCGCTGTCCACACAGTCACCCAGCTGTAGAAATGGGTACCTGACTTCTTCTGGAGTTAGGGAAGGAAAGGCAGCCAGGCGTGATGCTGACCATATCACCCTCTAGTGTGCTGACAGGTCAAGGAAAATATGAGCACTAACACCATATCCCTATGTGCCTCTAAGGCATGAGATGATTACCTTTACCTTTTTTTTTTTACCACACAGTTTGCCACTGCACCAAGTGCCACACACTTATTGTACAATTATATAAAAAGAAGTTTATGAAGAACTACATATGTACTCACAAATACAGGATATCTCAAGATACTGAATCTATCTGTAACTGAATTCAAGCTCCTTGTGAAGATTATATAATGCATGCACCATTGGATGGCCATTAAGCTACTCTGTCTTTTCTTATTATTCATGTGCGTCTATAGTCTATATCAGAAGTTCTGTTTTTTTGTTGTTGCAATTCTTGAATAGAATCCTAGAACCTAATTTCATAGGTCCTTGTTATTTGGCAAGTGTCTGAGTCTGAGTGTTTTATAGTTGATACAGTTTTGGAGAATGTGTTCTGCAGATTTTGAGGTGCGTAAGAACATGTTCTTAATTCCTGGACTGGTCTTAAGAATTGGGTTCTTGCACAAGCACCGTGATAATGGCATATATCATCTTTGGAGAAGGTGTGGAGACAGGAATCTCCATTGAGTACATAACCTGCTTCACCTAGGCTTAGAGAGAAAAATTACCCTGCTCATTTTGCATTCCCTTTCTTGAATCAGTCAATTCGGCTTCGGAGTTGTGCCCGAAAATATAGCACAGTTGCAGGAGATCCATGAATGTAGGTGGCTAAAAAAAAACAAAAAACTCCACCACCTAGTTCAGTAAGGTCCCTTCTTCTGGATTTTTCTTTCAGAGTTCATTACCATAACCTTCGAGTCTTCCCAGCTACCCAGAAAGAAGTGGGTCTGACAAGGACTGATGGTATTTCTTACTGTCATACAAGAGCAGCAGATTCTGATTTTATATACACTGGACATATAAAGATTTTGTTAACTCCTATTTTAGCTGGCTATAGCATCACAACATGGGCATCGGTGGTCTAGTGGCGGAATACACGCAGGTGACCCGGGTTCATTTCCTGGTTGGCGCAACTTTTTTTTGGCTGAGTGGCTAGATGCTCAGTGTCTTACTCTGGTGGTACTGTGTTCAAGTCCCATCAGTGGGGATTTTTTTCAGGTAGCAGCACATCAAAAAGACATCAGGGTCCAGCCAGCCACAAAAAATGGATACCAGAGAAATCTGGCAGGGTAAATGCAGTCAGGCATGATACTCACCACATCACACCTTCATGTGCTGAAGGTCTTTGGAAATATGGACATAACACTGTATCTCCAAAATGCCTTTTGACATGGAAACAGGGATTTTATCTTTACTTTATTTATAGCATCAGAACAACCTGTTTACTTGAAGGCTGGTAGTGTTTGCCGTCATTACTGTAATATTGTTATAGTTATTGTAATCATTTTTACCATAAATTTACATGACTAACATAGATGCCCTTCCTTTCTCCGTCCAGTTTCGCACACCAGGATGTGATTAAAACCTATGCCATCTTGTTAGAGGAGTTTGCTACAAATTCTGATTACATCAATCACTGTGTTGTAAAAATGCTGCATCGACTTTGTTATGACCTTGGCTATGTTGCAATGCTGTTCCAGGCCTCTGTCTTTAAAAGTTTCAGCTCTCTGCTTCATGGAGATTATGGCCGGTTGCCAAGGTATAAGGTAAGCAAACTGATATTAGTAGGCAGGGCACTAATATGATTTATGCTTTTTATTCACTTCATAATTAGGAAGAAAGAAAACCGAAGATTAGTATTCAGGGCTAGCAACCTCAGAGTTTGACCAAGATCTTATCCTGCTTGTTCATGATATTCTTAGCAACAGACTAGCCTGACTATTGAGGTGCAGAGTTGTCGCTGTGGTCCTGTCAGTCACTTCCAAGAAGCTCATCTTTTGGATCCGCTCCAGATCTTCAGATAAGGCAGTGTAGTTCACTCCCTGACAAAACAATGCTTGCATTCAATAGTTCATGCTTCAGGAGAAGTCGTAACTTGCCAGAAATTATTTTGCTTATCTTGCCCTATGATGAGTGCGGAAATAGTTAAATCACATTGAACTACCTTCTGATGTGAAGATAGTGAAATAGAGATCTCCAGCTGGCATGCTGCATGCAGCTCAGTTGAAAATGCAGTATCTTACACTTTTGTGTTAAGGAAATACACCTCTGAGTTTTGAAGACACTGTGGATGTGGAGTGGAAGGCAAAGTGGCAGCAGCCAGGCAGAGTTTGGGAACCTCAACTCCATAACATGTTCTTATGGCACACCCAGCCACATCATGTCCACATCTTGATGTTGCCAGGCAACCTGTTTCATTGTTCACTTTGATTTCTTCCCCCTTAATTATGGCTTTTGTTCTATTATGCCTCATATCTTTGGTGGATTAAGGAAAAGCCAGTGTTTAAACATCAGCTCAATGGATTTGGGACTTTCAGAATTCAGAGCAGTTGAAAACTAAAGAGAAAAAAAAAACCCAGATGTTTCCTGCTTCTTCAGAACTGCTAATTCTGGATCAGTGTGAGCCATCTGTGCTGTGTCAAATGATTAATAATCATGACTTGGGAAAAGTACAACCTTCTTTAAGAAATTTTGTACCATAGAGATAATGTAGTTTCAGATAAAATGTGCATATTTCTCATCTCTGTAAACACTTAATGAATGCATTATGTGCTGTTTTTATTATACCGCAGCGTTTCCCAATGTGGGGGCATATGCCCCATGGGGTGCAATTTGAATATTTTGGTGGGGCAGTTAAAATATATTTGTATTATACTTTATAAGAACTTGGTTGACTATTATGCTGCTGGGGAGGTGGGGGGGGGGGAGGGTGGCATCAAAATCTTTGATACATTGAGACAGGGCATGATCTAAAAAAAATTGAAAAGCACTGTTATACAGTAAAATAATAATGAAATCTGAAGAGAATAGAAAAAGAAGCAAATAAAAGCAATTGACATAAGCAATACAGCCAGTATTTCAGAAAACTTCCTTCTCAGAATCATTAAAAAAAAGAGGGTAATGAAAGAAACAGAAATCACTTACCCTCTAGGGTCATATAGCTTAAGTTGATGTGCATCGTGAGATGCCATGAAAGAGTGGGTTTTGGGATTTAACAGTGGAATATTTTATTATTGAATGTTAATTTTTATGCCAAGATTTATCATTTTCTTATTCAGGAACTGTCAAAGTTTGCTTGCTATGTTGTGAGACAGTTTACAAGTGTAGCCAAGATCAACAAGAAAGTATTCGTTGATCTGCTGTTTTGGAAGTCCAGGAATGAAGCATTGGCAATTGCTAATGATTATGACTTCAGTCAGAAGAGGTTAGTGATAATAAGTATATTATCAGTGATTTAAAGCATGGGATGGTGAGATACAAAGAGCAGCAATTTTATAGTCAGTCTGTACTAAAGATATGTAGCGTACCAGTTTGATGACTATGTTTAAATTATGCTTGTCTTTATAGATCAAGAAAAGCCATTAGACACGATCAATGGGAATAAGTTATGGGAAGTATTCAAATCATACTGAATAAGAGGACAGTTGCTTGACAACATCTGAGCCTTCTACCATGATAATATGGTGCAGTCAGAACACCCACTAGTTTGACTAACTGGTTCAAGGTGATACTGGGAGTTTGACAAGGATGCATGCTCTCTCCCCAACTTTTTATCATATATGGACTAGATCACTAAAAATGCAAATACAGAACCAGAGAAATTAAATGAACTGGTATTCGCAGATGACCAAAGCTTAATACACCAAACTGATAAGTTTAAAAAAAAAAAACAAACAAACTGTACAACGGTAGTCTCAACAGCAGCTGCAAATAACACAATATGAAAATAGATATAAAGAAAACAGAAACACTAGTGATAAGAAGAACCCTGAGAGAATGTAACATTTAAATGAATAACAGCAAACTCAAACATTCATTCATTCATTCATTCATTTGCATGTCCCTTGCAGAACTTTGCCTCCCTAACAGCACTCCTATAGGCCTCTCAGTTGTGAGCAAGATGGCCTGCTGCTGATGCATCCATACAATTCAAACAGGTTACTGAATTCAAATATCAAGCAAGCTCATTGACAACAGAATTGAAAAATAGACATAGTTCAGATGTAGAATTCACAAAGCAAACAATGTTTCTTTTCAACTTGCACTAATTGTAAAACATCCAAATATCTCAGTGGACACCAAAAAAAAAAAAAAAACTCATGCAAAGAATATTCACTCAGACTCTGTGCTATCAATGCCAAACATGGATGCTCACCAACTACCAGGACAGATGAAATACTTAAGAAAAATGGTAAACAAGACAAGAAGGAATCAAGTGTGGAATAAAACAGTCTGGCAAATGGTGGGAACATCACCTATCAACAATTACATCAAAAATGAGAGAGTTAAGTGATTTGGGAATTTCATATGCATGAATCTAGAACAGCCTGCTGCACATGCATACAATTCAGAAACATCTGTATATAGGGAGTGAAAATGACCAAGAAAAAAAGTGGATAGATAGGGTGAAAGACATACTTAAGAAACATCATGATGGCTTACCCAGGCCTCTCTCCTTGCTCCCGACTGCAAGTACTTGCCTGAAATTTTTTTTCTGTTCAGTTTTTGTTCAGCAGACAGCTGGCATGGGACCAAGTGTGCGCTGACTTTAAGGAATCTTAGCCATTCATGCACAGTGTTGTAGGCAGCTCCATGAGAGCAACCCACACTGCCAGCTATGTCGTCTGTTGACACATGTTGGTCAGCGTGGGTTATCTCTTCCACACGCTGAATTGTGGCCTCACATGTAACCTCCACCGGACGACCTTGACACTCCTTGTCTGTGATGCTAGTCCATACATTATTGAATTTATGGATCCAGTTATACGCAGCTTTTCTTGACATACACTTTTTACCATACACTTCAAGCATTTCTTCATGCACTTCCTCTGTGCATGGTCAGTTGATCCACAGAATATGCACAGTTTTGTGCTGTTCTTCTCATGTACATGCATGTAACACATTTGCCATATTAAAACTTTTGCTATTAAATAACCATGGCAAGCAGGAATATAGTTTTGGTTCTGATTTTGTGGCAGTTAGTGCTACTCTCTCTCTCTCTCTGAACCGTAGGGCACATGGGGCTTCCGCAAGGGTTTTCCACAAATGCCTGTCCTTTGCCTTTTTTAGTGCTACTACATACTACAAAAAAAAAAAAAATGTTCAGTGAATTCTCAGTTGTTTTCAGTCTGTGCAGATTTATTATTATGCACTGTGGTAGGCAGCTGTTGGTAATAGAAAATATGTAGACTAGAATGAAAAACTTCCTTAAAGCAGCCTTTACTTTTCTCCATCTTTTTTGTCTTGTGTGTTTTGTACAAAGTATATATATATATATATACACACACACAGGGTTATTCATAAGTGTGTGAAACATTTTAAAACTTTGCAACATAGAAACTACTTAATGAATCCTGATTATTCTTATGGCAAGAGAGGGAGAAATGCTTCCAAGTTTTTTTTTAATAAAGCCAGCACACAGAGCTCACATGGTTTGCTGCTAGGATGCAGCAGTAGCAATTATGGTGTTCAGTAAATGTTAGCAGTCATTTTGTGTTTTGGAATACGCAAGAACTTCGTCTGTCGTGACTGTGCAGCAACGATTTTGAGCAGAATTCCAGAAGGCAGCACCTGTTTTCAGCAGTATCAAGAAGTGGTATGCAGGATTCCGGGATGAAGGCTGTCTGTGCACAGCTCCTCAGCAGGAACACCCAGGACTAAGCGAAGAAACTGAATTGTGTTAGAGAAGCTTACCAGCAAAGCCCCTGCAAGTCCACTATATGTGCAAGTTTAGAGGTAGGAGTCTCTCAGTCAACAGTATAGCGAATTCTCCATAAGAGATTATTAAATTGTAAGCCGTACAAGCTTCAGCTGCATCAGTCTCTCAGCGAAAATGACAAAGTTATGTGTCTGAATGTCTGCATTGAATTACAAGAGCGTTTTGAAATTGATGGCTTCATAGACTTGCTCATCTTTAGTGACGAAGCTACTTTCCATCTGTCTGGAAAGGTGAATCAGCACAATGTGTGCATCTAGGGGACTGAAAATCCCTGTTTAGTCACAGAACATATGCAAGACTCGCTTAAGGTGAATGTCTTCTGCGCTATTTCAAAAGATTTGAAGAGCCCAATATGATGGATGCTTTGCATGGACATGTTGGAAAACTGGCTGATGCCCCAGTTGAATGAAGACAGTAATGGCTACATCTTTCAACAAGATGGCTGTCCTGCTCACTACCACAGAGATTGTGCGAGGATATTTCATTGAAAATTTGCCACAAGGGTGTAGAGGATGACAAGATGATGCGTTAATGGGGTGGCTACCCTGGTCCCCTGATTTAACCCCTTGTGACTTTTTCTTGTGGGGGTTTGTGAAGGACACTGTTTTGTAGCACCACTCCCTGCTAATCTCCAGGATCTTTTCAACTATATCACCACTGTTGCTGCTCTGGTCGACCATGATATGCTGACGTGCGCCTGGGATGAAATGGATTATTGTATGGATGTCTGGCACATAACCAAAGATGGGCACATTGAGCAGTTGTGAAATATGTTAAAAAAAACTCAGTGAGATTATCTGTAATTCAGTCTAAAAAAAAGACTGGTATCCATTATGTAGTTTATTTGTTATGAATTTTTGAAATGTTTCATGTACTTATGAATAATATATATATATATTTGTATTGTACTGGATTATACAACACACCTGGCCAACAGTCATCATCATCAGGTGCCGTGCCGAATGGCGTTGGCTATTACGCTTCTCCAGAGTACACGACCCTTCATAAGGCCATCAGCTCAGTTGGTGATCTCCTACACCATCCCGTCAGACTGTCCAGTATCATTTCTCATGGTCTTCCTCTAGATCTTCTTCCTTTGTTGTTATAATATTTTCAATGCCCCCTCTTCTCGTTGCATGTCCTATGAAAGTACATTGTCTCTCTCTTAATTTTTTGACAAGATTTTTTTGTCTCTCCATCTCCTTTCATACATTCTTCATTAGTTATTTTCGCTGCCCAGGGGATTCGCAACATTCTTCTAATAAACCACATTTCTGCTGCTTCCAATGATTTTTGTGCAGACCTGCCTATTGTCCATGATTCACTTCCATATAACAAGATAGGTTCAATATAGCATTTTAGGACTCATTTTCTGACATTCATTGATAAGGATGTGTTGGTTAATATGTTTCTCATTCTCTGAAATGCAGTCTATGCTTAGCCTATTCTGTTCCTAATTTCTGTTCTGCATTTCCCATCTGAAGTTATTACTGCTCCAAGGTATTTGAATTTCTGCACCTGCTTTAGAATAGTTCCATTTAATTTTATAGTGCATGTTGGTGGGTTCTGTTTCTTAGATATAACCATAGTCTCTGTCTTTTTGATGTTCAAAGTAAGGCCTTTCTGTTCACTTTCTTCGGCGACTTTATCCAAGAGATTTTGCAGGTCTTGTTGGTTCTCAGCTATCAGTACTGTGTTGTCAGCATAATGAGAGTGTTAATATTTTATCCTCCAACAGTACATGAAGGGAAAACAGAGGATAATCATGTTCATCTCAGTTTTCTAGCTCAAAGGTGACCAAGTCATTTTATAAATGATTGTATTCTTACACTTTTTCAGCAAAGCAAAAGTACTATGGACAGAACATCAAGAACAAGAACTTCTAGTTTTGTATGAGAAATACAGGGATGTTCAAGATCCTGGTGAGCTTCTTTTTGTGTGAGTGTGAGTGAGAAAAAAAGTGAGCGAGGGTGAGTGAGTTACTGAGTGAGAGAGAGAAACATTCTCCCTGTGCACATGTTATTTATTACAAGTACTAGGCCATAAAATCAGTTAAACAAATTTTGTTTGGTGAGATTAAATTGAAGTAATATTTTCCAGTATAAGAACTTTTGTCTGAAGAATATGCACGTTGAAATCCAGTTGTGTTTTGTTACTAAATTTAGTTGTTCCATCCATTTTATTATGATGATATTGTTTTACTAGATTATTTCATATTTACCCTGTGAAGTCGGTTTCCCAAATATTATTATTTGATTACACAGGCTGCTTCAAATGCAAACTTTTTTTTTTTTTTACATAGAGTTGGATTTAGTAGACCTTATACTCAAGGAGTTAACGTCCACACACACAAGGCTACAGGTACTCAAGGAGTTAAAGAAACAAGGCCTTATAAATAGTGCCAGTGATATAAAAAAGAAACGTGTAAGGTAAGTGGAGATATGGTTGAGAAAAATATCTGAATCTGTATAACATAACAAATACAGCATCATGGAATCTGATTATAGACTCATAAATCATCTCATCTGAAAAATGTGCGTTCATTACTTGTCACCGATGCCCTCCATTTGACCCCCAGCTGTAAAAGTGGCCATTCATCTCAAGAGTGCTGGGAAAGGCAGTCTCAGAAAATGGAAAAGGCCACTGTAGATTGTTCTGCTATGAATGAGGATGAAAAGTTCAAGTCTAATAAATAAGGGACTTAACCAATTAATAAAAGTGAATGCAGACATGTGGCATATAATCAGATTTATGAAACTTTATTACAGATGTGGAAAGAAAGCACAGCCATTGGTTTTGTTGGAAACAAGAGCATGCTAGTAGTGCTGCTATTGTTAGAAAGTTGGCTTTTCAAATATGTGGAACAAATCCTGGCAAACTCCAGCCAGTCTAGCCAAAAATAAACTGACACTGGACAGCTTTTTTTTTTTTTTTTAAGCAAACTGCCATTGTATATAGAAAAGTTGCTTATAGATAGTGCTGCACACAACTTGTCAGTGTATTAAGATAAAAACAGGAACAATTTTTTTTTTATATAGATAGGAAACAATGAGGCTTTTGTACAGTAAAGTAAGAGAACACAGTTTTGTAGGATTAGACCTTGTCTAATCCTACCTTACTTTGAGATAAAAACAATGTGTTACATAAAAATCACACACGTGTTAGTAAGATTTTATGTGACTTTATACTTGTGAATGGGAAAAAAAAATATTTAAAAATTTTGTTGCTTGGTCAAATCTGTGAAAGCAAACTGAATTCTCAGCATTATGTGTCGTGGTAGCAACTGTTTGGTAATGGAAAATGTGTAGACTGTTACGTATTGTGAAAGGTAGTTGGTTGGTAATAGAAAATATATAGACAGCTGTATGTTGTGGTAGGTGACTGTTTGGTAATAGAAAATGTGTAGACTAGAGTGAACACTTACTTAAAACAGCCATTCACTTTTCTTCTTGTATGCTTGATTGCTAAATTAATCTAATCCTTCCTTTGAACTTACACTCAGAGTGGAAAGTTGTTTTCTCAACCCCTTATTTTTGTTATGTGATGAGGAATGGATGATAATGTACATTTTATAGATTCAGATACATAAATCATATATGGATTTCGTCATGCTGCTCCGTCCTCCTTTACAAGGTTGGCTGCAGTGGCCCTCCAGCCTGCTGAGTCTTCTGTTTCCACAGTGCATTGGTCCAATGTGAATCTCACTTAATGTTGTCAGCCTTTCCTTGTCATCATACTCTTGCATTGTTCAACATGGACTTCATGTGTCATGTAAAGCTTATGAAAGAGAAGTCACTGTTTTGTACTGTGTTCACAGGTCTACCAGATGGACAGAGGAGGAACTTCTGAAATTGAAAGATGCTTTTCACATGCACAGTAGTTGTGATTGTAAGTTTTGTCATTTGTTTTAAATACTTAAGACTCAAAATTCACTTTATGCTTTTTATATTTTTTTTTTTTTTTTTAAACAAAAAATATCAAGGATATGTTAGAGACGAATGGGATTTTGAATCCATATAACAAAAAAAATGATCTTCAGAGCTGTCCATTAACTGGATTTATGTGTTCCTGTCATGAGGGAGCTTGTGAAGAAGCCTGGCATTACAGCTGTTTGAGAGGGTGTTTTCCCCTCTTCTTGTGCTAACCCTGAGAAATGAGGTAAGGCGTGACAGTGTGCCGTTCTCTTCATCCTGTGTCACCCTCACAATGTATATCAGATCCAAATCTTTCAGCTCATACCATTCAGAACTTATCTTTGTGCATAGAAAATATTGTGTTGTTACAATATAAAAATGTAATTTTGTTTTATCATGCAGTTCCCATTTTAGAAATCATGAAGACCCTTGGCACTGAAAAGTCAAAACGAGTTGTCACAGCTAAGATAATTGAATTGGGTCTGGTGCATGATAAAAAGCAGCTGCTAAGGAAGAGGAAAGCTGGAAGAACAAAAGGTCGGAGGAATCAAGATGAGAGTGATGAGGAGAATGAGGCATATTCAGACACAGATGAGAGAGGTAAGTATTGTTATGTTTGTGGTTTAAACAATGAGAGTTTGTTTTATTACGTAAGAAAATATACTATTTTGGCTTTTGCCTTCATCATGAAATGAAAAGGACTTTGCTGCTGTGAACATTTCGAAGTTTGTTTGTTTTTTTTTTTTAAGAGTTGAAACTGTTAGGTTCTGTTCTTTTCTTTCTACATTCAACAATAAAATCTTCTTGTCTGATGAAGTGAAAGCCAAAATAATATATTGCTGGTACTGTTTGAAGTTTTCCACTACATATTTGTATCAGGAAGCTCACTCCACAGTTTTATTGCAGAGACTCTGTAAGTTACTTTTGTCCATCCATGTCCTTGGTCAATGGTCAGCTAATCAGTCACCATCCACTGTGCCTTGTGATGTTTTGCAGGACAGCAGAAAATTCTTTTCTCATGGTGAATGGAAAATACCTTTGTATCATGCCCCAGTGTGTTGCATGCTACACATTCCTGCTTTTATACTTATCATGAGCATCTGTAATTGTATAAATCCTTATTTTACTGGTAATCATGTTAGTTATAAATATTACACAGTATGATCTATACTCATTTTGTCATGATGGTTTACTTCATGGTCTTCCTCTGTCAGCTGCCCAGGGCACTCCAACATACTAAGTCCCTTATTTTCACACTGTACCTGGCCAAACTGAATCTAGTCCATCGCTTTATACTGTCCACTCATGTATATCATTGTCATTCTCGTTCTGTTTTTCTTTTTCTCTCTGTTGTTTTCATTGTATTATGCCTCTCTGGGACCAAAATATTTTTAACTTTCTGGTTTATGTTTTCATCATTTTTTTCTTTCAGTTTCAGTTGATTTTAAACTTCTTTATTTCTTAATTAAGAAAAGTCCGTGAGTGAAAGTTACACATTTATATTTAGGTCTAGAAGTTTAACCACACAGTCAAGTGGATATCACCAGTTGCATTATCATGAACACATCTGCAAAACTGGTGGAAGAGTGACCATGGCCAAATAGGTGGACAAAAGCTAGAGACTTAGACTTCATGCAAACAGGGACTCAGAATAGATTCGTGTTAAAAAAAAAACTGCAGATATAACAGTTCTGAATAGATCTAACTCGGGGTAGAAGAGGGATGTCATAAATTTGTATATTTTGTCTACAGTTATTTCAGCCAAAACTTTGTTTTCCAGACACAGAGAGGAGGCGGGAGGATAGCGATGACAGTGATCATTTTGAAGCTGCTGATGTTACTGAGCATGATGAGAGTGCCATCCATGCTCTGGTTGGCCAGTCTGTAGCAACCACTGGAGACCATATCAGCAGACTCATTGAGAAAGGTAATGGCGTGAATTTTAAAAAAAATCTGTGACTGTTCTTAGTTGAAATTTGCAGCATTCCTATTAATTTTCTTCTGTGAGGAGCCAGAGTGAAAGAAGATGATTGTAGTATGTGGGGGGTTATTTCAGTTATCAGTATGAGTAGGATAGTTTATAGGGATTTGTTTTTTAAGTTTGTGATGCACTTCAGTCAGCCTAACTATGATGGTGGGCGCTTGCACATTTATGCTTAGGAAAACAACATCCAAAATGGATAGTAATCTGCCTGCAGAGCAGGGCACACCAGACTGCACCAATGTCCATATGAAACTGAGTGCATGATCAGTTGCTCATAGTTTTTTTTAAGGTGTCATTTCATAAAATTTTCATATCAGTAAGGGCATTGGCAAAATTCAGGGCATGTCCTAGCAACAAGCTGCTCATAAATTATCACTTATGCAGAAATATTTTCGCACGTGCTGAATCATTCCTTAGAGGGAACATTGGACTCGCTGTATTCGTGGTTGTCAGTGAATGAAAGGAGAACGGGATATCACTTGAAGGTCACTTCCACAAGTAAGGGTTCTTGTCCAAGCCTACAGTGAGCAGCTGATTTTTCTAAAAAGTCCTCTAATATACAGTGTTTTTTTTTTTTTTTTTTCAGGATATCAGAGTCAACTAACTTGGATTATGAGAGGGCTGAGAAACACTGCAGAAGACAGAAATGAAGGAGGTACATTTTCTCTCTCTCTCTCTTTTTTTTTTTTTTTTTAAAGTTTTGTTTAATTTGTTTGTGACATCTGTCATTAATGTTGTAATCAGATATGTAGTAGTTATGTTTTTTGTTTTTTTTAAAATTGAGTCTCTTCCTGTGTGAGTGAGTGAGCAGCCATATTGTGGATTAATTTATCATTGGTAAGGTCAGTAGTTCTTGTAGGGTGTGTCCCAGTCAGAAAGCTTTAAAATCCGGAAAAAACGGCCAAGTCTGATACTGATCAAATTACCTTCACGTGTTCCTAAAGATGAAGTAAACTGCACTCTGACATTATATCTCTTATATGCTTCAGTATGTATAATAAGACCACGATAAACCTAAGACATGGAAGAATAACAATAATACAGTGTTATGCACCCATGAACGATGCAGATGATGAAGTAAAAAACGATTTCTATCACCAGTTACAACAAATCATGAACAAAGTCCCTAAACACAGCATCCTAATTGCTATGGGGGAACTTCAGCGCTAATCATAATCACTGCAGCAAAAGCAAGCGCTGGACTGAAAAAAAACAAATAGAAAAGCATGTATATCAGAAAACACATGGAAGTACATACATGAAAGATGATCAGTCAAATTAGCCGTGCTGAATGTAAAGACAGATCTTGAAAAAGATCTGGCAAAAGCAGCATACAAAGTAATAGACAGTAAAGTAAAAAAGTTCAGCTAGAACGGATAAAAGAGAATACATAGACAATATGGCGAATGATGCAGAGAAAGCAGCAAAAATAGGACACTGCAAAACTTTATATAACATACAAAAGAGGCTAACAGGGACCATTACATCTAAAGAAAGACCGATCCTTAGCAAAACTGGAACCCTATTAACATCAAGTAAAGACCAAAAGCAAAGATGGGCTGAACGCTTCCAAGAAATACTTAATCGACCACACGCAAAAGAAGTGATAAAACTTGAAACTACTTACCAGCCCCACAACTAAATGTCGACATAGAAGAAATTACATTGCATGAAATTGAAACAGCAGTGAATTTAATGGCTAACAACAAAGCTGCAGGTGAAGATGAAATAACACCCGAAATGTTAAAAGCTATCAATAGTGACAACATGAGACAACTACAGAGAATGTTTAATAAGATTTGGAAAGAAGAAAAGGTCCCTTCTAAATGGAAAAAGGAATCATTGTTAAAATACCAAAAAAAAAGCAACCTTAATGACTAACAATTGGAGAGGAGTAACCTTAGTATCAGTTGTGCCAAAAGTATTTTGCAAGGTCATTTTGAATAGACTTAAAGTTATAGCAGATACCACAATGAGAGAAGAACAAGCAGGATTTCGAAAGGGGGAAGAAGCTGTCTTGACCAGATCTTTACTCTCAGAATAATACTTGAAGAACATATTGAAAAGCAGAAACCATTAATACTGAACTTCATAGACTTTAAAAAGGCATTTGATAGCATACACATAGATTCATTATGGAGAATTTTAATGGATATGTATGTGCAGTCAAAACAGAAGAAGGGATGAGTGAACGGTTCCAGATTGAAACAGGTGTGAAACAAGGATGTATATTGTCTCCTTTGCTTTTTGAAATTGCAATAGACTTCATAATGAAAAAATGCTGCACATGAGGCCCAACTAAGATCTTGATTTTGCTAATGACATAACTCTTATTAGTAACAACGTGAATTTCACGCAAGAAACAGATATCCTGTCTTCACTGGCTAGCAAAATTGATCTTGAAATTAACAAAGGACAAAACAAAAATAATGAAACTTCCCATTAATCAAAATGGAAAAATACACGTAGAAGGGACAACTGTTGAATAAGTCAGTCAATTTGCATACCTTGGCAGCTACATAGATCAGGATGGTGACACCAGAAAGGAAATTAGAATTAAAATTGCAAAAGCAGCATTAATCTTCAAGAATCTTGAGAACATATGGCATTCAAAAGTTATAAGCACAAAAACCAAGTTAAGAATATTCAATTCAAATGTAATATCCACCCTCATTTATGCATACGAAAGCTGGAAAACAACTAAAGAAATAGACAAGAAATTAGACTCTTTTGAAAACAAATGCTTAAGGAAAATACTCGACATCAAGTGGAACGAATTCAAGAACAATGCAGAGATAAGACAGATGACTGAACAACAAACAGTGTCATGGGTGATCAGGAAAAGGAGATGGATAAATGTTGGTCACATGATGAGAAGAAATGATCAGAGAATCCCAAAACAAGCTATCAAGTGGAACACAAGAGGCCAAAGAAGAAGAGGCAGACCATGTGAAACTCGACATTGTTAAGATAAGCCAAATTAATAGGCATAAAATCCCTTGATGAGGTTGAAAAGGTGACCGAAAACAGGAAACATTGGTGAACTACTTTTCGAGCCCTATGTAACGTTTAACGGCACGGGAAGGATATAAGATAAGATGCCTCAATGACAACACACAGGGCTATCTTTGTGTTGTTTTTATGAAATCTTCCTTACTGTGTTGCTCTTTAGGTAGTTAGTTCATTATGTTTTGTTTGACTTCTATCATGCATGCTTTTGTAATTTGCCTTTTATATAGGAGTTTATTTTTGTCTAATATGTGATATGTTTTGTTCTCCTTAGTGTGTGTGCCTACACCAATTGTGCCTCTCACAGAAGACAATGAAACTGCTATGGAGGATGAAATTTTCTTGATTTTCCTGCGTTCAATAGGAATCACTCCACCAGTTAGCGAACAGGTACATTCATTGTAATAAATGTATTCAATCACGGGTAAATTATGAATGCTTACCTTCATATCTTTGTCAAGCAAATTAACTGCCCTTGAAATCCTGACATAAAATTTATTAAAACAAAAACTGATGGACCGTGAACAATGAAATAAATTTTAATTCATTAAAATTTTTCATATGGTTAAATGAAAATACTTTCATTAAAATTTTACGAACCTTATTTTGATTCTATTTTTCTGTTGTTTTTATCTTCTCTGTTGTCCTTTATAAAGGTATTCATTATCAGCTGTTGTAGTTTCCAAGGAGGTGTAGGAAATTATGTTTAATATTCATAGATTATTTAACAGAAAATCTTTTGTAACAGCTATGGCTTCTTCCTTAATCTGCTTTCAGGAAATATTCTGGAGAATACCTGCTGAATACAGTGCTTCTGATCTGTGTAGGATTGCTGATAGTCTGGAATTATCTGTGTCAGGAGATACAGCCTCTGCCCAGGATATACAGGCGATTGTAGCTAGAGTGTTCCCTAAATTATCATCCTCATCCATCAACCAAAGCAATAGAAAGAGAGCCAAATACCAGAAAAATATCGATTCTGCTAAGAAAAAACATGCTAAGAGATCAAAAAGAAAAGTCCTCAGAGATGCCTTATATGGTGAGAATTTTGATAACAGTCAGTCTCAAGATACAGGTAACAGAAATAAGGAACAAGGGACAGAATATTTCATGGGTGAAGAATCTGTGTTAGACAATGCAAGTGATGTAACTGATTCAGGTCAGGATCCTGAGCTTGATAGAAGAGAAGCAGCCAGAAGTGAGACAGAGGAGCTAGGCTCAAGCAGAAAGAAAAAGAAAACGGAAGAAAGAAGAAGTGCCCTGCACCGAATGATAGAAATGAGAAATGTGAGGAAGAAGACGGCACGGTCAGGACAGAAGAGGTAATACTTTATGTGTGCAGTGTATTTTCTGTCTTTGACAAAGATTTATTGAACAAGTCAGTTTTTACGTTTGGATCTGTTGTCATATTTTTCTTATACAAGTAGCTTATGTCAGAAAACAGATTTCGTTATTAATTATATGCAGGAGAACAATTCCAGTTAGCTATTATTAACAACTGTTGACAGAAGAATAAATCTTAGAAAAATTTTCTTGTTGAATTTTGTGTACCTGTTATGCAAGTTAATCAGGTTTTTGAGCCATTTCGTTCTCATTTCATATTATTTTGCTTATGGACAAGGGTAACGTTGCTAAACCCATATTGGAAAGACTGCAGTAAAATGAGGAGTGGGTATGAAAGAACAGTAATTGTGAAGAGATTTCTGGAGCTAGGACAAAAGGTGCTGGCAGGAACTATGTGGCAGAAAACACATGTAAACAACCAACACTTCATGGGAGCTATTAGCAAACATGCTGCTGTGGCATGCGATAGAGCATATATGGGGCTGTCCTGAATGCAATGATGCTGGAGTCTGATATGAATCTTTGAAGTTCTTTCAGAACATTCATTGCTTTTTTGTCTGTGTTAATCTTTTTTATTCTTACTTTGTTAATGTCCTGGTTTGGCATTGGTTACACTCAGCCATTAATTTTTCACTAATTTTTATCTTTTGAATAATTTATAGAATGGAGGTACGAACAATTGATGCAGGAATATTTCAAGGAGGTCAGAGTGGCAGTGACGTTGAAAGGGAGCAGCCAGAATTTTCACAGAAGGAAACAAATCATGAAAACCAGACTAATGTGCAAGATACACAATCTGGCAGGTGTGTTAATGAGGTCTAACTCTTTTTTTTTTTTTTGGAGCTATATAAGCATCCGGCGTGACGTGCAAGATAGTTTTTTTTACCACTCTCGCCGGCATGCAGAAATCAGCGGAATTCTGCTTGATCTGTCACACATCATGTTCCGGGAGTTGGGCATAAGGCTAACAGCCTTATCCTGGGACCTATCTAGAGGCGACTCCAGGTGGGAAAAAAATACATCGTTATGGAAACTCGCAGAGAAACCAACCAAGCATCAGGGATGCCAACTCCAGGCAGACCGCATGAACCTCTGAAGAGGACATTGTTAAGAGAGGCCAAATTAACAGGCATAAAATCCTTTGATGAGGTTGAAAGACTCGCCGAAGACAGGAAAAATTGGCGAACTGCTTTGCGAGCCCTATGTGACATTTAACGGCACGGGAAGGATATAAGATAAGATATAAAAATGTTTTTATTTCTCTCTGGAACTGCAAGCTTATTTGCAGCTGATGCGGTGAAGATGTTGAGACACAGCATCATATCAAATTGTGATGGGGTACAGTATTTTTTTCAGTACCTGAGCTGAGCTATAAAGCAGGTTTGCATTACTTCTTTAGCAGACTACACCACTGTGGGGATTTGTGGCAGTTCTTGTCCCATTAACCAGGCTAGGTCTGTTACTGGAGGAACCCATGAGAGATGGGACACAGCCTTGGTTGATCGTGTTTCACCAACCCTGACACCAGCATGTCAGATATGGGTCGCTGACTGCCAAAGTGAACGTGTATCTTTGTCCCCATAGAAACATGTTAGTTGTCAGTATTTTGTAGTAAGTAGCACTAACACCATATCCCTATGTGCCTCTAAGGCATGACGGGATTACCTTTACCTTTTACTTTTTAGTAACTTTGTAGTTTTAGACAAGAGTAATTAAGAAAAGCAAAATTGATACGTGTAGCAGTGTTATCAGCTTAACAGAAGAGAGCAAATTATAATACTCAGTATAGATTTATGACACGTTTATAACGCACCTGTGTAACTAATTCAGAAATAGAGTAGTCAGCCTCTCAAAAGAGTTAGCCAAATAACAGCACAGTCATTACAAGAACAGCATAAAACAAACCAGGATTGATCGAGACAAAAATATAGACCAAACTGAGAAAAGAAATGGTAGCCGATCTGATTTGAAATGCCAAGATCCTCATAAAATAGAGATTGACAGCCAATCCTTACTAGCACTTCATTTGACATATGAATGGGATTTGCTATTTCACATTTCAGATGAACAGGGTAAGTTCTAAAATTGTGATGAAATATAAGATCCCATGTTTTAAATTTAAAACTTTCAGAAGTCAGTTCTTATATTAAAAAATTAGTTTTATAAACTTTAAAAAAAGAGGCACATCTTTACTAGAGATAGACCAAATACTAATTCTCAGATTTATGGCCAAATATGAAGCATGAGTTTTCTTTCTGTACAGATAGACGTGTTATGTCTGAAGAAAATTATGTACATGAAGTTGTTGTTTTAATTATTAATAGATACTTGACACAGAATTTTAAAAAAAGTATATCCTGTGTAATTTTTGCTTGCTATAGAAGTTTACTGAGATAGTTTTGATATGAATTATGTACTTGTAGTGTAACAGATCTCTCTCTCTCTCTGGTCCGTGCCAATCATTGATTTCCACAACCATCTATCCTTTGCTCTTTCTATAAAGCATGTGCTTTATCATGCTCTGTGCCAGTCTTTTAGTCTGTCAAGTGTCTTGTTTCTTTGTCTTTCTCTGTCCCTTTGTCCCTCCAGTTTTCCTGTTGTGTAACAAATAATTGAATGTAAATGCTACAGAAGAGTTCTCCAAATATCGTGGACACAAAACAGAACAAATATATCTATACTACAAAAGCTTAATATTGAAGAAGGCTGGCTAGTAAAGAGGATTAAAGAGAGAAAACTTAAACATTAAACGTCATGGTAATTTAGAGAAGACCGTATTGGAAGGATACATAATGGGAAAAAGAAAAAGAGGAAGACCAAAACGAAGATGGCTGCAAGACATCGTTGACGATCTGCAAATGGATGCAGCAGCGGCAGGCCATCTTGCTCACAACCGAGAGGCCTACAGGAGTGCTGTTTGGGAGGCAAAGTTCCGCAAGGGACATGCAAATGAGTGAATGAATGAATAACAAATAATTAGTGCTAAAAAGTTTAGACATTTTAAAACCTGCAACATTTTAAGTCTTTTTAGAAATTAATTTCAGGTGTTTTATTTTGTTTTTCTCTTTTTGGATATGAATAGTCAGATGTCATAAACATGTGCTAGTATACAAATTCAAAAAGAATATTTGTTTCAGCTCCAACACTTACTACACCAATGTAGAAAAGAAATAGGCTTGTTATATACATGAAACTTAAAAGTAACCTCTTAAAGGTAGAAATAGAATTTTTTTTTCCAGAATGTAAGATGAGAACAAGCAAGTAAATGCTGATATTTGGTTTAGCAAACATTTATCCACCCAAATTTCATTGACTGTTCATTGGTATCTAAAATAATTTGTCTTCCATTGCTTCATGTCTGTGTATTTGCGTTTCTTCAGTGAAAGTGTTTTTACCAGTGATTTGAATCTGTGGACATTTTGTTTTCATTTAAAGTGATGATGTACTGTTGAGGTCACCTGCAGCTGATGAAGAAGAAACAGAATACAGAAAGTCAAGTAGTCTTGAGACAGGTGATTCCAAGATGTCTCACATCAAGAAACGGATCTTGGACATTGATGATAGTGATAGGTTAGTATAGACAGACATTGACAGTGATAGATTATTATAAGCAGACATTGACAGTGATAGGTTAGTATAGTCAGACATTGTCAGTGTTAGGTTAGTATAGACAGACATTGACAGTGATAGATTATTATAAGCAGACATTGACAGTGATAGGTTAGTATAGTCAGACATTGTCAGTGTTAGGTTAGTATAGTTAGACATTGTCAGTATTAGGTTAGTATAGTTAGACATTGTCAGTATTAGGTTAGTATAGTCAGACATTGTCAGTGTTAGGTTAGTATAGTCAGACATTGTCAGTGTTAGGTTAGTATAGTTAGACATTGTCAGTATTAGGTTAGTATAGTCAGACATTGTCAGTGTTAGGTTAGTATAAGCAGACATTGTCAGTATTAGGTTAGTATAGTCAGACATTGTCAGTGTTAGGTTAGTATAAGCAGACATTGACAGTGTTAGGTTAGTATAGTCAGACATTGTCAGTGTTAGGTTAGTATAAGTAGACATTGACAGTGATAAGTTAGTATAGTCAGACATTGACAGTGATAAGTTAGTATAGTCAGACATTGACAGTGATAAGTTAGTATAGTCAAACATTGACAGTGATAAGTTAGTATAGGCAGATATTGTCAGTGTTAGGTTAGTATAGTCAGACATTGACAGTGATAAGTTAGTATAGTCAGACATTGACAGTGATAAGTTAGTATAGGCAGACATTGTCAGTGTTAGGTTAGTATAGGCAGACTTTCTTTCCATAATGATGGTACAGAGAATTGTTGTGTTCTTTGGTGAGTGAAATAATAAAGACCAGTTTAATTGCTCAAGGTCAGAAGCACTTTCAGTTTTTTTTTTTATGTGATCTTTTATAAGTAGAATGGTTTCTTGGGATTTCTTCATTTTTAATGTCAGTATTTATTCTCCCATGAAGCTCTAAGTGACACTAATTGAAATGATAAGGAACCATAGTAGTAATCTTTAGAAGAGATCTGTGGGGGGGGGGGAAGAGATTCTTTATGGCAGTGGTTCCCAAACTGGGGTCTGGAAATCTTAGGGGAGGGGGGGGGGGTGCACGTTGCATGCAGATCTAGATTTAGTAGAATACTAGAAATGTGTGAAAATTTAAACAAGTGGCAGAGGCATATATATTGGCTTTGTGTGTCCATGAGCTGAAAATATTGAGAATTACTGCTTTGTAGATGATAATAAACCACATGGGGGGGGGGAGGAAATGAGGGTAGTCAGTTGGGATTTTTACATATAAGCATTTTCATCTCAAAAAGTGATCTAATTAACATTTTCTGAGAGTTTTACCAACAGTTAAAATTAATATATATATTATAAAATTAAGTGTTTTCTTTTAGTTTCATTTAGGACTACAAGACTACAAAATTTTATTAATCAGATTTATTTATAATACACTAATGAAGTGTTCATTGTTCTTTAAAGTTAAGAATTCTCATTTTTTTATAATCCTGAATATTGTTCTGAAAGCTTTTAATCTGATTATTGTTATGAAAGCTTTTAATCTGATTATTGTTCTGAAAGCATGGTTATAAAGCTCACGTGTGGATGAAGTGATGGTGATTCTGATCAAACATGTGTAAATGTTTACTGTGTAATGAATATTCATATGTTCTCTTACAACAGTGACAATCCTCTGTCTCTGAGAGAAACTGAAGTAGGTCATAGAAATTCAGAGCAGACAAGAACATCAAAGCGGCTGAGATTTTTACTTTCTGATGATGAGGAGGAGGAGAACAGAAAAGATCATGGTATTCACATTAATATTTAATAGATCTAGTACAAGAGATTATTAGATTCTGAACTTTTGGAAGTTAAATGCCAGTGAACTCAGCATGGACCGCTTTTAAAAGTTTGGTTCAAGTCTTTCAAGAAAGGGAAGCCTGAGTGGCAGTGTGGTACATGCACTTATGTCTCTTAGTGATAGTTTATGGTTTGATTCCAGCTGGAGATGCCCCAGTTAGACTGTATGAAAAGGGTACCTGGTTCCTACTAGAGCTGAAGAATGAAAGATGATGAAAATATCACCCTCATGTGTCAGGCAGGTTAAGGAAAATGTAGACTTTAACCTTGTATCACCTGTGTGCTTCACTGGCACGATACACGACTGTCATCCACCCCACCATGTTCTGTCTTGATTTGTTTTTTGCTGATCCGCAGGCGCATTTAATTAATCTGTTAGTTATGCTGCTCACTGTTTCTGCAGCTTTTATTAGGTTCTTTAGACTTTCAAATAAGATCCTGAGTACAGAAAGTATGTATTAGTCATAATGTATTGACTTGGTGACAAGAGACTGTGTAAAAAAAAAAAAAATGACAAGTGAGAATCAAAAGATGCCATTCCATGGGATCTGTCAAGAAGTTTTAATCTATTGTGGTTGAGTCTGATTTTTTTTTGGACAATTTCTTTAATTCTTTCTGTGCCTCAGGAAGAAACCCGAACGTTCAGTTGGGTGCTGGATTAAAAGCACAGGTCTTGATATGTATAGGGGCATATTAGTAAAATGTGAATGAAACAGTTTTTCCGTGTGAAAAGTGTACTTATTATATTTCAAAATAACTAAATATGTATGAAGATTTCATAAATGCAGAGTTTTTTTTAGCAAAAAAAGAAGTAATGTGATGTTTTTAGACAATGATTGTGTCCAGCTTACCATCAGATAGGTCTAGAGGTACACTTTGTACCATCTGAGATGCATAGATCTACCTGTTGATGTCGTATTGTGATTCTGTGTCACTAAAATAATGTCTGAAATAGCCTTCTAGCTACTTCTCCAGTCGTCTAATATGTCTAGATCTACTTGGGATACATTCAAGAACAGTGGTCTGATCACAGGGCATGTCCATACCCCTATGTACCCCTATCTACATCACCAAAAATTGAAATTTGTTGCAGAAAACTTCAATTTTCTCCCACGTAACTAAGCACTCTTCGGCCATTTTGAAAAAGGTCACGGGGCATGCACACTAAATGTTTACAATCTACACTGGTTTTTAATGAAACTAATAAAATGTCACTATGGCGCTAAAGGCACCACATGAAAAACCGTAAGTGTCTTCTAAGTGACGAAAGGCCCAGGAAGAGTTAAGAAAATAAGTTGCATAGAGTTTACTAAAGATTTTTTAAAAAATAAAAATGAAATCAAATTACAAGAAGAATCATTTTTTCAGAAGCAACAGAAAAGACAGAATGATTAATGGAAGAAAAGGAAAATTATGCACTTATTTATCACATTGTCCAGTTTCAGTAAAGTTGTCCTTGAACTTTGTATATCACTAGTGAAATTTACATACATATATGGTTAATAATTAGATAATAGCTGAGAGTGTTGAGGGATTGTACATTTGCTGAGTAAACATTATATCTGTAGCACTTATCAAAACACTGTATTATACAAGAAATGTGTACTATGCAGAGAATATGAACAATGAACTGGATGAGAGCTTGAAACTTCACTTCTCTGATGACGAAAGTAAAGACTCAGATGGTGATGATGACTTCATGGTGGCAGAGAGAGGTAATGTGTGTAGTATTTTGTACCAAACTATCTTACATACATTCCTTCAATGATTTTACAAAAAAAAAAAAAAAACCAAAATCTTTTTTTTTTTGTTGTTGGTAAAATCATTGAAGGAATTTTTGAGAATGATTAGCTACATTGTAGATTGCAAGTGCTGTAAACCACCTCAGTATTAATTTTGAAACTGGTAATAGATTACTATGTATATATAAAACATGAAGGACGGAGGCCATAAGATAGAACAGACTGAAGTGCAGAGTGTACACATAAAACCGACTCCACCAGAAGTCTTGACATAATTGCAGGTAATCAATTTCATAACCCCACGTCATAGTACTACCTTAAGACTGCTCATATTTTTGGCCGGCCATGTTAGTTTTCAAACTAGTCCAGTACTGGTCTTTGTTGTTGGGGCTATAAAATCCATTGCTCATACTTGCAATGAGCCATCTGATGCAGCCAGTGTTATGTGCACCACATTGTACAAGACCATCTGCAAAACATCTATAACAGATTTACCAGTCACAGAAACTGAGAAGAACCAAAGAAAGGGTATGGCACACGAAAAGACATTCTTCATTGGGATGCAGCATCATGTCAACGAGGTACTAAAGATCAGGCTGGTAGATAAAGAGATGCACATATCAGAGAGATAGGACCCTGCAAAACAAACATGACTAGTTGTTACTATGGGCCAATTAAATGCTCACCAAGATAATGTGCTGACATCTTTTATATTCAGCTGACATCCTAATTTAAAAAGCGTAATTTAAAATGAAAATAGTCATGGACATAAAGATCAGTGATGATGCTTGCTGTGTCACAACACCATCCAATGCAAGTTAATTGACCAGTGTAGTGCTCTATATTATGGCATTGGCACATTTTCTCTAAACACCCTCTGGAATAGAAATGTATCAGGTTTCATGTAGTATTTATGTGAGCAGAGTAAATTTTAGAGTTTTGAGATCCCTCAAGGGATTACCTCAGGATTAGGGGAAAAGTGGAAAATTAACTATTTTGTAAGGTCAAAAGAGTTGTGAAGTTAGTATGTTCGATTGTGTCCACAACTACATCTCAGAGTAAGATTTTTTCACTTTTATGAGATATTTGGAGTAATATTCACTCAGCTGTCATGTTTTTGGAGAGGTTTTTTTTTAATGTTGTACTTGGGGTTATGTGTAAATTGTATTAGGCAGAATGTCATTGGAACTTCAGTATTTCTTTTCCAGTCATTCTCTGACAAGTTTCAGCTGGTATATGTACAAATATCTAGTTTGTAGGTTGCTGAGAACAATGTTGATATCAGAAGAAGAATCAGAGCTATTAATTGTGAGTCTTAGTTTAGAATTTGTGATGTTGATTATGTTTTGTTGTAGAAGTAATGTAATATCTCCATAAGTGAGAATATGAATGTTGATGCTATGATTTGTTGTAGGAGTAAAGTATTATTTTCATTAGTGAGAATTAAAAGTAAAGTTCTAATATTTATTTCTAAAGGTTCTGCACCAGTTGATCACAGCAAAACCCTAGAAAATCAGCAGGCTGCAGGTAAGCAACATACATCAGTCTCAGGACTGCCATTCTCCTTTTTTAAAATATCCTTTGATGATGATCATTGGATTATACAATGCTGTTGACATTTCTGGAGTTTGGGGTAGACGTAAGATTAGTTTGATGGATAAGCTTAATGCTGTTAAGGCGATCATTTGCTTTGAGGTACAGATCATCAATCTCGGAGCTCAGAACCATGGCAACAGGGCTGTCCCAGGGGTCTCCTTGTCTCCTGTGCTATTCAGTGTATAGTCTCCTGGCATTGTGCTGTTGTTTGGGAATGATGTGGGGATAGCGCTGAGGTATGCTGGTGATATGTTAACATATGAGCATGGGAGATGCAGAGAGGAGCTAGCCACAAGGATACAGAACAGGATGATTCACAATTCAGACTCCAACTTCACTGCATTCAGGAAACAACATATATGCGCTGCAGCATCCATCCAGGAGTATGTTTGCTAATAGTTCCTGTCAAATGTTGGTTGTATACAATGCATTTTCTGCCACACAGTAGAAGGGACAACATTGGGCAGCTATTTATGCCTCTCTTATCTGGTATGAGGGCTCTTCTGGAGTTTAGTTCCAACATTGCCATGGATTTATCTCTTATCTACAGAACCGTTGCCAGTGCTGAGGTCATGCACTGAAATCAGCACTGCTGCATCATCTAAATAAGGTGTCAAGGCTGTTGTGAGGAAAACAAGTGCAGTGATCTACCCTGAAAGAGCTAGCATCCTATGGTGCTCTTTAAATAGCAGAATTGTAAGATATGAAGTTCCGATTGCTCAGCGTCTGGGACAAGATATTAAGAGAACACATTTCATGTGGTATCTAAGGATCACACTGGATCGATCCTTGTCCATTGTACAAAATGTGGACAGTGTAATACAAAATGTGGACAGTGTAATACAAAATATGGACAGTGTAATACAAAAGGCCTGGAAAATGTTGGAAGCAGTTAGGTTAATGGCTGCAGCAAACTTTTCACTGTGCACTCTCTTCTTGCTGATGCAGATGCTGGACATTGGAATATAGTTTAGGTCTGTTCACCATGTCAGATGCACAGCTGAACAGATTAGAGCATGTAAAGAACAAAGCAATGAGGGTGGTCATGGTTGCACCAGGGATACCTCATGTGGCCATGCGCTATCTGCTTGATATGCTGAGTGTGAGGTCAAAACACAAGTATTCTCAGGTAAAGGCATACATCAGGGCTGCTGGCATGATGGACCATCTTCTCCATAAGGAGCTGGGGTTGATCAAGGGCAGATGCATCAAACGAGGTAGATCCTGGATGACTGAGGGTGAGGATACAATAATGTTAGTATGCAATCTAGATGAGGTGCCTAAAGGCAATGGATGGTTTCGGGCATAAGACCTCGGCTAACAAAGATTATTATACAGAAGGGCCGTGAATGTAGATTGGGCGCAGAGGGCTGAATGTAGATTGGGCGCAGAGGGCACGTGAACTATGGATTCAAGATCTCATCCAGCATCACTGTTGGGCTTCCAGTATAGTAATATATACAGATGGCTCAGTGATTCAGAACAGCAGAAGTGGTTGGGGTTTTATTGTCTCCTGCAGTGGAAGAGTAGTGGCACAGGGTTTGGGAGCATTTGAAGTCACCACATCAAGCACGTGAATGGAATGGATAGCTGCCCATGGTGTAGTTCCTGATGTCATTGTGACAGATTCACATTGTATGCTTCGTAAGATTGTGAAAAAATTGCTTCAAAAAGAATAGGTTCATCTGTTAAGCCAGTCAGTTGTGATGAGCCTAATGTGGCTTCATTGTCCAGGGCATGCAGGAGTACATGGCACTGAAGCGGCAGACAGACTTACTGGACAGGCTAAAATAAAAGGCAGGCTGAGAATGGATGGGAACGGCATTGCTAAAGCTGTATTTGATAGACTGCAGGAAAACAAAGAGCAGGAATAGAAGAATAATGTAATTGTGAAGCGATTGTTGGAGTTGGGACAAATTAAGGGTGCTGGTAGGAAATCCGAACTGTGGCAGAAAATGCATTATAAAGAACCAAAGTTTGATAGAAACTGTTAGCAAGCACACTCTTGGATAGATACTGTGGCATTTGGTGGAGCATGTATGAGGCTGTCCAGAATGCAGTGACGCCAGAGTCTGACTTTGAACCTTTGATGATGAATATTAGAGCTTAAGCTACTTGTATATTGTACTGTATAAAGTTATAAACTTAGGTTGTATGACTGTAAACAATACTACCTGTGACTGTCAAAACCCATTGTCTTGTAAGTGGCTGGTGGAGCCAAGGGTCAATTGAGTAGGCTTCGACTGACAGATTCAGAGAGATTCAGGGTAATTAATGGTGAGGTTCTTGCCTGTCTATCTCCTGGCACTTTTGATACATTTAGTTGCTTTTAATTAAAGGTATATTTTGTGGAGAGATCTCTTTAGTTGCTTTTAATTAAAGGTGTATTTTGTGGAGAAATCTCTTTAGTTGCTTTTAATTAAAGGTGTATTTTGTGGAGAAATCTCTTTAGTTGCTTTTAATTAAAGGTGTATTTTGTGGAGAGATCTCTTTAGTTGCTTTTAATTAAAGGTGTATTTTGTGGAGAGATCTCTTTAGTTGCTTTTAATTAAAGGTGTATTTTGTGGAGAGATCTCTTTGCTTGCTTTTAATTAAAGGTGTATTTTGTGGAGAGATCTCTTTGCTTGCTTTTAATTAAAGGTGTATTTTGTGGAGAGATCTCTTTGCTTGCTTTTAATTGAATGTATATTTTGTGTACAGATCTCTTTGCTTGCTTTTAATTAAAGTATATTTTCTGTACAGATTCTTTTCCAGCTACAATGCTCACCCAGGCCTTGGATTCAGATGATGAAGATGATCATATCCCCTTGAGAGCAGCAGTGAGAAAAAGGAAAGCAGTAATTGATGATGATGAAGAGGACAGTTAAGGATAGATGCTGCTGAAATATGTGTGGAGTGAACTATTGTTCTTAGTTTTTTTTTAAAATTTCAAAACAGTTCTTTTGGAGCACGGTCAAGAATTTAAACAGTGGGAGCTTTATGGTTAAATGTAACTGTATAATCTTACATTTGAGAAGCTTTCCTTCACATTGCTTGTCATTTCATTTTTTCATTAACAGCTAGTTTTTTTCATAGATGTTTGTGGAAATTTCTTTGGTAAATATGGTTTCTGTTGATCTAACCTTCATTTGTATGTGTTAAATGAAGAATTAGTTACTTTTCCTGATTAAATAAATGTTGGTGGTTCAGAAATTCACAGTAACGGCTGTTATTGAACTGACCTTGTCACTCCTTTGAGTATATGTCGAATGATTCAGTACCAGATCAGTGAAAGGACTGCTACATGTTTCCTATTTCGATGATTGTGGATCAGCTCTGGCCAGATGTGCTAGGGTCAACCAAGCTGAGAGTTCATATCATGTTTATTGTAACTAAAATGTATAGTCTGGTACTATTTCTCTTCTCTATCCCCCCCCCCCCCCAACCCACACACACACACACACATTCACTCACTCACCCACCCACCCACCAAGAATGCTTCAGCTATCCATATTAAGAAGTAAAAATAATTTTTCCTCACATAATGCATATTTTTTTTTTTTGGCCGGGTTTTTGTTATGCCAATAAAATGAGAACTGAATACAAGATTATTGAATTTTTTTTTTTTCAATAGATTTACTTCAAAAATACATATTTCAGCAGAACATGTTCGCTGTTCAAACAAGAGTACAATGACATTAGTCATTCTTGTTTATTTCAACTGTAAGTGTTATGCCCATTACCTGATATAGCCCCTGGTGTTATGTGCTGCTTAATATGACTCTGTTGTGTTCTTGTAGACTGTAAAGTTTCGTACCAGTTACCTAACATAGCCCCAGTATTGTGTGCAGCTGAATATGGTTCTATGTTGTGATCTTGTAGACTGTAAAGTTTCATACCCATTACTTGACATAGTCCTCAGTGTTGTGTACACTTTAATATGGTTCTGTGTTGTGTTCTTTTAGACTATATATTATGTTCCTGTGACTTTTTGGCAACTAATGCTGTGATGGAAACTTGCATCAGGTGAGGTGACTTTCTTAACTTCATAATGTGGACAAAACATCTCGGCGGGTACCACCTCATGAGATTTACATCAGTCCCAACCCCCATTTAGCAGTCACTGATGCCTCAACAGCATGTTATCAGGAGATAGGCTTGTCCTGATCAGCTTTTGTTTTGTTGCCTCATGATGATAGTGTCATAAATGATGTGTCCATGTCAGCACCCACTTCGCAAAGACACAGATTGCCAGCTGGAGGTGTTTCACATTGGAAGCCTGTTTCAGCCATTTGTGTAGGATCGTTCTTCCCTGATGTCAGACCACTTTTTGTGTATCTTGCCCCCGTTATGTCTTTTTTTTCATGATGTTCTCTTGCTTTTATCCGATATATGAATTACTTATTATTTAACATATTTCCGGCATATTCATGAAGGTAAGGTCCCAGATTTCAGCACATTCATGAAAATAGGATCTTGGTGGTGCCATACTCACAAAAGTAAGGTTCGAAGTTAATTGTTCATGAAAGTAAGATCTCAATTATGGCCCATTCATGAAAGTAGGATCCAAAGTTTGAGTGTTTTCATAAAAGTAAGATCTCAAGTTCTGGTACATTATCATCAAATCAAAATCAGACCACCAGTATTCTGCTTTATGTGCTTCTGTCAGAAAGATGCAGGAACAGTGGTGATGCCATCATCAGGCTCCGGATAAAGATGCTGTCCTAGCTGCTTGTGATTCTGGAAAACAGGCTGTTCCATTACTTTAGTTTTAACCAGAAGAGTAAAGACATGTCTTGTGGTGAAGTTGGTTAAGAAGATGGAGATGGGTGGCATCCACAGTTCCCACTGTCAGTAGGATTCCTTTAAGGCTGAGGGTCCAGCCCTGCTCCTGTCTGGTGATTATCAACAGAGGGCAGCTCCATCCCTTAAATTAACACTGAGAATGTTCGTTAACTGCATATTGTGGTGTCTGACTGGCGAAGTGGTTAGTGCACTGGTCTCTCAAGGCCGGGGGTTCAGATCTGGCCAGAGACTCCCCAGTCACCCAGCTGTATAAATGGGTACCTGACTTCTTCTGGAGTTGGGGAAAGAAAGGTGGCCAGGCGCGATACTGACCATATCACCCTCTAGTGTGTTGACAGGTCAAGGAAAATATGGGCACTAACACCATATCCATATGTGCCTCTAAGGCATGACAGGATTACCTTTACCTTTTTTTTTTAACTTCATTTTCGTGGGTGGAAACAGGTTGACATATTCCATATTCAGATGGGCAAGTTGTGAGGTCTTCTTTTGATGAAGTTGGTTTCATAGTAAGGAATCTGAGTCATATAATACTACTTTCAGTGAAACTTGTTAGGTCTTTTCAAGATCTTTGCCATGATACTGGCTGTCAAGATCTTCACAATGATACCAGCTGTGAAGAATCCATGTTCACAAAGCAGATCATAAACCAGCACAAAAAAAATTAAACAAATGGCAGTCATATTCACTAGTTCTACTGGAATAATACCATTACTTTGTAAAGGTTCATATAAAATTTATTGCAACATGTTACATGCATACAGAACATCTTCTCACTGGAACTGAGATTTCGTGACTCCTCTGTAAAATTTTCAAAAAATGATAGGAAAAGAAATGAAAATATGATTTGTAAACTTTTGTTTTTTTTCATTAAACTATGCAAGCATTATTAAATTATGAACTTTGTCTTGTTTTTCTTAACAGCTGACAAAAAGGAAATTGTCTAAGAGCTTTGCCCATGATTCATTACCCTTGCTGATAATTGAACTAGAAATAACAGTTTTGTCAATTGATCTCACAGTGAAAGATGAATATCAGCGAATATATTATCAGAAAATAAAAGAAACTGGGTTGAAGTTGTAAGTGGAGTAATTTTACAGTTATTTCCTGGTAACTAGAAGACTGTTGACAATAGATTATATGTATGTTTGTGGCAGAAATAATTGTAGATATTTATATATAGAATATAAAGATCATCATTAGAATTGCTAAAAAAAAAAATAACACAAGAAGTACTAACAGAAACATAAATCTGTAATTACACTATAAAATTGTCTTGAAAATGGCTGCACATTATTTGTAAACAAGTACCAACATGTACACCATTATTACAGCAGTTATTACCCATGCGCCTTGGCCTCCCACCACCACAAAAAAAAAAAAGCTTCAGTTATAAAAACAGGCACACGGTGACTTTTTTTTTTTTTTAATCAACAGGTATTTAATAATTTTTCAAGAAAAGAAGAATAAAATTCATTCTCGACTTCCCCTGTCTTTTTATTGTTGAAAGTCTAAATATGTACAGTTGTCTCTTAAGATACCATTTCATGGCTCCTATGGGAGCAACTGATTTTAGATATTGAGGTGTTCTGCCCGACTTTACACATGAGCATATTAGAAGGATGTCATCTTTGTACCTTCAACAACGAAAAAAAAATTGACTGGACGGGGAAGAACAGTGTCACATGAATCCAGTGATCAGAAAATACAACCAAAAAAATATGTCTAATATCCTCCTTCCTTCTCTTCAGTTTTTTTCTTTGACATTTTATCTGTTACTGAAACTTAACATTACAGCATTTATACAAAATTTACATTAAAACAAGTTATAACATCACAAAATGAAAAAAAATTGGGAATGGGGTAACCATGTTGTTAAACAACAAGCATGCAGGATTTGAACAATATTGTGGAATATTTAAATCTGGGCAAATGGTCTGTCATATTTCAGTTAAAATGTTCACACAGAATAAAGTATTTTTACAATGAGTTGTGGAATATGATTACAGTAATAGACCTCAAATATGTGACCAGTGCCACCTCTTGATCAGTGGTTCTCAACCTTTTTTTTTTTTGACATGGACTGCCTTTTCAGCCCAGGAACAGCTGTGGGTACCTCATTATAAATAAAACAATAAAAATAACAGGTGATGATAATATTCTTTTTAAATGAAGTCCATTTTTTAAATCAGGTTTCTGGGGGTCTATTGACCCCAAATTAAGAACCACTGCCCTAGATATTTGAATCCAGCCAATCAGTAGAGAGAGAACTTTTTTTTTTTTTTTCACCTTTAACATACTAGAGAAAAAAGGTTTGAAAACTACATTATATATTTAGCTCCACTGAGCCAGCCTAACATTTTTTTCAGTCAACTCTTATGGCTGATCCTACAGTATTTGATTAGCATAAATGGCCACCAAATAAACCACATTTTTGTTCCATATTCAAATTTGAGCCTTGGTGTCTCCTCATAAGACATGCAGAACAGTACTTATACATCAATAAAATGTAAATTTCAGAGAGCTAAAAAGCACACTTATACTGTTTCTTTTTCCCTAGTTTTACTTGTTACTTCATAAGCTGCATTTACCAAAACATCTTTTAAAAACATAAAGCAGTGAACAAAAAATAAACACCACTTTGATTAAAATGAAAAGTTAAACCACTAACAGGATTTTGTGAAACTCTTTGGATGCAGGCATGCCCAGATTCGCCCACTTCCTTATCTCACCTTCCTACAACTGTTTCATGGCTTCAGCGGTGGAGATTCAACCTCAGAATTCAAGAAACCCATGAAATCCACACATCCAGCTCAATTCTTTGGTTCAAAATAACCAGTGTTAGCTGCAGGGAAATCCTGCACCAGTAGCAAAGAAAGAAGCTTATTTTCAGTTCATTTTGCAAGAGGTCAAGTAACACTCTTTTCAGCTGATAGCTCATTTTTTAAATATGCACTAGCATATACATAATTTTCACAAGGTAATTCCCCCTTGCAAAAATAAGTGCACATATCCATATAGAAACATCCATAAATGTGATACTCAGTTCTGTTTTGCACACTTTGGTGTGTCAAAAATAAAACAGCAAAATGAATACAAAAAGAAACACCTGTATTTTGTCATACTATAGCACAGAATACAAATTTCTACAAATAAGAACTATGAGCCTTTTGGACTGTAAAGTATTAGGATACAGAACTGAGAAAATCATAGACAAAATACAACTACTCAGCAACTTTCTTACAACACAAAAACAGGACAGTTACACTATGTATCCCTGCTGTAGCCTGGTAGTATCAGTGGTTTTTGTTTGCTTTTCATATTTGTATTCTTCACTACCAAGTTTTATGATGGTTTCTCCAGCGACCCAGTAGCTTCTGTCTAAGGTTCAATCTCCCTTGCCAGGTCTGACAATGTGGATTTGTGCAGGCTGGAAACTCTTGTAACAAAATAGTAGACTGACTTTTCTCACTCTCAAAGTGACAAGTTGGAATGGTAGATCTATGTGTATGATCATTGCCTGATTTGTCATTACTGAACAAAACTTCAAGTAACAGCAGATGCGCAGATAACAACTGGGCCAAAATATATGGGCCAATTTGAAGGGCAAAATAACATTCTGAAAATCATATCTGAAAGGAACAGGGATAAGAACTGGGGGTGGGGGGGGGGGGTGGTGTGAGCAACATCACTAGAAATTTGGCCAGGTAAACAGCGAAAGTAAAAAAAATCAGGTTGAAACACACTTTCTGCAGGACAATTAGGTAAATTAAGGCCATAATTTAAGTAATGAATTATATTCTGCTGTTTTGTGGCAGTTAAAAATAAAAAGATAATTCTTTCAAAATGGCCTGAAATTCAGAAAATAACCATATTCAGATACAGAGCTGAATTAAAAGTGCTATGAAGTGCACAGTCCTGCAGCAGATGCAAATAATGGCTACAAATTGCATACAAAGAAAGAAGATAGCTACAAGTAATAAACTGATGCATAAAACAAAACAGTAAAGTATGGATTATCCAGCAACATTGATGCTGCAGATCTGTCTTGTGATTGTTGCAGAACTTTTTCAGTCAGTTTTGTGAATCATCCAGATTCTGGGCGAGGGTTTCAACAACTCAGCTCAGTTCAGCAAACTAGTGAATTCAGGCTTAGGCCCACTGTGCAGTGAACAAATCTTGTGTCCTGATTCGACCTTATGTTGTGGGAGCTAGCTGTAAGATGAGAACAGAAAATAAATATTACTCCTTATTGTCTGTGATATTGTAATCAAATATGACACACTACCTTGCCATCCTGCACCCTTCATTCACTCAAGCGTTGTCCTGATAGCCTTTTGGCAATTATGCTTTTCTAATTTGTGGTGCCATTGGTATTTCTGATCAGGTTGGTTGCCTTTCTTAACTTGTGCTGCTTGGTCAGTTTGCTTAGTTTGTGTGTGTGTGTTTTTAATATGATGAAGCACAAGCTCAGCAAACCATGATTGGTCAAGACCATATCAAGCCTCTTAGCCTTGCTCCCAAAAGCAGGCTTAATTTCATTTTTTTTTCTTTGAGTTTTCTGATGATTGATTTCTGACACCATCTTTGGTATACACACAGGACACTTGATTGTAAGCACATTTGCATCACCTCAGACTGTCACTTGGCTCTGACTGCACATGTCAGACAGGTATCCAGACACCAGAGCACATTCTGTAGCCCTTCCCCCAAGAAGCCCAAACCCAGCTCTGGCCACAGGGAGTTTACACTGGAAGACAAATTTTGGGATGTAGACATGACCTTCAAAAGATTGCACAATTTATCTGACATCTAAGGCTAAAACCATGTAATGCTAAAGAGGAATATTGTCAGCCTCTCTATCTTCTGAATGCTTGTTACATTTGTAAAGAATTTTCATAATTTTTCCCACACTAAATGGTTTTCAATGTTCCATAATTTGATAACTTTTTTCTTCTTTTTTAGCTGTCCAAGCAATGTAACATTTCCTCTCCCAAGCCACATCTGTTGATAAAGCAAGTTTCACATGCATAAAGTAATATTGCCTAAGACCACAATAAAAAACATTTATAAATATATAACAAATGACCTATTATGTTTTGCTTACAGTGCAAACTGTTGTATATTTATTTCATGTTATTTAGGCAATGTCAGCTAACAAAGGTTGTTATACAGAAGGGCTGTGAATGTCAAGATTCGGCATGAGAAGCAGCTGAACTTTGGGTTCAAAATCTCATCCAGCATCACCATGGGTCTTCTGACACAGTAATATATACAGGTGGCTCAGTGGCTCAGAACAGCAGAAGTGGTTGGAGTTTTGTTATCTACAGAAATGGTAGAATAGTGACAAAGGGTTCAAGAGCCTTTGAAGTCACCACTTACAAGCATGCGAATGGAAAATGAGGCTGTGTTGGCGGCAATGGAATGGTTAGTTGCTCATGATGTGGTTAATGGTGTCATTGTGACGGATTCACAGAGTATGCTTCGTAAGATTGAAAAGAAATTGCTTTGAGAACAATGGGTTCATCTGTTAAACCAGTCAGCTGTGACAAACCTAACATGGCCTTACTATCCAGGGCATGGCAGTGATGTGGCAGATAGTCCGACTGGACAGGCTAAAATAAATGACTGACTGACAATGGACAAAGGACATTGCTAAAGCTGTATGGGACAGACTGCAGGAAAACGAGGAGCAGGAATGGAAGAACAGTGTAGATCTGAAGGGATTGCTGGAGCTAGGACAAATTAAAGGTGCTGGCAGGAAATCTGAACTGTGTAGAAGAAAACACATCATAAACAACCAACATTTGATAGGAACTATTGGCAAACATACACTTGGATGGATTCTGCGGCATGCAGCAGAGCATATATGGGGTTGTGCAAAATGCAGTGAAGCTGGAATCTGAATTTTGAACCTTTAGGCTATGTTATTACTGATATGTTGACAATGTATTCATACAGTTACTGAGCTAGCTCTATAGCAGTCATTGCCTTGTGGACTTGCCTTATCTATGCATATTTCCTAGAACAGGATTAATGTGTTCTGTGGTTTTCCCTGCTTCTAGATAGATTATATACTTTATTTGCATTTAGTTCTAAAGTTTCATCAATTTCCCCCTACAAAAGGTAAACAAAACTGAATCCTCAGTTGTTCTATCGAAATGAGAATGTTTTCTTTATTTGCTTCTTACAACAAGATCAGAATGGATCAGTTACTCAGATCTGTCCCATTATCATTTAGCTCAGATTTAATTACAGTATGTGGAACAATGCTTGATTTGACCATAGGTTTATCAAGTATTTTTTTGTGCTCCCACAAAACAGGCTGCTGAGATGCTACAGCCGGCCAACAGGATAGGGATAAATGTGCCTTTTAAGATTGTGGAGCTTGTCTAGACGCTTAGTTCTTTGGTCCCCTCTTAAATTACAAAAAACCACATTAACTCCCTGATACAAAAAGCTAGTGTTATAAGATCTCACCATACCAATGGTTGCACCGAGCTTAAAGTTTTTTATTGCTGAGTATTATTACAACCTGTCTCATGCGTGATCAGAAAATGGAGATGGACGTATGTTGGTCACGTGTTGAGAAGAAACAGAGAATCTGAAAACAGGCTATCAAGTGGAACACAGCAGGCCGAAGAAAAAGAGGTCAACCACATGAAACTCTAAAGAGGACATTGTTATGGGAGGCTAAATTAGTAGGCATAAAATCCATTAATGAAATTGAAAAGTGCGCTGAAAACAGGAAAACTTGGCAAACTATTGTATATGAAGTTCAACGGCACAGGAAAGATGTAAGATGTAAGATTATTACAGCAAAAGGTATCCAGATGTACAGTGTTTATTGACTTCCTTACTTTAAAGCTATAGACAACTAACTTATTTGAAAAATTAATCATTAAGGAAAAAAAAAACTATAATGGGAGCTCACTTTTAAACTACACAATTCCATTAACCATCAAACAGATGTTTCCATGCTGTTAACGCTAGAGGTCTTCTGACAAGATGAATCTGGGGTTCCCAGACTCTGGAGGCCAACATCAGCATTGTTCTTTATTTTACAGTTGCTATGGATGCTTGATATAGGAGATTCATGCTTAGATTCCACAGAAGTTTGAACATGCAGAGGAGAAATTCTACGATTGTTCCCCTGCGGGAAACTATCAAGATTGCTCACACTGTGGTCAGGACTGCCAGCTGGTGACTGAGGAATGATTGACAGTTCAGAATGTCTGGATAGTTTCTCTATTTCAGAATGATTAATTCGACTGTTTCTCATACTGCAGAACAGCTTTTCATCTGATGAATCATGCAACCTAGACATTATTGATTTTGGAGAAATTGTGCTTTCCTTTGATCTGGAGTCAACTTTACTTGGAGCAACTGGTGTGATATGAGTTTCTCCTGGATTTGTTGTTGATTGCTGTTTGTCATGAAAATGATGTAATGGACTGTTAGGATTCTGTTGATTACAAGATAATGAATCTGATAAATTTGATAAAGGTGATGGTGTAGATAAAAAAGTCTTTGACTTTGAAGCCTTGTGATATTTTGGGCTGGTATGTGGACTGATGCTACATGTCAAAGAGGATGCATGATTCGGCAAGAGTGGAGACAGATGACCAAGCACTGGAGATGAACTATGTTCTGAAAGCTGTACACTGGAAGAGTTTAGGTTAGTTCCATCACATGCAGTTCTGAAGTTGGTTAAATTAATCTCAGCAGAGCAGTTAGAGGGTGCTGTTACTGAAAGATCATTTTGTGAAAATACAGGTCTCATCTGTTGCTGTGTTGTAGAGAAAACTGGATAAGCTGTTGTGAAAACTGATTTTGGTACAAAGCTTATCTGCTCTTGTAAACTCTCATGTCCTTGTTCAGAGGAATCATGGTACACTGTAGCTTCTTCTCTATTTCCAAATACTTGGTCTGAGGAAAGTACTAGTGACTTGTATGAAGCAGATCTACAGGGACTAGAAATATTGTAAACTTTATCACTATCAGAAGCTGAGCTTGAGAATACCTCAGCCATTAGGGGAGATAACCTGGACATTCTAAGCTCTACCTCCTCAGCCAGTGGAGTCCTGCATTTTGCCACTTTAATTTTATCACAGACATTGCTATGCTTTGTGACATCAAGATCAGATGGTCGGAACAACATGCAATTGTGGTTTTGAAAACCTGAACTAGTATTTGTGTAAAACTCTTCCAATAATTGTGTTCCCTCCACCTCTGTCAAAGTAAAGGTGTGCTCTTGATCTTTGGCACTTTTATGAAGTTTTGAGCTATTACTCTGTTCATTCAACACGCACCTGGATGAACGGTCACCACAAATAAAACATTTGGCAATCCTAGCAGGTAAAAGACGGTGTACACGTTTGTAACGCCTGTTGTTTTTGTGGTTGAGGGTTGGCACACTGCTTTTCTGAATCCCTCCCACACCAAGCCTGCCACACATATCTTCTTGATTTACTGGGGTAAGGGGTGTAGTAGTAGTAGTAACAGAGGAGGATTCTAGAGGGGTGCTAGTAACAGCATCTGTGTCTGGAATGTCTTCTGGGTTATATGATGGAATTACACTATACTTGCAACCAGGACAAAGTGCAGATGACATGCTAGGATCTCCAAAGATACTTCTACCCACATGATCTACGTGGTTGATTTGTTTATATATATTTTCTGCACGCTGACTATCAGAGTTCACACTTTCTTTTCCTTCTTGACTTTGAAGAGTTCCTGCTGTAGAAGCTTCCTGAGAATTCCCATCTTTCCGTCTGGGTCGAGGGCCAGTTCGAAAAAGCTCACTTAGAAGAAGAGAAAAAATATAAAGTAATAAATGTAACAGAAGAAGATATGAAGAGAGAGTATAATCTAGCATCCCATAACATTTCTTAACTCTCTCCTATCACTAGTGAAATTTTCTGCAATAAACTGAACCTGTACATCTAGTCCAGTGTCACCATTTTTTTTTTTTTACACAGAATGGTTCATTTTTAAGTGATTTTTGTTTTTAATTATATGCTTTAAAAATAGTTCACCTAGCCTAGTCGCCAGTTAACCTCTATAAATTTCATACGGCAATCATATAACAAAGACACCAGAATAAAATACCCTGAATAAAACAAAATGAAATTAGCCAATGAAACTGAACAAATTAGATTCTACTGAAGGTCTTCACTTTAGGAAGGGATTAAATCAAGTGGCTTAAAAAAAAAAAAAAGGGAACTAGTCACACAATTTAAAATAATAAAATCAAGCAACTATAAGATAAACAGATCTAGAATTACATGACATAAATTTTAAATAATTTATCTTCTTACATCTTACATCCTTCCCGTGCCGTTAAACATCACATAGGGGCCACATGGTAGTTTGCTAAGATGTCCTGTCATCGTCGAGTTTTTCGATCTCATCAAGGGATGTTATGCCCACTGAATTGGCTTCTCTTAACAATGTCCTCTTTAGAGTTTCATGTTGTTGACCTCTTTTTCTTCGGCCTGTTGTGTTCCATTTTATAGCTTGTTTGGGGATTCTCTGATAGTTTCTTCTCATCATATGACCAACATATGTCCATCTTCTTTTTTCTGATCACCCATGAGACAGTTTGCTGTTTGTTCATCCGTCTGATCTCTGCATTGTTCTTGAATTCATTTCACTTTATAAAGAGTATTTTCCTTAGGCATTTGTTTTCAAAAGAGTCTAATTTCTTTTCTGTTTCTTTAGTTGTTTTCCAGCTTTCACATGCATAAATGAGGGTGGATATTACATTTGAATTTTAACTTGGTTTTTTTGTGCTTATAACTTTTGAATGCAATGTGTTCTCAAGAGTCTTGAAGGTCAGTGCTGCTTTCTGCAGTTCTGATTCTAATATCCTTTCTGGTGTCACCATTCTGGTCTATGTAGCTGCCAAGGTATGCAAAATGGTTTATTCTTCAACAGCCATTCCTTCTACGCATATTTGTCCTTTGTTGTTAATGAATATATATATATATATATATATAACATATATATATATATATTAATATAAATAATTTATAATATAAATTTTTATATATATATATTATATTTATATTATATTAGTATAAATAATTTATATATAACCAAAAAAAAAAGAGAAATTTTCTTTCTTGCATATCCTCAAATTCATTCATTAATTTTTTGCTGTACAAAGAGATGGTGATCACGTTTCTCTGTTTTGTGTGCTCCTTGGTGTTTATGATCATTTCAGTCCCATGCCGTTCTTTTTTTTTTCTTCTTTTTTTTTTTCAGTGACATTGGATTCCGATATTTTTCTCTCAAGCTCTCTCACTTTATTTTTCTCATAAGTAACCACAAATGGATAACAAAACTGGAGAGAGAAAAATGTTACAGCTTTATTTTGCATGTTGTTAAGAGCTTGTTTCACTTTTGCTGCAAGATTTTTCCAAATAAAACTTTCACATGTAAGCTATAATTAATGAACAACAATTGTTTTTATTAATAAAACCTCTATGTTACAAAGTGTCAAGTTCATTTACTATGACAAACCATCATTAACATTTAACAGAACCTCTGGCTGGTCTCACTTGATATAATGTTTATGGTTTGGATCATCATCATTGCACTCTGGACATGTCTGTAGGTGATCAGATTCCCCCCTCAGTATATCCTTCAGCATCCTGATGGCTGATGGTGTCTGTTCTGTGTTGGTTTACAAGTAACTTCTGGTGTGCACCATGATGGCAGTATTCTTTTTTGCCAGTTAGGCCAGAAAGTATATTTTTTTATGTTATGAGCACTCTACAGGAGAAATCTCTAGCGGAAATGACCAAACTCAAGGTGTATCCATGTCCTAAAAAGCTATAATGAACCTATCTTGTTATATGGAAGTGAATCATGGACAATAGGCATGTCTACAGAAAAGTCATTGGAAGCAGCAGAAATGTGGTTTATTAGAAGAATGTTGCGAATCCCCTGGACAGCAAAAATAACTAATGGAGAATGTTTAAGAAGAGCAGGAGATACAAAAAAATCTTGTAAAAAAATAAGAGAGAGACAATGTACTTTCATAAGACATGCAATGAGAAGAGGGGGCATTGAAAATATTATAACAGGAAAAATAGAGGAAAAAAGACCCAGAGAAATGATACTGGACAGTCTGACGAGATGGCGTGAGAGGAGATCACCAATTGATCTAATGGCCTGCATGATGGACCGTGTACTACGGAGAAGTTTAATAGTCAGTGCCAGTCAGCATGGCACCTGATGATGATGATGATATGGTGTTAAGTGTGTGTTAAGATAGTACAGTGTTTTTTTGTCTATTACAGCCTAGAAAACTTGTTTCACTGTGTGGAATATCACATACTTATTTTAATACTCTGTGAAGTCATCAGGCATACACAAGTTAGTAGCAAGGTTAAAAATAAAGACATAGAACTCAAATGTAGATAAGAACAGAAATAAATAAGAACAGTCAAAACAGACTTCTTATATATCTTATATCCTTCCTGTGCCGATTAATGTCATTTAGGGCTCGCAAGGCAGTTCGCCAATTTTTCTTCAGAGTTGGCATCCCTGATGCTTTGTTGGTTTCTTTGCAAGTTTCCATAATGAGTTCTTTTCTTCCCATCTAGAGGCACCTCTAGACAGGTCCCAGGATAAGGTTGTTAGCCTTACAGACTTACAATAGACTTACAATAGTAATAAGATGCACTTTTGTAAAAACAATGAAGAACTATATCTTAAAATGGAATATTTCAACTATTTCTGAAAAGGTGCATTAAGGCCAATTACACATCAGTTGGTGCTTACCACATATTATATAATGCAGCAGTAACAGCAATAACAAACAGAGTTCCTATGGCGATCACTGCATACATCCAAATTTTGGGAGATTTGGCTGGAACCACAAAACAACAGGGTGAATAAATAAATATGTCAGTACTAGTTGTAACCAATAAAATATGATGTGAGAAGAAATATAAATGTAATTTTTGTTTAAAATGATGAAAGCCTTGCAGAACTATAAACTTTCTTAACGACTATGGCTTAATAATTTTTCAAAGTTGAAACATAAACTGTTAAGTTAAAAAAAAAAAATGACCGTCTCCTGGGAATGAACCTGCAAAAGTTTGTTCACTGTTCACACACTTTATCACTGGAACAAGTGTCTTACACTTTATCACTGGAACAAGTGTCTTACACAGCTTTTAACAGTTATAGCATTTCACATAGAGCTACAGATATATAGTGACATGAAGGATTTTATTTCTAGAGATTTACTGCTGCCTTTAGTTGGTCTGTATGAAAAATGCACATACAAAATAGCACAATATGAACATTTGGTTACTCTACATCATGGTGACTGATTACTCTATGTCATGATGATTGTTTTGTCTGTCATGGTTATTAATTTCTCTATATCATGGTGATGGATGCATCAGCAGCAGGCCATCTTGCTCATAACCGAGAGGCCTACAGGAGTGCTGTTTGGGATGCAAAGTTCCACAAGGAACATGCAAATGAATGAATGAATGAATATCATGGTGACTGGTCACTTTATGTCACGGAGGAATAAACTGCCAGTCCTCTCTCTCTCTCTCTCTATTTGGAAAAGAGATGCTGGTTATAAGGTCATGACTCACAAATGATAGCCGATCAAGACCATACTTCAAACCACCCCCTGGAAACTGTCATAACAAATGATGTAAGGATTGATGTGGAGCTTGTTGGGAAGGCATCTTCTCTTACTGGAACAAAAGGAAGTACATGATTGTCATTATCATTGTACCATTTTGCAACAAAGGAAACTACTTGGGCCCACATTTGGCAACAGATGAAACCACTTGGCCCCAGTCAATGCATTCAAGACACCAGCTACTCTACTTTTCCCAGCTGTTTGATGCTACTCACACATGTCCGCACCTGACGAGGCCTTGTCAAGGGCTGCTGATGTTGTATTTCTCACACATGTCACTGTTGTTGGATCCACATAATGTTGTATATAGCCTAGATCTGAAGAACAGCTGCACACATTGAAGTCCTCACACACTGCTGGACTCAAACAGCTAGGATTCGTGCAGGCTAGAACATTGGCTGGGATCTGGTTCTCATCACAGCCTCCTAGTGGAAGAAATAAATGAATACTTATCAGTGCTGTGGATGTCCGATCTATCTTGAGTTACCACCGATTATGTCTCACTGCCTACAGCACTTCCTGACAAAGAAACAGTGATCTTAAAATCTTATTTTGATAAGAAAAATGACATTCTTTGCAATAATGGTATTTTTGCATCCTCATTTCCATTTAAATCACATAAGTTTCCAAAGTCATTTATTTCCATGTTTCTTGCCTAATTTTTACCAGATGTCATGAGCTTCCATAACTTTTCTTAAGGTTGAACTGTAAAACAAATTTTTGTATGGTCCACATAATACATGCCTCTGACTTTGTTGCAAACAATCTAGTGAACAAGGGATGGATTGACACTATTTTCACTATGGTAGAGCCTACTTAGAAGCCTAACAATATCAGCTAGCATGGTGGGTATGAACCCACCTTTTCACATAAACCTTTGGACAAGTGATGGCTGTCCAGTAACACTATCACCTGGAACAGCTTGCTCTTTATCATTAGACAGAAGAGTCAAGGACTTGAGTTCTGTAATTTTGACATAAGTAATAAGTAGCGGCCAGTGTTTTCTAGTGAAGTAATTTTAAACATTTAGTAATCTTCTTTCACGATCATTTAATGGGCTGTAATAAACCTTTGGTAAATACCAAAACAAGCTATCAAGTGGAACACAACAGGCTGAAGAAAAAGAGGTCCACCATGTGAAACTCTAAAGTGGACATTCTTGATGAAGTTGAAAAACTTGCTGAAAACAGGAAAACTTGGCAAACAACTATGCGAGTCCTATGTGATGTTTAACGGCACAGGAAGGATGTAAGATATAATAAATCTTGAGCTGTCTTGTCAAAACCAACCTCATAGTTTTCTTCTGAATGTGGCATAGTTTCTGTGACCTAGACTGACTCACCTGCACTGAAAATGAATTGACACAGCTCATCAAATTTATAGCATCACTTTCAGTTCTCTTCTTCTTCTTCTTCGTTTGTATTGTCTGTCTATATCTGCAGTCCTGTCTCTTGGATAAATTTCACTGTTTTTTTGTAATTCATGTATGGAACCGTAGAGATTATTTTTCACTTCATTATGTCTTAAAACCTCTTTGATTGATGATTTTAAGTTCTTGGGTTGCTGTCCTGTGTTCTTTATATCATTGCCAGTATAAATTATTTTGTTGATTTGCAAATTCTTTGATGCATCTATCATTTTTACCTTCATATCATCCAGTCACAATTTTTTTTTTAATGGACATTTTCATCTCTGTTTTTCTGTGACAGTTTGGCATGTTTTTTTTAAATTACTTTAAACAGCAGCTTCATCAATTTTTGTGTAATTTAGCAACAGCAAAAGTGTTCCTGCTGTTAAAAAAGTAAATTCTAAATATTGGCAGCTTTAAGTTATCATGACTATGTTGTTTCTCTTCACAAAACCAAATAATAAAAAATCCATGGAGAAAATTATGAGTATATACTAGCAACTGTGGTATACTTTAGCTAACTTCATGCATACAAAAAATGTTTCCACTCACCTGTGACCTTGGTGCCATCATTTCTTATGCAGAACACCTGCCTTGTTTTGGTGGTCTTATCCCAGGAAGTTGTGATCCATTTGAACCAAGAACACTGTTGAGCTTCACATGTTCGTTCCTCCCAGAGAGTCTCATTGCAGGGCAGATTTCCTGTGGCAGGGTAGGCTAAAATTGCTCGAGATCTTGCTTGGACTCCTACTGTGAAACCTGCAATGGTTCTTCTCATGTAATGCTTAGAGAAAATGAACCAATTTTTTTTTTTTAATGCAACAGATGTTTTGACTAAAAACTGCAGCCAAGCTTCAAAGATCAATGGTTACTTGCAAACAAAAAGTACAATGATTACTTCAATAAAATAGGTACTGTCAAGTAAAAGTGGATGAGGGTGTATGGTTCAGTTCGTGCAGTTCTGGAATCAGGTGAGATAGGAAAAGAACGAAGAAACTTGTACAAACTCCCTGTAACTGCGAGCTGTTGTTCTTTGCAGCCGATGCCATAAGTGTGTTGAGGCATAGCATCATATCAGCGTGGGAGTATGTTATGCCAGCTATTTTTCAGTCCTGAAGTACAGCTAAAAAAGCAAGGGGTGTGCAATGCTTCTTTAGCAAACTCCACCACCAAGGGGACTATGGCGATCCCTGCCCCATTAGCCAGGCTAGGCCTGTTCCTAGGGGTACCAACGGAGAGGTGGGACAGGGTCTTGGTCAGCTATGGTTAGCTAACCCTGATACTAACATATCATCTATGGGTTGCTGACTGCCTCATTGGACAGAGTCTTCCCCAAGAGTGAAGAAAAAAACCCATTAATCAAGCATAACCAATATTATGTCTAAATATTGTAACCAAGGCAACAAAAGATGCATATCTGCTAAAAAAAGGAAAAAGTCAGTCAAAAAACATCTTAAACATCAAGGTCAAGGAAACAATAAGAATGACAAAAACAACAAAATTACCCTAAAGTATAATTCATTTGTTTCCTTTTAAGCTTGCAAAAAAAAAATATAACTACAACAATATCCTGATCAATCTCAGCTTTGATACTTAAATTCTCACTGTTTGCATTATTGGCCTATCAGATCACTGCCAGCACAATTCAACATAAGCTAGCCTCCCTATTATAGTTTCCTATGAGGTGATTCAGAAATGCAGATGAAGCCACTGACAGCAAATACTGAGGAAAGACGCTGGCGATGGTTGGGACATGTGCTCCAAATGACTGACAACTCACTACCAAAAATAGCACTAAGATGGACACCACAGTGGAATAGAAGTAAGGGTAGACCAAAGGAAACATGGAGCAGAACAACAGAGAGGATATTGAGCAATAGAGGGCTCACCTGGGCAAGAGTGGAAAAAAAGGCAAAGGACAGGCATTTGTGGAAAACCCTTGCGGAAGCCCCATGTGCCCTGGGCACTTAAGGTTCAGAGAGAGAGAGAGAGAGAGAGAGATAAGGTGAAATGCCCAAGTGTTATTATAAACTCTATTAAACACAAACCTTCTGGTTCAGAAGGTTAATCCTAGTTTAGTTGCTGAACACTAGAACATTCCAGTATTTCTCATGGCCATGAGATGTTATCCTCTGTGTGCAAATCAGCAATATCTTCCAACCACTTATTTCATCTAACAGTGATCACAAGGCCATGATAAGTCCTTTTTTTTAAGCTTGATACTTGACCTATTTTAAGAAAGTTTTCAAGATTAGTCTTAGTCCCTCTTATGTACAGACTAGTTTATATTTGCAAAAATAGTTTCTGCATTTATAACAAAATGTTAAATGTCTCACCTTACTATTTACTTTGCTGAAGGTGTATGATGCAGCTTTAAGTCAGGAAAAATTAGCAACAAGAACAATGAAATAGTTATGAAAAACAACCTAATATTTGGCAAAAATGCCTTTATTATTTTATCTCTGTTATTTTTGACAAATTTTGTCAAAATTATTGGGTTGTTGCTGTTTTTCATAACCACTTTCACTCTTATTTATCTCATACTGCTATTTTTTTTTTCTCTTTTCCTTCCTCTTTTTTATTTTGTGTGTGTGTGTAAAACTGCCTCATGCATCTTCATCTAACTCTACTAGAATTAGTTTTGGAACAGCCATTATCATACTTATCCTGTAGTGCTTACCTTGTTGGAAGTCCTCACAACTGATGAAGCATTCTGACCAAGAAGACCACTCAGAAAGTTTACATTCTCCAGGACATGGTACACGGCATGAATGGAAGGTCTGAGAAATGTGATGTATAACAGCTTACAGCAGTTTTCCAAACTGTGCTCTATGCAGCTCTTGGGCTCTGTCTTATCTAAATCTTCTTGGGCCACATTTAAAATATTTTTTTCCATACTATAAAAGATTGTCAATAATTAGGACTGTCAATTTTTTAAAATTTGAAGAAAGGACATTTGCAAAAGATGCAACCAGACATAAGATTTTCCATTTGTTTTATACTTTATTCTGCAGATGCATTAGTGTATGGTGGCAGATATGGCAAAAGCATACAAACAAGCACTGCAATGTAAACTGAAACTTTGGAGTGAATGTGTACTTAGAGGGGAACTTGACTGCTTAAAAAATCTCAGTAGTTCCTTACTTAAGGGCAAGTGAATGCACAGTGGTTAATTCACTCATCTCTCACACAGCAGTCATTGGTTAAAGTCCCTCCAGAGCTGCTCTAGGCACCTTGCAGTAGGTAGCAGGCTTCTTCTCTTGAGCTGGGGCAAGGAAAGGTAACCAGGCACAGCGCTGGCCTCATCACCCTCAAGTATGCCACCAGCTCAAGGAAAATGTGGGACCTAACACCATATCCCTAAATTCTCCTGTGACATAATAGAACTACACTTTTAATACTTTCAAATGAAAATACCATCATTAAAAAAGCTGAGGTTTGAATCATGCAATATAAATCTATTTTTGTAAATGAGTACTTTCTCTCTCACTGAAAGAAGTTGCTTTGGACTGAAAATCTCTTTGTTGAATCTGCTAGTGCCAATGAACAGTCAGTAGAAGTGAAAGAGTAACTTACATAAATTTCAACAGATTAAGTTTTAAGAAAACATAATTTCAGAAAAAAATAAATTACAAAATTTTGGACTGAAATATTTATCAAAATCTTTGAAAGCTTTCAAGCTTTGAAATTTCACAACAACATATCTTTGTGAGCAAACTTTTCCATTATATACAGCTACAAAGACTATATGTATTCAGAAACAGGCTAATTATGGAAGATTATCTACACTTAACAACTGACAGCTATAACTCCAAATACTGAATCACTTTGTGATTAAACACAAATCCACCTAAGTCATTAATAAATAAACATATAATTTAAATTTTGCATTTTCCAAGTGGGACTTTTTGCACAGGCAAGTAGATGTAAAATGTTTTTTTTCTTTGAATATTTATTCAACTGTTAAATTCTAAAAACAAAAATTAACTGCAGAATTTAATTGTGTTTATTGAATGTTCATAATATTAGTGTAAAAAAAATTATTGTGGATGCAGCATTTTTATTTTTGGTGCAAGGGCTCCTTTGTGTCTGAAAAGTTTGGGAACCTCTGGCTTACAATATACTGAGGCTTACAGGCAGATTTGATTAGATATTCTGATCAAATATTTGGAACTGGCATAACTGCAGAGAGTACTGAAAGAATACATAGTTTAAACACATCTTCTGGAGCACAATATATTAGTCTCACTAGAGAATGAGAAAGTACTGTAAGAATGACTGTGTCTATTTTTTTTTAAAGAGTCTGATATGCAATATATTAAAGGTAAATAAAAAAAAACAAAATCATATCATAATGGCACCTAGAGGTTATGGTGTTAGTTTTCATATTTTCCTTGACCTACTGGTACATTCAAGGTCATGTGTCAGCATCATGCCCAGCTGCCTTTATTTTCCCAGTTCCAGAAGTAGCCAGGTACCATTTCTACAGCTTGGTGACTGGGCTCCTTCTGGCAGGACTTGAATCTCTGACCTTGCAGTGAGATGAAAGAACTAACCATTATGCTTTTCAGACAAACACCATCCACAATGTATTATCTTTGCTACTGAAACCTTCAAAGATTAAATACCAACAAGTGGGCAGAAGAGCTGCTTATCCTTTTCTATCTATTTCTAAACAATGAGGACCTGCCACAGAATTAAATTTATTTACAGCTTCAGTTATATAGTATATTTCCATTTAGGTATTTCAAATTTTCTTGAATTTTTATTGTTGTATGACAGTATTTTCAACCTTTTTTTTTTCAGACTAAACATTTTTTTTTTACAAGCATATTATTCATTTCTTTCCTCACATCAAATTAACTTGAGATTTTCACAAAAACTACTTACCTGAAGAATTAGTATTTCAGGATCTATAGGACATCTTGAAGAGTTGACCCGTCTCCCTTCATCATTGACACAGGAGACATTTCTTTCCTGAGTACCACTCCCACAAGTGCCTTTCTTTAAAATTAAATAAAAACAAAATAAAACAATTTTCAGATTTTTGACTAGTCACATTTACAAGTGTCCATACAAGAATAATCTGAATTAAGTTGCAAATAACCAACATAAAAAAAACAGAGGTACTAAGGCAAGCTATAGAGTCTTGAATCTAGTAATTAACATCATCGCACTTGGGACTCACTCATACATGCTTTGCTCTGTGTTTCAGTAACCACCAAAGACCAAGTCAGTCATTTGCGTGTCCCTAGCAGAACTTTTCCTCCCTAAAAGCTCTCCTGTAGGCCTCTCAGTTATAAGCAAGATACCCTGCTGCTGGTGCATCCATTTGCAGATTATCAACGATATATTTCAGCCATCTTCGTTTTGGTCTTCCTCTCTTTCTTTCCCCATTATGTACCCTTCCAAGACGGTTTTCTCTAGATTATCATGACGTTTTATGTGTCCAAAACATTTAACTTTTCTCTGTTTAATCCTCTTTACTAGCCACCCTTCTTCAATATTAAGTTCTTGTAGTGTGGATATATTTGTTCTTTTTTGTGTTCATGATATTTGAAAAACTCTTCTGCAGCATTTACATCCAAAGGCATTTATGCGTTTCTCAGCTGTTTTGTTAAGTGTCCAGGTCTCACAGGCATATGTTGCGACAGGAAAGATGCACGCCCTTAAAAATCTTATTTTTATAGTTCTGTCTATTCCTCTCCACAGCTTCTCTAGTTGTTTTACTTTTTGAAGAGTGTGAACACTAAATGTGCCAGTCAGCTGTCAGTTCTGGCAACCTTGAATTCAACCAGCCAGTCACCTAGTTCTTCCTCCCCTCCCCCCTCTTCACACCTCTTATCTTTCATCCTCTGTAGAAATGTATTATCAACACATGCTCTTTCCTTCTCCACCAGGTCCTTGGCTGCCGAGCTCAGTATATCTGTCCTATCCATATTAATCATATCTGTTGCAATAATGTTACAGACAACATGATCTATATCAAATTATAGAAAACTATAGAAAAAAGCTTTAATGTAAATACAGTGGCAGCCAGTGATAACATACAATATTTTGGTTATTATTTTTTTTTGTTAAAAGAACGAAGTGGAAGGAAGGGAGAGCATTTTCTTTGAATAAATATGACAAATATAAAAGATGCTGAAGTAATAAACAACTTAGCATTGGATACTGAAAAAAAAAATTGAATTAAAACAGTCTTAGAAGATGCTGTTCCATTAAGTATACAATTATGTTAAATGTATCAGGAATTTTTCTGACTTTGAGAAAAACTGCTGCACATTTCTTTCTTCACCAGTCAAGCACTGGTCATGATAAATCTGTAATCTAACCACCCACTAGGATGAAGTTCACATGGTTCTCCCGGTTCTCACTGCAGCCTCATAGTTTCTGCCTCAGGTCTAGAGTCTCTGACTATGTCTAACTGCTAAGCTTGCATGCATGGGACACTCTTAGTGCACATATTCTGGAGTCTGAACTCTGACTCATACATGGGACACTCTTAGTGTACATATTCTGGAGTCTGAACTCTGACAGGGACATTCTTTTGTACTGGATAGCTGCAGTTGGTAAAGGTTACCTACTACACCACTGTGAGTAATTTTTTTTTTTGTTATGTACCAAGAAAGTATGAATATTGATGTTATATCTCCTATATTGCTATTTATCAAGGAAATGGCCGCGGTTTTTATGATCTAAGCAGATGTATGTTTCACTCTGATTGTGTCTTCTCATACTCTTCTTATATAAAATATATTATTAGTCATCATCATCATCAGATGCCGTGCCGACTGGTGTTGGCTATTATGCTTCTCCAGAGTATACGATCCTTCATGCAGGCTGTCAGCTCAGTTGGTGATCTCCTCTCACACCATCCCCGTCAGACTGTCCAATATCATTTCTCTTGGTCTTCCTCTTGATCTTCTTCCTTCTATTTTTCCTGTTGTTATAATATTTTCAATGACCCCTCTTCTCATTGCTTGCCCATTGAAAGAACATTATCTCTCTCTTATCTTTTTGACAAGATTTTTTGTCTCTCCAGCTCTTCTCATACATTCTTCATTAGTTATTTTTGCTGTCCAGGGGATTCACAACATTCTTCTAATAAATTACGTTTCTGCTGCTTCCAATGATTTTTGTGCAGACCTGCCTATTGTCCATGATTCACTTCCATATAACAAGACAGTTCAATATAGCATTTTAGGACTCATTTTCTAACATTTATTGATAAGGATGTGTTGGATAATATGTTTCTCATTCTCTGAAGTGCAATCTTTGCTTTGCCTATTCTGTTCCTAATTTCTGTTCTGCACTTCCCATCTGAAATTATTACTGCTCCAATGTATTTGAATTTCTGTACCTGCTTTAGAATAGTTCAGTTTAGTTTTATAGTGCATGCTGGTGGATTCTGTTTCTTAGATATAACCATAGTCTCTGTCTTTTTTGATGTTCAAAGTAAGGCCTTTCTGTTCACTTTCTTTGGTGACTTTATTATCCAAGAGATTTTGCAGGTCTTGTTGGTTCTCAGCTATCAGTACTGTGTCGTCAGCATATCAAAAGTTGTTAATATTGTATCCTCCAATTTTTATGCCTTGTTCTGTGTTCCTTCAACAAATCCAAACTGTTCATCTGCTATTTCCATTTTTATCTTTTTCCTTGTTCTTCTCATAATGATTCTCAGAACTAGCTTCATTATGTGACATGAGAGGCTGATAGTCCTGTGGTCATCACATTCCTTTGCACCTGGTTTCTTTGTTAGTGCTATAAATGTGGATTTAAGCAGGTCATTGGGCATATAACCACTGTTGTAAAAGTCATTCAGTAACTTGGTTATTATTTTTATTCCTGTCTGCTCTAGTGCCTCTATTTCTTCTATTGTTATATTATCAGGCCCAGTTGCTTTTCCTTTCTTCATGTGTTTGATGGCATCTATGATTTCCTCTTCAAGTATTGGTGGTCCATTACAGTTTTCAGTATCTGGTGTTAATTCTGGTCTTCCTCCTCCATATAGCTCACTGATGTATTCTGTCCACCTGTCCACAATTTCTTCTTTTCCAGTTAACATTTTACCTTCTTTTGATTTCAGGCATCCTGTGGTATTTTTTGTTTTCCTGCCTGTGAGTTCACTAATTCATTTGTGCATGTTTTTGCTGTCTTTATTATGAGATTCCTTTATCTGTCTGCACTGTTCATTTAACCACACTTCTTTTGCTTCTCTGCATTTGCGTCTTATTTCTTTATTTATCTTGTTATATTTTTCTTGGTTATTTTTACTCCTCCACTTGTCCATCAGTCCTAAGATGTCGTCTGTCATCCATTTATTTTTAGAGGTATTTATTTTTATATTTATTATTTTTTTTGGTGGTATTATCTCCTTAACAGTTTGGTGGATAGAACCTCTTAACATTGCCCATTGTTCATCTATACTATTTATCTTTGCTATTGCATTGTATCTATTTGTTATATTGTTCTCACAGTTCTTTGTCATTTTTAAGGAGTTCTGTACTCAGTTTGATGTTTCTCACTTTTCTGCATGCTTTCTTTAGCTTTACTCTAATTTTGCCACAGAGTGGGTTATGGCCACTATTGCAGTCAACTCCTGGCATGGTTTTTGTTGTCAGTAATGCATTGCGAATTGTTTATTGATTAATATGTAGTCTATCTGGTTAAAAGTCTTTTTGTCTGGGCTGCACCACGTTGCCAGCCTTTGGGCATGTTGTTTAAACCAGGTGTTTCCTACAACCATGCTATGTATTCTATGTATTATTAGTCAGTTTCTTCATTATATAGGAAAAGAAAAAAAAATTAAAATACACTAAATTTCTGATCTTTGTAATCATATTTTATATGATGAACATTGCTACTGATATTTGATATTTTGTAAAGTGTTATTTGTATACATGGAGATGTAGAAATCATTATACAGAAGCAGTAGCAACCACACACTGGATAATAATCTAGATATAAGTGATGAATTAATTTACAAGGAGCATTAGCCCCTTTCTAAAACCAGGCTGAGAAGGGATCCCCTGGATAAAATCAAACCGCTGATCACTAACATGACAGATAAATGCCTAACCACTTCATTACTCAGGCACCTTACATCATGAAAGGGATGAGAATATATATTCTGATCTACTAAATGTGAAATGAAATAGTTCTACAAAAAAGTTTATTTTAGCAGACTCATAAACATATATTATTTGCTGGGAAATTCTTCCAGGGAAAAAAAAAGGTATTGAATTGTATCTGAAATGTGATATACAAATTCACTGTGTAAAATGAGCAAAGGATGATCACTGTGGTAAGCATGACAGGCCAAAATTTGAAGAATTTCCAGGCTCAAGACACATCCAGGAATAAATCATCTATTTCAGCAAAACAAATGAATAGTTTGCAGAACTCTTACTCACTGGGACCATGCAATGGCTCCACTCTGAGACCAACCACTTGTAGCAGCCCGCATGAAAGCAGGGCTTAGACTGGTCTAGTTTTTCAGGACATTTTCTACCATTGCCAATTGGACTTTGCAGAATTGTGCGTCTTCTCTTTGTTAAACCTAAATTGGCATCAAATATAGTAGACAGAATTAATTAAATAATTACTTACAGAATGTGAAATCTTTTCTTTAGATGAAGACAGAGTAGTCATGTAAAAATATTACTGCAAATAATCATTCAGTAAAACAGTTGTTTGACATTATACAGTAATTTTTTTTTTTTTCAGATAAGCTTGCCAGATAAACAAATCTCAAACTTGACTTCCTTATTCAGACAGTAGTTTCATATTAGAGAATTGTTCCTGCTTTTGGCTAGAGAATTTTATTAAATAATGGCCAGAAATATTTACTAGCTGATGGACACAGAATTTTACTAAATGACAGTACAAGAGTATTACTAGTTGATGTTCAAAGAATTTTATTAGTTGATGGTTAGAGAATTTTATTTTGTCAGTTGGTGACCTGAGAATTTTATCATTTTTTTATGTAGAAAATTTTAAAACTTTTTTTTTTTCCAGGGAAGAATCTAAATGTTTCTGGATGTTTCAAAACATTAGAATAACATTTTTCTACCACATCAAAATATCAGAACAAAGTATTGTGGCATGTTTGATTTTATCCTGATGAATGTAATGAAATAAATGATTATATGTAATCAAAGGATGCTCATATACAAGTGAATAAAATAATGACTACCACCAGACAGTAATAATAACCACCACATGATAGTACATCACACAAAATATTCATGCTAAGAGTGGTAGAAAACACAGAGAGGCCACCCATGCAGGGAAATTACAGAAACCTTGAATATTCATTACATAAGCAAATCACTGAAACCCATCAAGAAATCTATTTGCTCCATCAACACTGAAAGGTATATAAGGAAGGAGACAAGACAAGTCAAGGCATGACAAGAATAAGGTAACATCTTATGGATTTTCAGAAAAAGACTAAAGTCTGTAACTCTATAAATTATCAGACTATATCTGAAAATTAGTCTGAAATGGTTGAGAAATAATCTACTCTTTTGTTGTCTATAATAGATGTAATGAAAGATCTAGAGCAAAACCTACAGAGATCTGGAGCACAACTAAGAAAATATCTAGAGCAAAACCTGCAGAGAAAGATCTAGAGCAAAACCTACATAGAAAGATCTTGAGAGAAATGAGACAACAATGAAAAACCTGAGCAACTGTTGAAAAGGAAAAAACTGCAACGTGCTTGATGTGTGTTATACAAAATCATGAAATATCAGTGAACCTGGGGGGGGGGGGGGGAGGAAATAATCACTCATTTCTATGGTAGATTTTATAGTGTGAAAGACCACTTATATTATAATGGGAGAGAAGGTGACTGTGCTGAATGGATGGTGCAGTGGTCAGAATTAGTAGTCTAGACCTAGCCAGTGCTTTACAGTACCTCCTCACCGTGCTCCCAGAAAAAAAGATGTAAAAGTTGGCTGATGTAGTGGTTTTCAATATATTTCATATGGCAATGGTGCTTCCTAAAAAGCCAGTTTCTTGGATCTGCTCCAGGAATTAAACTGCTTTAACTTACTCTTTGTCTGTGTCAGTATCTCAGGATTTTCACAGCATCAGTTGCAAAGAACTCAAGTTTGATAAAGATATCACACAAAGGCAGCAGCAACACATTAAAACTATATAAAATAGCTGAAGACAAAACCAGTCACGGACCTAATCCACAAGTAGTGCTGCATGTACTCCAGTCAGACCAGTCGGACATCAGACAGTCATTATCACAGGATATCTCACATGACACAACCATCGGCTCTGTGACTGGACCAAACAACTGAAATAAATATTTCATATTCTTTAAATGAGAACACACAAAAAAATTCTAGTTGTTTTTTCCCTTCATTTTCCTAGTTAACCGATATAACATCACATTTTAAAAAAATTCAGTTTTTTGTTTTCTTTCAAGAGGATAAATTCACTACAATTTAGCAATGAGAAGTTCAGCAAGCTCTTAACCTTTTCAGAACGGTTCTTGAAAATATCTGTCATCATTTTTTTTTTTTTTGTCTTCAGAATTATTCCAGGAAAAAAAATTAGGAGAATCCTATTGTGCTGCTTTTTAAACAATAATTTTAGTCAAAAGCCATTGAACAGAAGTTGAGCAATGAAAGTTCTCAAAATCTTGAGAACATATGGAATTCAAAAGTTATAGGTACAAAAACCAAGTTAAGATTATTCAATTCAAATGTGATATCTACCCTCATTTATGCATGTGAAAGCTGGAAATCAGCTAAAGAAATAGACAAGAAATTAGATTCTTTTGAAAACAAATGCCTAAGGAAAATACTTGGTTTAAAGTGGAATGAATTTAAAAACAACACAGAGATAAGACAGATGAGCAAACAACAACCTGTCTCATGGGTGATCAGAAAAAGAAGATGGACATATGTAGGCCATGTGTTGAGAAGAAACAATCAGAGAATACTAAAACAAGCTATCAAGTGGAGCACAACAGACCGAAGAAAAAGAGGTCGACCACATGAAACATGAGGACATTGTTAAGAGAAGCTAGTTTAGTGGGCATAACATCCCTTGATGAAGTTGAAAAACTCGCTTAAAACAGGAAAACTTGGCAAACAACTATGTGAGCCCTATGTGACGTTTAATGACACGGGAAGGATGTAAGATGTAAGAATGAAAGTTTTAAGAATGCTTGTAGTGGTAAAAAAATTTTAAAGTGTTAAAAAAACTATGCCCTTAAAAAAATTTTTTTTTAATGTGGACTGAATGACTTAATGTAAAAATGAATCTAAAAAAAAATATGTCATTTGTAGGATATCCATATAACTGTTGTAAAACTCTTGGAACAAATCATTAGCTGGGTCTTCATACCCAGTTCATATCTTTTGAAAGTACATTTTTTTGGATTAAAATTTTTAATTTAAATTTTTTATGTTTTCACTTCCTCCTCCACTGTCTGCCTTTCTCATTATCTGTCTGAATCCAACCTCCTTCCATTCCTCACTCATTCATTTTCTCATTCACTACTACAGTCACACCTACATAATCAAAAATCTTTATATTTAAAGAAGGAAATGAAACAAAAATAACCTTATGCACAAATTCTTCTTACCTTCTCACATCTATATGATTCCACAACTTCACCATTCTCATTTCTACAAACTGCATATCTTTCCTTGTGTCCTACACCACATTCAGTTCTTCCACCATTCACTAAACAGCTTGTCCAGTCTCGCATAAAAAAAAAATTCAGTTAAAAACAGTTTAAGTTTCTGATTTAGCATGACCATCTATATGAACTCTAAAAAGGAAAACACGAAGACCACAATACACCTGTATATACAAAGCCCATTTTATACACAAAGCCCATTCAGACATGGCACAAATTAAGGTACCTGTCTACACAAAGTCCACTCTGACCACTCAGACATGACACAATCTCCAGGGCATGGAAGGGAGCAAGGTTTTACTGTTTGTGGCATATCATCAGAGCCACAGTAAATTTCATCTACTGTCATTTCAGAACCATCAGAGCCAACTGACACACATCTACAGAATATAAAATTGAATATAAAAATACAGAACATAAAATCAGCCAAAATTAAAGCTTGCTTATTTCTGAGGGAAAAATCACAAACAGAAATGGACTGCTCAGGAGTTGTGGTAATTATGAAGGCAGACATAGTAGTATTATAGTAGTAGTTGTAGAAGTAGTAGTAATTGTAGTAATATGAGTACTATAAGTATGACAGTGGTAGTAGTAGCTGTAGTTTAAAATTAGCAAATATAGTAATAGAAGTAACAGAATAGGTAGTGACAGCACCAAAAGTAGTAGTAATAATGAAGCAGTAGTTGTAGTGGTGGTAGTATTTGCAGCAGCGGTAGATTGATCAGTAATATTACTAGTAGAAGTGGTTGAAGTAATATTTGAAGTACTGACAGCAGCAGCAGCACTTATTTCAGCTGTAGTAATAACAGCTGCAGCTCATTAGTAGTCATAGTTAGACTACTCCAGTCATTGCTGAAAAAGAGAGGATGATTCCATAAGCAGGACAGTTTGGATCAGACAGGTTTGCTAATAGTGAAGGCTAATGAATTGAAAGTTTTACACAGTCTAATGCCTTCACTGGTTACATTATCTTTGTAGGATATCCATATAAAGTTGGAAATATCACTTCATATCACACTTGTCATAATTCATAATTGACATACCACATTCATAGCACACAGAATCATTAATAGCTCTGATGTTTTAAACAGCTATGGTTTTCTTTAAAAAAAAAAAAGAAAGAAAGATTATGGCTTAGACTTGGATAACTAGGTTCCTCACCTAACAGTTCTGCTATGTGTACCTTCTCCACAGGTCTTGGATTGACTATGTATGCAGGGACCCCAATCTTCAATTCTCCAAATATTATAACTGCACTCTACACTGCAGACTCTAGTCTGTGTTTCCTGGCAGAAGTATTTCACAAAGATTATCACATTTTTGATGAATGTCTGTTGATGATTATAACTGATTATCTCAGTTTGATTTTTGAATGAGGACTTCAATTTGTAGATGATTATTTTAAATTTTATATATGCTGAAGATATAAGTTTTTATATGGTAATCTCAATCTTATATCTGAGTTTGATTATCTTATACATCATAGATGGCTATTTCAGTTTTATGTCTACTGACATCTTAGTTTGTATACAACTATCTCTGTTGTCTACAGGTGATTGTGTCACAGATGATAGTGTTATCAAGGGCCAGTGTTTCAAACCTGATCAAGAGCCTATTTTTCATTGATGAAGTGATTCTGGTAACTGGCTATTGAAGTAACAACCTGATAATAATTTAGGGACCAGTGTTTCAGTCCATAATGGTGGAACCTGCTAAGAAATCTACTTCTTAGATTTGCTTTTTTAAAATTTATTCCACCATTTCATCATAACATCAGCTGCCCAGAACAGGTAGTCTAGTCACTGACAGGTCCTAGAGCAAGAATAGTCACTCGCAGGTCCTAGAGCAAGAACAGTCACAGGCAGGTCTTAGAGCAAGAACAACCACTGGCAGGTCCTAGAGCAAGAACAACCACTGGCAGGTCCTAGAGCAAGAACAACCACTGGCAGGTCCTAGAGCAAGACAGGTTTCATGTCTTGCTTGCATGATCACCAAATGATTGCTCTTTTGCTTTTGCTTCTTTTGGAAATCAATCCTTTGAGACATTTTAGCTTTTAATTTACATTCCTATAATATCAAGAACAACATGATTTGCAAAAAAAAATTTTTTTCTTATATTTGTTTTTAAGGCTGAACAGAAAAATAGGAAACTGCATGATGTGTACTCTCATGTCAAGAAAGATGAATTATAGCTGATCAGGATCCTACACCCTTTCCATGAAAAGTACCCTGGAAAAAGGATGTTAGAAGAAACTGGTTAACAAGGTAGGGTTCATAGGAGTTTCCATCATGATTAGAATTCACTGAGAATCTGCTAAGGCAGCTTACAAGAAGGGCACTGACCTATCTTCTTGGGGAAAGCCTGGAAAATGAGTAAAGCTAAGATGCAGCTTGTTATCATCATCATTGTCATCATCATCAACAGGTGGAAGAGAAAATGTTTGATGTATAGCATTCAGAACAAGAGCAAAAACAAAGACTCAGAAAATGGTAGCAACTCATGTTTTCTTACTTTGTCCTGGCCAAACATGAAAGGACATTTTCGCCCTCCATTTTCAGGAAGAGTCATTATTCGTCTTTCCCGCTGCTGTACACCAGACCCACATGTGGTGCTGCACTGGCTCCACGTGCTCCACACGGTAGTTTGGCAGTCAATAGGACAAGGTATGGTACAGTTTTCTTTCCGATAGTCTGAATTGGTGGAAACAAGTAAGGAATAAAAAAAAGAGTAAGAGGCTAAAGGCATTAGTGAGTGCAATTTTTTTTTTTATAGCTGCAGGTCAAATGCTATAAATGATACCACTCAAGCTTCTCCCTTGTATTTTTTTTTTTAATAATATGTATTCATTATGTATCCCAATCTTATCAAACAAGCAATTAAAAAGAAAAACACACAAAACACATACACACAGAGGGAGAGAGAGAGAGAGAGAGAGAGAGAGAGAGAGAGAGAGAGAGAGAGAGAGAGTCGCCATCAGTAGTTATCCTGTGAGGCAGGATAACTAAGAAGCACTAAAAGGTGCATTTGAAGAAACTCTAACTTTGACTATTTCTAATCTTGTGTCAAAATTTTCTTAGACAAATAGCTCATTTTCAACACAGATTTTCCTAGTAACTTCAACCATGGCAAAATAACTCCTACAATTCTAGATAAATTACTATAATTATCTTTTATAAATTTTAAATAATAACTCAGTCATTTGCATGTCCCTTGTGGAACTTTGCCTCCCTAACAGGTCTCCTTAAGCCTCTCGGTTGTAAGCAAGATGCCTTCCTGCTGATGCATCCATTTGCAGATTATCAGTGATGTCTTGCAACCATCTTTGCCTTGGTCTTCCTCTCTTTCTTTTTCACATTATATACCCTTCCAAAACTGTCTTCTCTAAATTCTCAAGACATTTAACATGTCCAAAATATTTAAGTTTCCTCTGTTTAATCTTCTTTACTAGCTGTATAACTATGACACAAAAATAACATTTTAAACTAAATTAGCACAACAATATATGCATAAATTTGAAGGAAAATTTAGAAAATATAATTATAATTAAGTATATATATATATATATATATATATATATATATATATATATATATATATATATATATATATATATACGTACATGGTCTCTATAATGAAGTTTTAGTAACTCAAAGTTAAAGTGGAAAGGGATAGACCAGTTTTCTTTAGTGAAAAAAATGCAGGCTAAAACAACAAGACTATATTTTTCACTACTAAATAAGCCAGTTCATAATTTTTAAAATTTGACTTAAAAAATTTTTTTTTACATAAACTGGATTCTACAGTAGGTCTTACATTTTTAATAATGATAACTAATGATCATATTCCCTTGCAAATGGATGCTAGTACATAAATAAAAAAAAGATCTGGAAACTATTTTTGAAATATATTTTAACTACCTTCTCCATTACACACTGAAATGCCACTGGTTTCTTGATAATTCTGACAAGAAAAGACCATATATCTTTTCCCCATGCCACAGTATAAATGTGGATCAAGTCCAGTCACTCCTGTTTCATTGGTTCTTCTGTGACGTGCACTGATGCTTGTCAGGGACATGCTGGCAAATCTTCTGTCTTCCTGCTGAGGAAATGGTTCAATTATAGTTCAAAGTTCAGAGTTCACAAACTAAACAGACTCAGTGCTGCACAACAATTATATTTCAAATTATTGCTTAGTGTATGGAAGGAGAGACGGCTGTGTTAGAAGTACTACAAGAAATGACAGAGTTATCAACACCCATAAAATCAGAGCTGGTCAAAACATCTTATCACTAAACAGTTCTTCTAGAATCAAGCTGTTGTACCTGTGAAAGTACAGCCTGCTGAGAAGTTGCCATCTTAGGTCCAATCCAGGCAGTCAATCAAGTCACAGTAAACCATTCTCACTATGACTCTTTAACTGAATCTCACTGATACAAGAACAAGATTGGTCATTGTTTTAATGTGATGATCAGCATTTTCTACAGGTGCGTTCCTAAAATAAATGTGCACTAGCCCAGTATCACAGGGGAGCAGAAGTAAGGGTAGACCAAAAGAGACATGGAGAAGAACAACAGAAAAGATGCTGAGCAATAGAGGGCTCACCTGGGCAAGAGCAGAAAAAAAGGCGAAGGACAGGCATTTGTGGAAAACCCTTGCGGAAGCCCCATGTGCCCTGGGCACTTAAGGTTCAGAGAGAGAGAGAGAGCCCAGTATCGATTCCAGTATCGTGATATCTTAATGACTGTGGTATCTAGCCACATCTACCTGCATATGTTAGTGTGTTGAAGCCTGCTGTTGTTTAGCTTAATCAGTGACTCCAGCTACAGCAGGTAGATGTGGCTAGATACTGCAGACATTAAGATATCACTACAATACCAGAATTGATACTGGGTTAGTGCACAGTTACTTATGGAACATCCTGTATTAAACAAGTGTATAAAAAAAAGAATTGTGTTCTTTTCTTTTGCATTTGCTTGCTTTAGACTCTTTGAAGTCAATTATTTATTGGAGTGAAGTGTCCTGTGATATCCTTTATCCTTATATTCACTGAAAGTTATGCATCATCTGGTGTGCCATGTTTAGCAGGCAGATATTCTCTGTCTTTGGAGGAAGTTTTCCCAATACCAGATATTGAGTGCTTATTTTTACAGCTATAGTGACTGGAAACTACTACTAGTGTCACTCACAAACTTCTGGGTGAAAAGATAGATCAATGTCAATCACTAAAAAGGAAATGTACAAATGTACCCAAAAAAAAAGTATGTACAAAATTTTAGGACAACTGAAACTCACTCCATCCTGTGATTGGATGATGCAGTCTGACCATCCACCAATAAGAGATGGTTGCAAATTGTCACAGATACAATCTTGATGCTCATCACGTGGGTAAATTTCTGTATTACGGCATTCAGGATTGTTTTTGCTTTCATCTGAGAAGAATTGCAAGGCAAATATCTGAAAGCATCTGTCTTAAACTATTGTCTTACATGATACATTACCACACATAAGTGAACAATTTTTATGCAAGAGAATTATGGGGTTGTGAAAAAAAAAAAACATGGCATCTGATGTCTACCCATCACACTTTTCTCAGCAGCTGGCACACTACAAGCTATGCAGACCTTGAAAATGTTGTTGATTAAAAAAAAACCTCTTAAACTGACATACTTTAAAATACAAAAGACACCAATTATACCTGTGAGATTTTTCATAATTTGATGCAACAACCAAGCTCAGTTTCTTTATCTCAGGGAATAGTTCAGTTCTTTTAAGGGTAATATCCATTTATCTGCAAAACCTCGAGCAAAGGTGTTGAAAATGGATTGGTCACTTATCCCCAAAAGACTCATACTGAAGTGTTAGATGAGTCATGAGACTGAACTTGAAAGAAACAAGAAGAGAGGATGGCCAAGCACTTCCTTGTGAACACAGCTGAGGACCTGGGTGCAGGCACGAGATGTGGAAGAATTTATTGTTTTCTCAAAGGACATAGCATTCTGGAACATGTGTGAAAGGAAGAATGGACTACATCTTAGAGTGACAGAAGCAAGAACTGCTTAAAAAATAAACTGAAAAAATTAATGAAATTCTTCTTTTGATCACGTAAGTCCACATTTTTTTCAAGTTGTGGCTTGCATGAACAGCACTTGTTCTTCACAACTGCTGTAAGATGCTGCTGAAACTGTATTGAAAGTGTACTGCTCCAAGGGGGACAACTTGAAAATTTCTGGTGAGTGTGCTGCCAACTCCAACAGGGACTTTTGTCCATCATTTGCAATAATAAAGAAGAGCAAAACTGTGCATAGATAGGGCAAATTTTTTTGGTAGCTATTTCAGTTTTTAACTCTTTGGGTATTTGGACACGCGTCCTGTGTGGTTGTATCCCTGTTACGATATACTTATAGACGCGAGGCACGATGATGGTTTGTAGCTCTCTAATTTTGAAAATAATCAAAGTATCTTAAAACCAGCAGTTGACTTCCTTCAGGAATTCAGTTGTCCACATTAAGCGCGTGGTTTGAGCAGAAAACAGAGCGATTCTTTGTTCATTTAAAGCGAGTTTTTCAAAGTTTATCGTCGCTAGGCCTTTGTTTATCAACAAATATGGCTTCCAGTGCTAGTTTCTTTCGTCCAGAGCAGCATATTTCTGCATTACAAGCTCAGAATTTAATTTAAAATTGTCTAGACTGTGGTGTAGAGAATGTAGTAGTAGAAATTGTGAATTTTCGGCACACGTGGCAGTGATTGAAAGGATCTTTTGTGTTTTTTTTTGGTCCAGCAGCAAAATGTGTTAGAAGGGTAGCTGGTGATACTACTTCTCAGCTTTTTGCTAGTACTAGCTGTAATATCACAATAAGTAATGCTGGAGATTGTGTAATTAAAAAAATTAAATGTTGTAGAATGCTTCAAATTTAAAAAAAAACAAAAACCAAAACACAATGGCCTGTTTTCTGGTAAATATTAGTCAACGACCGCCCACTTGTTTTCATGTAAATATTACCTACCCACTTGGTGTTTTTAGTTTGCTGTGAATGCATAACTAGTGCATATTTTCATGTAAATTTTGTAAGATATGTTAAAGAACAGATGTTTGTGTACATTTTTATTCATTATGGAATTATATGACCAACTACAGTGGATTAACTTGATGGGTAAGTGACAAAAAATTTATTTTATTACTTCATTTTCCATTCTTTCTTCTCAGTTCTTAGCTCTTTTTTTTTGTTGTATACTAACAAAATGTTAAAAATTTTATTTGAAAAACAAAATACATTTTTTCTTCTTCAAAATAAAGTAGAATACTTCATACTACAGATCAGATTATGCCTTTGTCATTATTTTAAATGTGACAACCATCCCATTTCACATTGTGAAGTTTACCTCCCTTGGTCTTTTGAGGGAAACACCCCCAGGAGACAAAGAGTTAAATCATACCTCTCAGTCTCCTGAATCGAAATCTGGTCTTCTCACACCAAGGTCCACAGTCTGTCCACTGTGACCATGCTGTGAACTGGCATTCAGAACTACACGAGGTATAGCAAACTTCCGTCTGGTCTGGAATAGAGCCTAGCTTCTCAAGGCACACAATATTTGATACTTCGCTTGTTTTCTGGTCATCTGCCATATAGCAGGTAATATCTTGAAGAAGACAGGAAAAGAAAGTTCCATTGTAATCAATAACTTGTTTCAATTTGAATCCAAACCAGTTAGAATCATAAGAAAAATACCAAAATACTTGGATATATCATGAGGCAGTTAAAGTTACAGAACCTGACAATCACTGAAAAACTTATGAGAAAAAATACAGTGAAGTAAAGAGATAAAATATAGAATGGGCTGATAAAGTGACATGGAAAAATAAAGGCAACAGATACAATAAGATAGAAAGATCAAGGACTAAAAACAATGGAGATAATCACTTGCCAATGCCTATTAGAGTGATTTATAATGAATGAAAAATATTTGAATTAAGATTTTATTGTCTTGACAATGTTTGTATCATTCTAATTAATGATCTCACAGATGTTTATTCTCCCACCAGAACTGATAAACCATCTTACATCCTTCCTGTGCCATTAAACGTCACATAGGGCTCATATGGTAGTTCACCAAGTTTTTCTGTTTTTGGCAATCTTTTCAACCTCAACAAAGGATTTTATACCTACTAATTTGCCCTCTCTTAACAATTTTCTCTTTAGAGTTTCATGTGGTCGACCTCTTTTTCTTTGGCCTGTTGTGTTCTACTTGATAAACCATAAATAACCTGAAATCCTAAACCTGCTTTCGCAGACTACTCCATTAGAACAGACTGTGTACAAAAGCTTGGAAAGTGAGCGAAGATCAACACAATTCTCATTTCAGTGGATCCTTCTTGGAGAAGCAGCTCTCTGGCGTGACAATGGCTAAGTTTTTGATTGATGCCCCAGGAAATGAATAAAATTATGTCAGCTTAGTACACATTCTTACAACCACACTTTGGTAAAACAGAGCACCAAGGAGATGGCCTGCAATCCATGTCATTATCTTGAGAAGCCAGGTCATTCTTGACAGTGCTGCTCCCATACTAGAAAAAAGGTAAATGATGTGAATAGATCATCACCATCATCATTACTGAATGGAAGAGCAAAGAAAGTCTCATAGAATATAAAGAAAAATAACAATAATTACTCTTAGATATGCAAAATTAGCTAATCATTTCAGTTAAAATACATATTAAATGTTCTTTACAAATGGAAAAATGGGTTAACTGCTTATTTTGCAGATATAGTAAGATGTAGACCCAAATGTCAGGAATCATATGTCTCCATGATTTCTATTTGCATTTTTACTTTCTTTAAGTCTATGCCTTGTCTACTGAATCTATGGTGTGACAAGCACTATCTTGCTGGATCAGTCTCAGTTTGACTCACTGTTTCATGCTGATAACTCATTTCCTAAGCATTTGGTCTTCTTGTTATACTTATGCCTGTCTTGTTCTATTTTATGTCCTTCTTAGTATCTGTGGTTAGCTTGTTAAATGCATATGCCTTGCTTGATTTTGAGCCTTTATCTTGCTTGATCTAAGTCTGATATTTATATTTATTTAGACTTACTTCTAGCTCTGAGACCCTGACCACATAATGGAACAACAGGAGGTAGAACACAGTCACTCCAGTCTGACATCTTCCAGTAGTGAGTCTGACACACAGGCAGGCCATAGCATGATTGCTCTTCTCTCAGGTCACTGGGACATGCAAGACCTCCATTCCGCGGATACTGGAGGATGAATCGACGCCGAATTTGATTTGGGTAGATTTGTCGAGCTGATGATGAAATGCATGTTTCAGGTAATCTGTGGAGGTAGACTTACTGTAGGGGTATGGTGTATGTGGACAATATAGCAAGGTTTTCTGATTTCCTACCTTATTCCCACAAATATGGAACTGATATTCAAGCAAATATTAATAGCAATGTGTACAATGTTTAATGGTGAGTTTTGCTTCAATGACTGATACTATATTTTAAGAGGCTGTTTGTCATAATCAAGTGTCCATACATATTCTTACAATTTGGGATGAACAGAGTAAAAGGAAATATCCTACAAACCATTTTCTTCATTTGAGAGGGTTGAGTTACAAATGTCTGTTTTGGTTCACTACTGACCAAAATGCTCCTGGTTTTCAGAAAATGTTAGTGATGTGAATGGATTATCATTTAGTTAGACAATATAATTAGTGTATAAATATACAACTATACACGAAGCACTGCAATAAAGCTTGACACCAAAATGCATAAACTAGGAAAGAAGTAGGAACAGCTTTATTACTAACAATAATTCGTTAAGTAGTTTCTAATTTTTTCCTAGTTTATGCATTTTAGTTAGACAATAAAGCTGTCTAAAGTGTATGAAATATTATTTCGAGTGAAAGTTTGAAGAAAATGAATATCCTTAGAAAATGAAACAGTTATATAATCAATAAGTGGGTGATATATAAGTGATATGTGCATAATATGAAAATCAGGAAAAGAATGGAAAAAAAAATCACCTTGGATTGGTAGACACTTTTCTCCACAATCTGACCATTCTGACCACTCAGTCACATGACAGTCAATAGGACACTCTACCATGCATGACTGAGTGGATTTGGGCATGACTTTCTCCATACATCTAGACAGCATTTAACACATTTTTGTTAGTTTTACACCTCTTTTACACATCTTTTATTTTACCATTTCTGGTATCTTTATTTTTTACATATTCATTGCATTCATCAGTTGGTTTTACATTCCTATTAGCTCATTTTACATCTGTTAGTTTTATATCCATTTTTGTTTTACATTTCTGTTATTTTTACACCTTTTTTTTAGTAATTAAAGAATATATTTAATCTGAAAGAAAGCAATGCTTGTCAAAGCTATCTCCCTATAAAACTGGTTAAAAAAATAAAGATGATGATAACTATGAATGATGATGATAATGGCTATGATGATGATGATGATAATGAAATCTGTTACCTTTTTTGTAGAAAAAAATATTATTATTATTATTCTCCAGTAACCATTCTTTATAGTCTATCTTATATCTTACATCCTTCCCGTGCCGTTAAACGTCACATAGGGCTCGCAAAGTAGTTCGCCAATTTTTTCCTATCTTCGGCGAGTCTTTCAACCTCATCAAGGGACTTTATGCCTGTTAATTTGGCCTCTCTTAACAACGTCCTCTTCAGAGTTTCATGCGGTCTGCCTCTTTTTCTTTGGCCTGTGGTGTTCCACTTGATAGCTTGTTTTGGGATTCTCTGATCATTTCTCTGATCATTTCATTTATAGTCTATGCTGCTTAGTAATAACATTAATCGTTTTAGAGAGATTATCTTGTTATCTGAGTTAGAGAACTTTAACTGCTCAAAGAGCTATCAGTGCTTCTGATAATAGGCTACTCAAGATTTCACTTTAATTCAGTCAATGGGAAAATGATGAACATGTTTTTAAAATGATGAAACTTTCTTAAAGGGCTGTCTCTGGGAGTTAAAATAGCCGCCTTACTTGTTTGGACTCTAGGTTTGACCTGATGTCTCTTTTCAAGATCTTCTACTGGGAGTTATGAAAGTCATACTTTTTTCTATTCCCAGCTAACCTGATGTTTGTTTTCTTCTTCTGAGAAACATTATTCCACTTCACATTTGTGTTAAGGCCTGTTTTTATTATGCATCAACTGCAACTTAGTTCATATGTACATTGACCAGCTGATTAATGTTTGTCACAGTTCTTATAAGTTTCTTAATGACTCTTCTCAGTTTCATACTTTTAAACTTTAATAATAAATTTGTTCATTTACTAAATCAAAACTACAACTTGGGTTGTACTGTTTGCTCAGAAAATAAACTATATATTTCAGAAAATCATATGCTCACTTATCATCTGCGGCCTTGTCTCTCTTTGATGTGTAACATTCCACAGTTCTGGTTTGGGTACCTGGGCCACAATGCACATTAGGGTTATTTACATTCAGCACACACTGCCCCCAGGCGGATGTCTCCCACTGATATACTGAACAATCATAGAGAATAGGACATGGCACTGACTGACGCAATCAGCACAATCCAAGAACACATTTTCTTGTTAAAAATATACAAGAAAATGCAACAGCCATGACACATATAGAAGGCAACGAATAAGTGATTTGGAGATTTGTTTATGATGAGGCTAGATCAAGTAACCTCAAAAATCTACTTGTAATACAGAACTATACGTAGAAGGCAATGAATAAGTGATTTGAAGATTTGTTTAGGATGAGGCTAGATCAACCAAGCTCAAGAATTTACCCATGCTAGATCAAGCAACCTCAAGAATCTACTCATACTAGATCAAGCAACCTCAAGAATCTACTCATACTAGATCAAGCAACCTCAAGAATCTACTCATACTAGATCAAGCAACCTCAAGAATCTACTCATACTAGATCAAGCAACCTCAAGAATCTAATCATACTAGATCAAGCAACCTCAAGAATCTACTCATACTAGATCAAGCAACCTCAAGAATCTACTCATACTAGATCAAGCAACCTCAAGAATCTACTCATACTAGATCAAGCAACCTCAAGAATCTACTCATACTAGATCAAGCAACCTCAAGAATCTACTCATACTAGATCAAGCAACCTCAAGAATCTACTCATGCTAGATCAAGCAACCTCAAGAATCTACTCGTAATACAGAACTAGCAGGGACATGTCAAAATAAAGGGGATAACTGGAATAAAAGATTGTATAAGGATATAAAAAAAGATGGCGTTTCATTTAGCATTAAACTTCAGACACATTTTTAGAAAATGCAACAATTTATAACAGCAACTGTAGAAAAAAAGAGAGTTTAACTAATACTTGGACCACGGTAAGCCAATATCTGTCTCTGTCTGGACTTCACGCTGTTAACTCCAGATTGCACACTACATGGGTCAGGGCACAAGCTCCAGTGCCCCCAGTCTGAGAGAATGCAGTCTTCTGGGCAAGGGACATAACAATTTTCCCAGTTTTGCTCTGAGTGCAGACTCTCGTGGCAGAATCTCTCTCTGACTTTCATCTACCAAAACAAAAACAAAAAAAAAAGAAGATATTATTTAAATATCTTTGAACTATTATGCCAAAATCTCTTTCTGCCTTTCATCTACAAAAATGATACTGTTGCAATGTTTCTGAGTTACATTTATAACTAAATATAATAGATATAATTATAACTACACTCTTTTGTATCCATTTTTTTTTCAAATGAAGATTTACCACATAATCTATTAATAGTTTCATGTGCTAAATTCATGCCATTAAGCTTCTGTTGCCTCACATTTTTTGTAATCTAACATGGTATGAAATCTATAATCTAACATGGTATGAAATCTATGAAAGATAACCTGTTACAGGAACTGAGAGCTAACCTGAATGCATTATAACAATGTATCTTGTATTTTTTCTTTTAAATTTTAAATGAAATGCCAGAAAATGGTTTGTACACAAAATCATTGACACCAGACTGGAAAAAAAATAAAGAGATAGATATGAATATGGTGATAGAAGAATTTATGAAGCTGTTGAATATGGTAGATCATAATCATTATCTTCATTATCAGATGTTTTTAGATTTTAAACTTGAGCAAAGTCTCACATTCAAAAGTTATAAGCACAAAAACCAAGTTAAGATTATTCAGTTCAAAAGTAATATCCACCCTCATTTACGTATGTGACAGCTGGAAAACAACTTAAAGAAATAGACAAGAAATTAGACTCTGTTGAAATCAAATGCCTAAGGAAGTACTCTGTATAAAGTGGAATGAATTCAAGAACAATACAGAGATAAGGCAGATGAGCAAACAACAATCTATCTCATGGGTGATCAGAAAAATTAGATGGACATATGTCGGTCACGTGATGAGAAGAACCAGTCAGAGAATCCTAAAACAATCTATCAAGCAGAACACAACAGACCAAAGAAAAAGAGGTCAACCATGTGAAACTCTAAAGAGGACAATGTTAAAAGAGGCCAGTTTAATGGATATATCATTCCTTGATGAGGTTGAAAAGCTCACCGAAAACAAGAAAACTTGGCGAACTACCATGCAAGCCCTATGTGACATTTAATGGCATGGGATGTAAGATGTAAGATAATCTCACATCTGTAAAACTAAATTTTATATGCAGATATTTTTTCCCTCAATACAATTACAGTTGTGTCTACAGTATATCCTTGTGTGTTCCACTTTGCCTGCTATTTTTCTCTGACCCTGGTTTCCCTGGCACAGGAGCCAGGAACCCATTCTGCAGAATGACAAACTGAAGGGCAAAAAAAGGAGTAGGTCTACAACCTACATGTGAAGTTATTTTCACTACAGTTTTGTTACTCCAATGATTATGATGAGAAAGTAGGTTTAAAAAAAGCACAACCCTCTCCCCCCTCCACACAAACACACACATTCTGTCATTACCCCCTCTGGGTTTAGACAAAGTGCTTTCTTCAACTGGGTGCCGTCACCGCAGCCACCTCTGGTGGTAGCTTCACAAGGACCAAGAGTAACGTTCCACGTAAAGCAAGGCTCTGCTTCACATGATTTTGTCTCACTGAGATGGGGACAAGTATTCCCACCGGGACCGGGAAGTGTGAGAATTTCTCGAGTTCTAAATCTTTTGCCTGGGTAAACAACGAAAAATCTTAAGTTAAACATATTCAAGAACTTAAAAAAGGCCATTGAACTCTTATTGAAAATTCTAATTGTAATCTAATTTCTCTGTTTAAAAGAAAAATTAAATTAGTTCAAAAACATTTTGTGATGTACTAAAGATAACTTGCCTATAGGAGAACTACGTTTACTGAGGATGACAAATTAGAGTTGGCCAAGATGTGCCCTTGGAAGATAATTTGCTGAGTGAACATCAGTAGCATAGAGATCAGCATGTTCTTTGTAGTGATGGAGTCTAATAAGATTAGTTCTTAGAAGAACAATTCCAGATATTAAAGCAAACTACCAGCCATGACCTGCCACTGACCTCACATGGCTTTTTTATAAGATCTTCACAACAGTATCAGCTTCAAATAGTTCTTGCTTGGAACTACAGAGAAACCACCAGATAAAACTACATTTTAAAATCCCAATATTATTCTTACTCTACATAGCAAACAGGGGGCCAGATTAACTGAGCTAGAGTGACAGCCTGGTCATCAGAGCCAGTGAACCTGAGCAAGCCAAGATCCTATCCCACTTTTCTATTGGTTCTCCTAGAAACAGACTCAGCCTGAAGCAGGGATCATCCAGGTGGTGGAGTTTGCAGAAAAACTTTGGGTCCACTCTAGGTCTTCAGGTAAACCATCATAGTCTATTTTCATTTTGTCATGATGTTGTGTTTTCAATATCTCCATGGCATCAGCTTTTAAGACCATTCTATTCAGTGTTGCATGACAACGAAATGAAAAATGTTAGCAATTAATGAAGAAAACTGAATCTCAATGAGAGAAGGCAGAGATGTTGGTTGCGCTTGAGTGAATGGACATGGAGTTTTCGTTCTGTCCCATGAATATCAAATCATAATGTTGTGTGTGTAAGGACTTCTGCAGATGTCTTCATCAGGTGCAGTTATGCCTGTTGAATGGGTCTATTAGTCAACTGATGCATGGTACATATACTGTAAAGTCATCCTGATCAAGTTCTTGTGCTATTTGTTGTATTACCATACTCAGCACATCTTCCATCAACATCAGGTTCACAATTAAATGTTTTAAATGTTTCAGAAATGCTGGACTTTGTTCTTTTATAGCAGCATGTTAATGTCCTGGCAATGGTGAAAGACACCTGGGTTCATCTGAAGAGTGTTTTTCAGTTTGGAATGAGTATTAATACAGCGCTCACTGGAATAGATATTCTGCCACAGATAATCTTAGTAATAAATGATAATGATGATAGCAGATTGTCATGATTTTAAACAAAATTCCTTGGGACCGTACACAAGAAAACATGCTAATGTCCTCCTGTCAAGCCACAAAGACAGACTCCTCATTAAGCACCACTGTGATGGCAGATGTTGTTGGTGTCCACCTAATATACCAGACTGTTGTATACCAACCAGATTTCTAGAAGATCAATGATGAAAGTGAGGTAGTAACTTCACTAACTTTGGCTTGCAAGTCTTGGCAATCTGTGGCGATACTTTAGTATCACTAAATTATTTATGTACATATAACTTTAGTTTTTACTAAATTTATGAACAGCACTCTTTAGTTCTCATTGAATTTTAGAACATCATCCTGCAGTTCTTGCTAAATTAATGGACATCATCATTTAGTTTTCACTACAGTTATGAACATTACTTTTTTGATGTCACTAAATTTATGGAGATTACCTTTACTAATTAAATATATGGATATCTCCTTTTCTCAATAATTTATGAATATTACCTTTCAGTTATCACTTCTTCTTCTTATGCATTGTTTGTCTATATCTACAGTCCTGTCTCTTGGATAAATTTCACTGTTTTGTGTAATTCAAGTATGAAATCATAGAGCTTATCTTCTTTAGTGGTTTCACTGGGCCAGTAATTGCTTATCAGTGTCTCATAGCTGGTGCAATTTTGGAGGATATGTTCCACAGTTTCGGGCACCTGGGCTCATGTACATAGATTAGTAGTACCAACCTTAAACTTCGTACACATATGACTTCGGAGTCAGCTGTGTTCTGTTCGGAGATGGAAAATGGTGACTTGTTCCTTTCTGTTTAGCATGTGATAGTCATCATATGGTGGTGTTTGTGGCTTCCTGTAGGTTTTTATCATGCCTTTCTTCTGATTATAGGTGATTGGTATGTCTGGTTGCTCCATCTCAGTGCCCTCTTTGGCCAGACAGTCAGCTTTCTCATTGCCTAGTATCCCACAGTGGGATGGAATCCACTGCAAGGTGACTCTGTGTTGTGAGCCAATTTTTGACAAAGCATCCTTAAGGTCTGGAAGTTTATTGCACTGAAGAGCTTCCAGTACTGATACTGCATCTGTGAGAATTACTATGGCGCATGTATCAATTCTGGAGTTGATAGTTTTTCAACTGCAGCTATAATTGCCCTAACTTCTGCATCATAGTTGTTGCAGTATTTTCCAGCGGGTATGGAAATCTTGTCAGTAGTGTTGTTTGGATATTCAATATGTGCTCCTGCCCCTCCATTCTTTATGGCACTGTATGCAGATCCATTTGTATACACACATATCCAAGTGTCACATGGATATTTGTCATCTAGCAAACTAAGTGTGGCTGTTGATCCTACAAGACTGCTTTGCATCTCATCCTTCATTCTGCATATCTTTCACTTCAGTTTGAGTAGTTATTTGTGTATAATCTGCTTCTTTCCATGGTGTATACTCTGGTACAGATGATAATGGAGCAACTAGAGTTGGAAGGTCAGGCATCAGCTTACACATATGCTTGGCCTGATGAATGAAGCTGCTTCTTTTAGGCATATTAGTGCCAAGTTATTGATTCTTTCCTTCAGGGGATGGCTTACAGAGCTGAGGAATTTCTCTCCCAAGGTCATGACCTTTGTGTTTCTACATTTTTTTAGTACTTGAACAACAACCATTTTCTGCATTTCTACTACTGGTGTGGACTTTATGGCACCTGTGATAATCTGTAGTGACTGATTTTGTACCTTATCTAGATTATGCAGCATAATGTTTGATGCTGTTGTAAAATATTCTACTAATATACATCCTTGAGGATTCTTTCACTAGCTTCCCATGTGGTTCCACTCAATTTTCTTAATATGGCTAGCCTTCTTCTGGCTTTTGCTTCTGCACTGCTGATGTTTTGCTTCCAAATCAGTTTTGAGTCAAGAGTCACTCCTAAGTAAGTAGGTTGGTTGTCCATCCTTAAGTATACTTCATTTATAAAGATCTTACCTGCTTTCTGTTTAGATGAGAGAATGAACAGAGTGGCACTTGATTTCTCAGTGTTGATACTTACACACTATTTGTTCATCCATGTTGTCAAGATGTCTGCTGCTCTTTGGAATCTCTGTGTAGCAACTGTTGCAAGTTCATCTGTACACCACATGACCAGATCATCTGCATACAGTGCTGCTTTGATTCCATAGGGAAGTTCCTTGACCAGGTCATTAATGAATACCAGGAATAGTGTAGATGAAAGGACTCCTCCTTGTGGTATGCTATATCGCCGCAGTACTTTCTGGCTTTTGTGTCCATCCATTATTACTCTAGCTCTTCTGTTGTGTAATAGGACTTTATCCAGCTGTACCGTCTTTCACTCACATTGCAGTTTCTTAGTTTCCACAGCAGACCTTTTTTTTCTATACTTTATCAAAAGCTCTCTTCAGATCTATCCTTGCTGCTAGTACAAGATTTTTATCTTGGAATGCATCCTCAATCTCTTGAGAGAGATAGGTCACTTGATATTCTGTACTGTAGTACTGACTAAGCCCTGTTTGTTGTGGAATGAGAAGGTTTTCACTTTCTAGGTACCATTTTAGCCTCAGGTCAATGCATTCCATTGTTTTGCAGAGGCAGATAGTGAGACCGATTGGCCTGTAGCTGGAGGCTGTATCGCTGTTTTTCCCTGGCTTTAGCAGTGGTACCATGTTTGCTTCCTTCCAGATTTGAGGTAACTTACCTGTGCTCCAACACATATTGAAAATATCCAACAGCTTTCCTATCACTGCCATTCCCGTGTTCTTGATCATTTCATTGGACACTCCATCTGGTTCTGGTGATTTCCTTTGTTTCAGTTTACTGACTGCTAGGTCTAACTCACTGCATGTGATTGGTGCATCCATGACCTCCACTTTTCTGCTGTTGTATTTTTTGGCCAGTAGCTCTACTCTCATGTCTCCTGGTTCTACAAGATGAACTGAAAGGATCTCAATAGCACAGGGTGGACCCTTTCAAGGCAGGGGGCCTGGCATTGCATCCGCCTGGTTAGTCTTCACAGGGTGAGCACCACGTTTAAAAACTACAGATAGAGACATTTCATTAGTGATAATGCGTGGTATCCTGACTTTTACGATGCTGGCTACTTCCGACTTCAGCACCTTTCCTTGCTAGAGCAGAATGTGGTCTTGTTCAGACTGCCATGAAGACAGTGGTATAGGCTGGACTGGCCTATACCACTGTCTTTTCCAGCCTCTGGTGGCTGTACTTAATTAAGCTTCTTCTCCATGTCAGATCCAGCATGCAACGCTTGTGGCCAGATGGCTTTGAGACAGTTCCACAGAGACACTCTGACTTTAGGATGAGGAATCCAATGAGTGCCTCAATGATATCCATTCCCCACCACCTATAGTTTGCTGGCTTTGTTTTATTTACACCATTCTGACAGCCATTGTTGTAAAGACCCATAGGCTTGTCACGTCCTGGATTCATTGGTTTCACATCAGATTTTTCTCATCCCCGCCAGAGATCTCCATGTCCCCATCCATCTATCAGCCTGACATTACATTTTACAAAAATAACAATTACAATTAGTGTTGATTGCTACAGGTTTCTGGGCTACAGAAGTAGGTCAGAGTTTTTAAGCAAACAGATCTATGTTCTCTGTCTCACAAAGACTATGTTAAGATAAGTGTGTTCTTAACACAGTTGTTCCCAGGGGAAGTTATCACTAATTACATGTTATCTACCTAGAAGTACTAAGATACTCATGTCTTTTTATTTAAAAGTGTCTATAAGATGCTCATCAACAGAAAGGATGTTGAGCAATAGAAGGCTCACCTGGGCAAGAGCAGAAAAAAAGGCAAAGGACAGGCATTTGTGGAAAACCCTTGTGGAAGCCCCATGTGCCCTAGGCACTTAAGGTTCAGAGAAAGAGAGAGAGAGATAAGATGCTCATGTCTTTTTATTTCAAAGTGTCTACCTAAATGTCGTTCAGCATTGCGCTTTCTCAAATCTGGCACATCACAATCTGAACTCTGGCAAGTGCTCCACACACTCCACTGTGACACACTGCAATCCCAGGGACACTCCATTGCACATGACTGGGCCACGAGGGGTTTAGGTTGTGGGCATAGAGCATCATCCACAGGTCGCTCCACACCATCATCTGTAGGCAAATAGTTACTGACAATGATAACCAGATAGCGTGGGGTACATGTGCCTTCAATGGAATAAATTTTAACTTTGTAACTATAAATTTATATAATATATAAAGTTAAATCTTGTACTTACAAGTCACCTTGACATTAAAAAGAAAATTTTGAGACATTAGGTAACTATGTTTTATAAAAGAATGCCTCAGAAGTTGAGCTCCCTCTATCATGCCTTCGTCTCTCACACATTAGATGGGCTTGCACGCCCAATTCTTAACCCTTTACAAATAAAGTCTGCTCATTCGTTTGTTCACCTTGTTTTATATTTTACTTCATTCCTGCACTCCACCACCACCACCACCACCACCACCACCACCACCACCACCACCACCACCACCACCACCACCACCACCACCACCACCATCACCACCACCACCACCACTACCACCAACAACAATCACCAACAACCACCACCAACCACCACAACCACCACCACCACCACCACCACCACCACCACCACCAACAACAACAACAATCACCAACAACCACCACCAACCACCACAACCACCACCACCACCACCACTACCACCAACAACAATCACCAACAACCACCACCAACCACCACAACCACCACCACCACCACCACTACCACCAACAACAATCACCAACAACCACCACTAACCACCACAACCACCACCAACCACCACTACCACTACTACCACTACCACCACCACCACCACCACCATCAACCAACACCAACTACCACTACCACCATCAACCACCACCAACCACCACTACCGCTACCACCATCACCAACCACCACCAACCACCTCTACTACTACCATTTTTTTTCATATCCCATGTGAAAAAAAAGAAACTTCTTAGACGAGTTACTCCTCATCTACTCCTTTGTTTACTGTTACCGTGGTCAGTTATGTAAAATCCAATATTTTTGACAGAATCAGTCACAAGAAAGGCCGCTCAGCAAGTTCTACAACAACTAGCTCTCTGGTCCATGCCAGTCAGATGTTGGTCATCACTGATTTCCACAACCATCTATTCTTTGCTCTTTCTATAAGATGTATGCCAAACCATGCTCTGTACTACTCTTTTATTCTGTCAAGTATCTTGTTTCTTGTTTAATTTGCCTTCTCCTGTCCCTTTGTCCCTTCAGTTTTCCTGTTGTTACTAGGTGGTCCAGTTTTCACCCTCTCAAAAAGATGTCCTACAAATCTGGACAGTTGTGTTCTGAATTTTGCCCAGGCTCACTAAGAATCCCATCATTTATTTTCTTGGCTGTCCGTGGTTTTCTCATCATTCATCTTTGGAACCATATCTCAGGTGCTTCCAGCAGATTCTGAGTGTTCTTGGTTACTGTCCATGCTTCATATCCATATGATACTCTCGGTTCTATCTAACACTGAATAACTATCTTTTAGGTATTCGTTGACAGAGCTTTGTTACATAAATGTTTTTCCTCGATGCAAGAAAAAAAAGATAACCTGTCTTCACTGGCTAGTGAAATAGGACTTATTGACCTTCTGATAGACAGTGAGTGCACTATCCAGCATACCACCGTGGCACTTTAAATGAAACAAAATAATAAAAGAAAAAGATGTACATAATTTCATTCTACCTTAAAAAACAGGGATAAGCAAAAGTTTAATGTTTATACTCACCTCCAGCTTCAATACAAATGGCTCTCCTGCTCTGCATCCCAGTCCCGCAGTGATTGTATCCAGGTACAGACTGACACAGGCTCCAGTGTGACATAATCCATTTGGCACTGAAATTAGAACTAGCTGAATGTAACAACTGCATATCATTAAAATTAGTAACTATCTAACATAACAATGCATGCACATTTATAATTTCTCTCTCTCTCTCTCTCTCTCTCTCTCTCTCTCTCTCTCTCTCTCTCTATCGCTCCCTCTCTCTCACACATATACATACACATAAAAGGAAGCCTTATAACTAGTAACCAACCGTTTGCATGATCTCAATAAACTGGAGTTTTCTTTGCTTAGTTTAATGTAGTCTATGAGTTTTGCTGGGCATGGCTTCCCATCACCAAGTGGTAGCTGTATAACCTGTGAAGAATTTATTATCACAACTTATCTCTTGCAAAAGTTATGAACCTGAATTCTTCTCAAAACTAGAATGCTTAAATTTGTCTTACTTCCCCTGCAAATTCTAATGTACTGAGGTCTCAGTTCTATTGGTCTACTGCATGAACAGAGAGCAAAGATGGCTGTAAATGTGACAGCATAGCTATTGGGAGCAGTGAATCAAAGCAGGCTAAGATCTATCTACAAGCTTAGTTTGGGTTTGGCTTGCTGGGGCCTGTGGTGATCTCCATGGTGATAGTGAAAAAGTTTGCTCTTTCAGTCCACTCCATGATTTCAGTATGGCCACTATAACCCACTCCCAGTCTGTTCAGTCCACTCCATGATTTCAGTATGACCACTCCCAGTCTGTTCAGTCCACTCCATGATTTCAGTATGACCACTATAACCCACTCTCAATCTGATATGATGCTTGTGTTCCAACAATTTACAACACTGACTTTCTTAGAACATCTAGCTAACAACTGCAAGAGAATACAGACCACACAGCTATGTCATAATTTATAGGTAATCTGTTATAGTCCATTTTAAATAGTGTTCATGTATTTCAGAGTGATAATTACTATTTAGTTTCAAAGAGTCCTGCCTTAGCTATCAAAGTCAACAACTCAACATGCTAAGGATTTATGAAGTACATTTGTTAGATATAGAGGTTTATGCTGAAGAGAAATATTAAAAATAAAGTGCTGATTTTCTCTCATAATTTATTTTAGGCTTTTCAACACAGTCAGAGTAATTTTCTAATCAGTTTTTCAAAAAGAATGAAAAAGACTGAGTCTCATGAATTATCATCAGAGTCTTGTGAACCAGAACTGGTTAGGACCCTATCTCACCTTCAAATATGATTCCTGACAATAAGCTATTGCTGCAATGTAGTCTGCCTGTTTTCACCTTTTCAGTGGGAAAAAAGAATAACTATAGAGTACCAAAAACCATTACATAAATTCAGTACAGACAGCAGTGCACAAGAGACTGGATGTATGAAGGAACCTGATTATTTTCATCAGATATAAACACCTCAGCATGCTATCCTGTTTGATTAAGAATTGGTAAGTGCAAACCACTTACTTATCTTCACTGACTTAATTCTTTCACTCCTGAACTCATTTATAAGTTTGGATGAGAAATATTTGGAAGAAAGAGACTGTGAGGAAATTATTCTATAATTTTAAAACATGGGCTGAGTTAGAAATGTGTTACTTTTGATTTTATTTAAAATTTGCCTAAATTTTGCATTGAGCATTGATTCATATGGCTATTCATGACCTACTGATACTGACAGTATTGTTCTGGAGGAAAGAGTTTAAGATATCCTACATGAATGAATGCCTCACTGGAACAAAGTACAGACTTTGCAACATGTGCTTCAGGAATGTCCAGTGTTTGCTGATCTGTGGAACTAAATATAGCTACAAAGTGCAGATCTGAGGCAAAAGCTACTGCAAAAACATTGAGAAAAACCACTGAATTTACCCTAGTGACTGAGCTCTAGATATTGTGTGATCAGAACTTGAACACCAAAAGAAGAAAAGAATAACTGGAACTGCAGTGAAGAGATCTAGTGTCCTCATGATTGCGGAATTTAGAGAGAAAACTCCAGAAAAATTAAGAAAATCAACATAGCTTATTCTACTTCAGACACAGGAAGTTAGGAGTTCTTCACCACAACATCGGTGACAAAGAGCTTCAAGCCTGTGGCAACAGAAGCTTTTCACCGTGAAGAAAATAATAAAAATAAGCAAAAAGACTGAAGCTAAAAAAAAAAAGAGGATGGCACAAGACATGGGATGAACTATAGAAAATTACTGCACTAAAGAACCCAGCAAAAATTACTTAAATCCTGAAATTTACAGAGAATTAAAAAAAATACTCTGGAGCATTCCACTGTGTAACCAATAATTATCTATCAGTAGTTCTTTCTCTGTTACAGCTCTTACCTGTCTGGTTCTAATCATGAAACCATGTATGATTTGTCCATCATAACCTATGCAAGAAGTGTTGTGTGGGCGCATGGCAGACCAAACTGAGACCTGGCAGTCCTGCGGGAGCACACAGGCTCTGTACTTCTGCAGGATTGTGTGAGGTAATTTGTCAGAGCAGAAACTGATTGTGACAAAAAAGAAAATGAAAAAGTTACACCAGGAAAAACTAAAAAAACAAAGCCAATGAAAGAACTGAAATGTAATTTTAGTGGCTGTGAACGGAAGATTTAGTTAAATGACTGAATACTCAGTCAATGCAAATAGTGCAAAAATTGCACTCTTAATAAACAGGATTTTTTGTTGTTGTTGTTTTAATAACAATTCTTATGTGACAAAGAAATAATAAATGGATGAGACACTTGAGAAAAGGTAAGGTAAAGGTAAAATTTCCTCGCTTACTATGTTGCTTCTGTTGAAGGTTGTGCTTAGACATTTGTATGTTTCTGCTTTCCTAATAATCTTCTCTCCAACATTTATATAATCTGGATCATTCTGCCTCTGGTCTCTTGATATCTTCATATACTCTGTCTTATCTTGGTTAGTGGTTAAGCCCACTTTTAGTGCCACATCTCTCAGGCGTATGCAGGTATTGGTGACTTCTTGCAGTTTCCCCCACCAGGTCGATGCCATCAGTGTATTCTAGTATTTTAGCTCATTCTTCTGTACTGCTTTCTTCTTTCACTTTTCTGATTACCTTTTTCTAGTACTAGGTTGAATAGTAATGGAGATAATATATCACCTTGTTTTAAACCAATTCTTATCAGTAGTGTTTCTTTCCATTCACTAGGGAGTTTTTCTTCTCTCCATATTTGTTGTATTAGCACATATATCTGTTAATGAGATTTAGACCTCCTTTCTTAATCAATTCTGCAGCAATTCCATCTGAACCCATTGCTTTGTTATTTTGTAGAAGTTTGATACTGTAGATGACTTGTAAGTCTGTTTCCTTTATTTCAGGTTCACAAGTCTGTATTTCTTGGTATGGTAATGTGTTTATAGGCACTTCAGTTTAGTAGTTTTTCAAAATATTCTTTCCATCTAATACAGATTTTCTCTTCATTATTTATCATGTTTCCATTACCATCATTCAAGCTCTGCAGAGGTTATTTATACCCTTGCTTTACTGTTCACAGTTCTTTATATAATTCTCTGCTTTTCTTATTTTGATGGCGTGTCTGCATCTTGCTTACCATGTCTTTCATATATTGTAATTTTGTTGGGAATAACTTTTTGAGTTTCCTTGTACTGTGTGTGGTACTTCTCCTCATTTATTTTATTGTTCATGTCATTCAACCATATCTGACTTGCTGTTCTTTTCTTTATGACTGCCTCTCTGCAGACTTAATCAAACCAGTTCTTTCTTTTATTTATGGTCTTGACTCCCAGGCATTCTTCTATAGTGTTCTTTATAATGGTTGTTATATCTTCCCATCTGTCGTCAATGTTATTATTTTCTTCATTCACTTTTGTGGTTATCATATGCTTTAGCTCTTTTCTGAATTTTTCTTTAGTTTTTTTTTTCTTTTCAAAGCATCAACACAAAAATCAGTTGAACATACTCAGATATTTCACATATCTTATGCAGATCAAGAATGTGCAGATATATAGAAGTAGAATAGAGTAGATAGATATAAACTGTAGGAAATCTTACAGTATTATGGAGTAGTACACAACTGTTCAACTTTTTAAAAAACCTATATGAAAACACTCAGCGTACAGTTAGAACAAATGTGGGACACTGAACTATTCATCATAAAATCAGGAATGAGGCAAGGCTGTGTACTATCTCCCTTATATACACTGATAACTTCAGCAAATAAGTTAACATACATACATATATTTCACCACAAAGCTGCCTGACAGTTCAACTCCAGAAATAATGTCAGTAAACTCACAATACCTTTCAGAAAAAAAAATAACCAATAAGTAGACCACAAATGAACTCCTTTTTGCTGATGACCAAGTACTTATAGTCATATCAGAGAAATACCTACAGCAGAACTTGCATAACTTAACAAGGGCATATAAAGGCCACAACATGAACATCAATGTGAAAAAATGGAAGTCATGACTACAGCGAAAGAAGAAATCCCAACAAAGATCTTCCTGGATCTTTGAAATAGATGAAACATTCTGAATACCTATGTACCACAATATCATCTTCAGGGAAATTTCATACTGAGATTGAAAACAGATGCAGTGAAGTGAAACAGGTCATTGAACAAATGACATCTTTACATAAAAAACAAATACCTTACAATTGAAACAAAAAGAGCATTGTATAACACAATTTATCTCCCAGTTATATGCTATCTGTGTCAAACATAGACACTAACAACTAAACACAGAAAGAAAATTATCATGACAGAAATGAAATGTTCGAGGAGAATACTAAATGTAACAAGAAGAGACCAAATAAGAAACGACACCATCAGGGCAAAGTTGGATTTAAGACCAGTATTACACTAAATCCAGAAACAGCAAGTCAAATGGTTTAGCTGTTATATGACTAGCATCAGACAGTATACTACAAAAAACGTTCTTGCCAAGATTTGTAAGCTGCCCATGCAAAAGATGGAGTCCCAATATATGAAGCAAATTGCTGAGCTCTATCAGAATGTCTGTCCCTTCACCACTGAAAGGTATATATGAGGAACGAGACAAGACAAGACGACCTGATGTCTAGAATCCAATTTATTTACACTTCATTTGTCTAATATGGTTAATTTACACGTTTCCTCTCTGTTTCCAAAATCTGGGTCTGCTGTGAGAAATTAAAATTTTTATTTAATTTGTGATTGACGACTGACTTTAATAAATCATTTGTTCCTGTATGAAAAGATTAATAAAGTATGTTAGTGAAATGAAACATTGTTTTAAGTAAAATGTGATTCAGGATTGAAATGCCAATACATTTTTGTCTTACAAATCTTCTTATTTGATATAGGACAGGAAAAGTTTAAAATAATATTTGTCACATTGAACATTTGCTATGGTTAATATATAACAGAAAAATGAAAATGATGTATACACAAGAGATGAAGTAAACAAGACCAAGGAGTAGACCAAGACAGAGATGGAAAGACAACATAGAAGAGGATATAAAGGAAATTGGTGTCACCAACTAGAGAGAGAGAAGATTAGGAATAAAGAGGAATGAAGGTGAACTTTATCTGCAGCAATGAGCCTTAATGGCCTGGAAAGCTGAAGAAGAAGAAGAAGAAATGTGGTTAATGTATATGAAAGTAATAGTTCCATGTTTTTGATTGTCTTACAGGTCAAAGTTTACATAAAACAACTGTTAGTGTCCACAATGGTGTTATATTTTAATTATTTCTCATCTTGCACATGGGATCTTCCTTACCGTAAACTCGTCAATACACCTTTACTTTGAAGACATGTGATCTCTCTACTTTGATAGCCAATCAGATTGCGGGCTGTGATGTCAGTCAAGTATGACCCACCTGTAGATACACAAGGCAGCCAGTCGGAGAATTTGTAGGTGTAGGAATTTGTGCAGTTTTCACACACTGACATTTCAGAGAGCACTGGACAATGATTACCACGATGACGTGGTGGAATGATCACATGTCTGACCCGTGTCTGGTTGGATGTCTGACATGTTCGGTCACACCCTGACCAATCAGAGTAGTCACTGACTACACAGTTTTGCTTGCATAATAGCTCGCAAGACTGGCTGGTAACAGGCATTGGCTCCTCAATCTGGCATCTTGCAGGATTGACCCTGCCTTGCTTATCCTTCCTTTCACAGGTCACATTTCTGTACTGTATACCACTGTTTCTTCCACAACTTTTGGCACCTGCAGATCATATAATACATGACACTATGATACATGTCTCTATGATATATGACACATTTTGAGAAACTGCTTAATGAGTTTTTTATCAAGCAACCAAAATGTGGAGGTAACTGTGCTGGACCAGATATCACGGGCCAGGGAAGCACAGCTACCCAAGAATCAGTCTTATCTGCCTACAAAGCTCCAAGAAACAAGATCTTGAAATAAATGGAGTTTGCCAAAAACCCAGCTTCTTGGGGCTTCTGTTGGAGTGAAAGAATGTCACAAGAGACATCTGTCTCTTCAGCTCCATACCTGTGTATCAAGATCTTGACCATGGGGATGGCTGCAAAGACCCCAGGTTCTCTGTTAAAAAGAGAACTAAATATGCAATAAAAATTCAAACATAACAGGAAGAAAAACTGAACAAACTGGTTTTTTTTAATGGACAAATTATATATGCGTAGCTGCATAAAATGTAAGAGATTTGAACAAAGTAACTGAGTTTTTCCTAATTAAAAGATTTACTTGTTTGTAGTTTTGACACCCTTATTTATGTTTGCAAAATCTGGAAAACAGCTATGAGAAATAGACAACAAATTAATCTCTTTTGAAAAACAAATGCCCAAGGAAAATAGTATAAAGTGGAATGAATTCATGAACAATGAAGAGATAAAGCAAATGAGCAAACAACAACCTGTCTCATGGGTGATCAGAAAAAGGAGATAGACATATGTAGGTCACGTGATGAGAAGAAACAATCAGAGAATCCCAGAACAAGCTATCATGTGGAACACAACAGGCTGAAAGAAAATAAGTCAACCATGTGAAGCTCTAAAGAGGACATTGTTAAGAGAGGCCAGTTTAGTGGGCATAACATCCCTTTAAGAGGTTGAAAAGCTTGCAGAAAACAGGAAAACTTGGCAAACTACCATGTGAGCCCTATGTGATGTTTAATGGTACAGGAAGGATATAAGATGTAAGATTCAAGCTATTATAGCTAATGAAACTGGTGCTCTAGAAGATATAAAACAAATGTAAACATTTAGAAAAAAAATAAACAGAAATGAGTGGATGTGTCATATGAGGGCATGTCAGTCAATCTGATCCACATGCCAATGATTTCTAAGACAACCGGATGTGCATCAAGATCTTGTACTGAAGTGTTCTTAAATACATGGCTCATAGTCCAGAAATAATTGTATTAATAATTATGTATATCTTACATCCTTCCCATGCCATCATACATCACATGGTGTTCACAGTGTGCCTTGCCATGAATCTCTATTCTCTGCAAGCTTGTCAGTCTCATCAAGGGTTTTGATGCCCACCATTTTATGAGTGTTCTGTATAAGGTCTCTTTTTTTTTTCCTGATGTTTCCCATTTGATGGCTTGCTTTGTAACTCTTTTCTTCATTGCTGCTGAGACTTTTATTCTGCATGTTCATTTCTCTTATCTCTATTTTAGGCTTGAATTTTCCATTGTATGCAGAGCTTACACATGCATTTGTAAGGATGGGTATTACATTTGAGTTGAATATCCTAATAGTTTAATAAATAAAAAAATATTCATTCAGAAGAGTTACCTCATTCAGAAGAGTTACCTCGTTCAGAAGAGTTACCTCGTTCAGAAGAGTTACCTCATTCTGAAGAGTTACCTCGTTCAGAAGAGTTACCTCATTCAGAAGAGTTACCTCATTCAGAAGAAGTACCTCATTCAGAAGAGTTACCTCATTCAGAAGAGGTACCGTTCAGAAGAGTTACCTCATTCAGAAGAGTTACCTCATTCAGAAGAGTTACTCATTCAGAAGAGTTACCTCATTCAGAAGAGTTACCTCGTTCAGAAGAGTTACCTCATTCAGAAGAGTTACCTCATTCAGAAGAGTTACCAATTCATAATTTAAATTATCTTTTATATTTCTATCATAGCACTTAGGGAACAAAAAAAGATGAAACTAACATCTAAATGAAATATGTCATCTGAATCTGTAAATAAAGTTTTTACAAGTTTTTAACCTTTCAAGAATGGACAAGAAAGACTGACATACAAATGTTCTTTTATACCTGGAGCAAGTCTACATGAACTCCATTGATCAATCACCCATTCAACATCGCTGGGTCTGGAAGTGACAGGAAAGTCTTGTTCTGCTTCAGACTTTAGACCTTTAGTTTCATCTCCAGGCTGATAGTAATCAGAATATTCTGGAGAATGGCTTTCAGAATTTGCATCCCATTCGTCGTAAGACTTCAGTATAACCTTTTCAGTACAAGGTTTATCACATTTGCTGTCAGTTGCTGGCTTGAAATCTGGCAAATTAACATGACATATTGGAATACTGTTTGGCTATAATGTACATATACAGAAAATCATTGAGCATACAGAAAATATCTTCTTATCTTATATCCTTCCCGTGCCGTTAGACGTCACATAGGGCTCGCAAAGTAGTTTGCCAATACTTCCTGTCTTCGGCGAGTCTTTCAACCTCAACAAAGGATTTTATGCCTGTTAACTTGGCCTCTCTTAATAATGTTCTATACAGAAAATATAAACTGCTAAAAATATTGTCATAAAACCATTAATAGCCATTAGATGAGGATAATATAGCATTCAGTGCTGTCTCTTTATCATTTTATAGCACACAGCGAAAACAATGAATTGAGTTCTGCAAAGTAAATTAACAGAATAATTAGGAGGTTGTTATTTTCTCATTATTTGTCTTTCTCTCACATCTGAAGTGTTTGTTAATTTTAGAGGTTAATACTATCTATTCTGTTCTCTCCGTCTCTCTCTCCCCCTCCATACATTGCAAATAGAAGTAGTCTTTACTATGCTATAAAAACATCATCATCATCACCATTATCATCATCATCACCATTATCATCATTATCATAATTCATCATCATTGCCATCACAGAACGTAAGGTTGAGATCTAAGAGGCTTTTGATATTCCCCATCATGACTTTCTTATACTTCAGATTCTTGTCCAAAAGTTGCATCTGATTTTGCTTGTCTTCTTTCTCCACATGTAGTCGTGTTTCCTGTCCATTTTGGTAATCCATTCATTTTCATGTGTAGAGTATGATCAACATACACCACACCCACTGCTTTATCTCTTGTTTACTTCATTTATTTTTATATGTTCCTCAATTTCTGTTTCTTCTTCTTACATTCTTCTCATGCTGGTGAATGTCACATAGGACTCACATGGTAGTTTGTCAAGTTTTCCTGTTTTCAGCAAGCTTTTCAATCTCATAAAGGGATATTATGTCCACTAAACTGGCCTCTCTTAATGTTGTCCTCTTTAGAGTTTCACATGGTCACCATCTATTTCTTCAACCTGTTGTGTTCCACATGATAGCTTGTTCTGGGATTCTCTGATTGCTTCTTCTCGTCACGTGACTGACATATGTCCATCTTCTTTTTCTAATCACCCAATAGACAGGTTGTTGTTTGAATCTGTCTTATCTCTGCGTTGCTCTTGAATTCATTCCACTTTATACCAAGTATTTTCTTTAGGCATTTGTTTCCAAAAGAGTCTAATTTGTTGTCTATTTCTTTAGTTGTTTTCCAGCTTTCGCATGCATAAATGAGAATGGATATTACATTTGAATTGAATAGTCTTAACTTGGTTTTTGTGCTTACAACTTTTGAATGCCGTATGTTCTCAAGATTCTTGAAGGTCAATGCTGCTTTTGCAGTTCTAATTCTAATTTCCTTTCTGGTGTCACCATTCTGGTTTATGTAGCTGCCAAGGTATGCAAAACAGTTTACTTCTTCAACAGCTCTTCCTTCTTTGCATATTTTTCCTTCTTGATTAATGAGAAGTTCATTATTTTTGTTTTGTCATTGTTAATTTCAAGTCCTATTTAGTACCCAGTGAAGACAGGGTATCTGTTTTTTCTTGCATCAATTTCAAATTGTCAGTGATAAGAGTTATGTCATCAGCAAAATCCAGATCGTCTAGTTGGGTCCCGTGTACCCAGTCATTACCTGTGTTACCTGTGCAGCAATGTTTCATTATAAAGTCTATGGCAATCCAAAAAGCAAAGAAGATAGTATACATCCTTGTTTCATGCCTGTCTCAATTTGGAACCATTTGTTCATTCATTCTTCTGTGTTGACTGCACAAACATATCCATTGTAGAAATCCTTAATGATGTTGACAATTTTAGATGGTATTCCATATATTCTTAAAATTATCCACAATGAATCCCTGTGTATGCTACAAAATGCCTTTTTTCAAAGTCTATGAAGCTCAAGATTAATCAATTTCTGTTTGCCTTATTCAAATTTATCAAGTTTATCAAAATTTATCAATATTCTTTTCAATGTTCTGCACTGAGCTATCTAATCATGCTCTCTCTTTTAGTGTTATTTTTCCATAGTTATGCACTAGAAATTTTCAGCAAAAGAAAAAAAAAACAAAGTAAACGTTTTAATGAAGCAGTAAGAGTGTATTCAAGATCAGGTAAATTTATAATTCAGCTGCTAATTCAGTCAGCCAACCTGAAAATATGTTCCATGTTACTTATGGAAGGGACCAAAAGACAGCAAGCCTGAGGCTAGGTACTTCATCACTAGAACCTGAGCCTTTGAAAAGTTTGAAGTGTTTAGTGGTCCTTGCACATAATATGTAACAGGACTGAATCAAATAGGATAACAGTGTCTGTTCAAGAGCTGCTGTTTTTTGGCTATCAAAGCAGAAAGACCACATGAGAAGGATGGCTTTGAAGCTTTCATAGTGTGAAGAAGGACTGGGAGAAGTTAAGTGACTGGAATAGTAAACCTATAAATAAATTACTGTTTCATTTATTGATGTTTAGTGGCTGAATTGATAATACATTGAACTCTCATGGCTAAGCTTTTGCTCATCCTACTGGAGTCCAGGGTTCAATTCAGTCATTCTTGCTCTGTTTTTCTTTCTCTCTCTTCTGAAATACTTTTTCTGTATTTTTTTGTTTTGTTTTTGTCTAATCATACAAATTTCAATTTATCAGTTTGCCATTTGATGTAAATCTCTGAATATATGTACACAAACTGATGACTTGGAAATATCAAGTTTGTTGTTGAAAACATTAAGTAGTTTTTCATTGTGCACACACATTAAAAAAAAAAGTTTCCTGTACAAACTGTTTATCTGCAAGCAAAAAGTCATTCATTCCTTTAATTATCATTTTAAAACATATTTGGAAAAGCAGAATTAAGAATTTTTCTTGACAAATCATGACTTGTGAACCAACTGTCCAGTATGATTTCAAAATGTTCTGTACCAGATATGCAGTGTAAAAAGAGGTTATAATATAAAACCAGTGCACCACAGCTGATCAAAATGTTCTGTACCAGATATGCAGTGTAAAAAGAGGTTATAATATAAAACCAGTGCATCACAGCTGATCAAAATGTTCTGTATGGGTCCTGTGATGCTATAGAATATGATGTTCAATTTATGTGCTTCATTTTCCTGATCATCTTCTTTTTCTTTTTCTTCTGCGTTCAAGGTTGTTGGTCACAACAGATCCTGATCTCTGTTGACATGTCAAAGCTTGCAGTCCTCTCCAGATCCTGATAGAAGCCACATCTGATTTTGTGCTGTCTTCTTTCCCCACATGTAATCATGTTTGTTGTTTGCACTGTCTTCTTTCTCCACATGTAATCATGTTTGTTGTTTGCACTGTCTTCTTTCTCCACATGTAATCATGTTTGTTATTTGCGCTGTCTTCTTTCTCCATATGTAATCATGTTTGTCATTTGCACTGTCTTCTTTCCCCACATGTAATCATGTTTGTTGTTTGCACTGTCTTCTTTCTCCACATGTAATCATGTTTGTTGTTTGCGCTGTCTTCTTTCTCCACATGTAATCATGTTTGTTGTTTGGGCTGTCTTCTTTCTCCACATGTAATCATGTTTGTTGTTTGGGCTGTCTTCTTTCTCCACATGTAATCATGTTTGTTGTTTGGGCTGTCTTTTTTCTCCACATGTAATCATGTTTGTTGTTTGGGCTGTCTTTTTTCTCCACATGTAATCATGTTTGTTGTTTGGGCTGTCTTCTTTCTCCACATGTAATCATGTTTGTTGTTTGCGCTGTCTTCTTTCTCCACATGTAATCATGTTTGTTGTTTGCGCTGTCTTCTTTCTCCACATGTAATCATGTTTGTTGTTTGGGCTGTCTTCTTTCTCCATATGTAATCATGTTTGTTGTTTGGGCTGTCTTCTTTCTCCACATGTAATCATGTTTGTTGTTTGGGCTGTCTTCTTTCTCCACATGTAATCATGTTTGTTGTTTGGGCTGTCTTTTTTCTCCACATGTAATCATGTTTGTTGTTTGGGCTGTCTTTTTTCTCCACATGTAATCATGTTTGTTGTTTGGGCTGCCTTCTTTCTCCACATGTAATCATGTTTGTTGTTTGCACTGTCTTCTTTTTCCATATGTAATCATGTTTATTGTTTACCCTGTCTTCTTTCTCAATATGTAATCATGTTTGTTGTTTGCACTGTCTTATTTCTCCACATGTAATCATGTTTGTTGTTTGGGCTGTCTTCTTTCTCCACATGTAATCATGTTTGTTGTTTGGGCTGTCTTCTTTCTCCACATGTAATCATGTTTGTTGTTTGCGCTGTCTTCTTTCTCCACATGTAATCATGTTTGTTGTTTACCCTGTCTTATTTCTCCACATGTAATCATGTTTGTTGTTTGGGCTGTCTTCTTTCTCCATATGTAATAATGTTTGTTGTTTGTGCTGTCTTCTTTCTCCATATGTAATCATGTTTGTTGTTTGCACTGTCTTCTTTCCCCACATGTAATCATGTTTGTTGTTTGCACTGTCTTCTTTATCAATATGTAATCATGTTTGTTGTTTGGGCTGTCTTCTTTCTCCACATGTAATCATGTTTGTTGTTTGCACTGTCTTCTTTCTCCACATGTAATCATGTTTGTTGTTTGCACTGTCTTCTTTCTCCACATGTAATCATGTTCGTTGTTTGCACTGTCTTCTTTCTCATTATGTAATCATGTTTGCTGTTCATCTTGGTAATCCATTCATTTTCATGTGCAGGATTTTTACAGCATGATGGGAAACAATGAGTCTTGTGTTCTCCGAAGTAAATTAACACACTAGCTGGTGGTGGGGATGTTGTTACAAGATCTTCACTACAGCTTCCTCTTCATAAGATTCAGATTTGCAGGTTCAGATTAATATAACTATGAAAGTAAGATTCTTCTTTGTTCAGTTTCATACATCCAGGTATCTAGACAAGAAAACAAGTCACTTTCATGGATATTATAATCAGCGGGAGACCTTTATTTGTGGCTCATAGTTTTCTAACCATGGTCTTTCCCTGAGGCTTCTTTCTCCACATGTAATTATATAATCATATAATAATAATAATATAATCACATGTAATCATATAATCATAATCATGTTTGCTATTTGCACTGTCTTCTTTGTCCATAATTCTTTGTGTAGAAGAGTTCTAGTGTGCAGCCAGTTTTCTGAAGTCTGGGACTATTTTGGTGTGTGCAGAATGGGGTTCTGGTATTTTCTGTTCCATATTTTCTCACTTCCACAGACAAAAGCAATCTTCTGTTACATAGTTTCTTACTTACATAGACAATGGTAGTCTTCTGTTACATAGTTTCTTACCTACATAGACAGTGGCAGTCTTCTGTTACATAATTTCTCTTTTCCACATACAATGGTAGTCTTCTGTTGTATAATTTCTCTTTTCCACAGACAATGGCAGTTTTCTGTTGTATAATTTCTCTTTTCCACAGACAATTACAGTCTTCTGTTACATAATTTCTCTTTTCCACATACAATGGTAGTCTTCTGTTGTATAATTTCTCTTTTCCACAGACAATTACATTCTTCTGTTGTATAATTTCTCTTTTCCACAGACAATTACAATCTTCTGTTGTATAATTTCTCTTTTCCACAGACAATGGCAGTTTTCTGTTACATAATTTCTCACTTCCACAATCACACTGATGCAAACAGTGATATACATAAGTTAAGGATATTAAAATAATTTCTGACTGATAAAAATGACAAAACGAACATAAAAAGTGATAGGTATACCCAGGTTGCAATAATCTTCTAGAACACGTTGACCTGTCTTAATGAATATGCACCAAACTTCCCTGTACTTTCTTCCACCTGGTCCACAGCTGGTGTGCTGGCACTCACCCCAGGGTCCTGGAAAATAGAAAAGAATAGAATATTTCAAACAACCATAAATCTGAGAGGACGAGAACGAATAACAAATATTTAATAAATATTAATATAGAAATGAAAGAATACAAAACACTTTTAGAGCCATATCACTGGATATATGGAAGTCAATATTAATGCAGCAAGGGAGATAACAAAGGATTTTTTCATTTTAATAATTACATCCCTGGAGATATGTTTTTGCAGAATAGTTTTATCATCATCATCATCGTGTGTCGTCCTCGGTACCAAGGTTGGCGGTAATGAATCTCCAGCTTCCTTGTCCCCTGGCTTTGATTGAGTACTTAGACAGGCTACTTCCTGTCCGCTCTCAAATGTTGTTTTCCCATCTACATCTATCTACTTCATGCAGTTTTTGTCCTTCCACATTTCCTTCTAGTATTATCTACATCTATCTACTTCATGCAGTTTTTGTCCTTCCACATTTCCTTCTAGTATTATCTACATCTATCTACTTCATGCAGTTTTTGTCCTTCCACATTTCCTTCTAGTATTATCTACATCTATCTACTTCATGCAGTTTTTGTCCTTCCACATTTCCTTCTAGTATTCAGCATATTATTATGTCTTTTGATGTGGCCAAAGTATTTTGTTTTCTTGATCCTTATTTCTGCACTCGTAGTTGTTTAATACTAGCAAATTTATTCTTTTTATTTTCCATGTTATATGACCTACTATTTAAGTGGAACACAACAGGCCAAAGAAAAAGAGGCAGACCGCGTGAAACTCTGAAGAGGACATTGTTAAGAGAGGTCAAATTAACAGGCATAAAATCCTTTGATGAGGTTGAAAGACTCCCCGAAGACAGGAAAAATTGGCGAACTACTTTGCGAGCCCTATGTGACGTTTAACGGCACGGGAAGGATATATATATATATATATATATATATATATATATAAGATGACCTACTTTCTTGTAGATCCACATTTCTGACGCATTTATCAGAATAATTTTCTAGAGAAATTGAAATCAGTAATGCAAAATTTTGGTGCAGCAGGGCAGTGAAATGTTAGCTTTCTGTTCCAGTGGCTCAGTTTTTAAATTAAGTACTCGCTTTCAGTCATCACTGTCTTTTGCTCACTAACACTAGTGTGTATTCCAGAGAGTTTACAGGAAAGATGTCATGCAGTCAAAATGTGGTTAATTCTGTAATAAGAATAAGATCTGTAATGTCAAATAATTCCTGTGATTTTTTTTTCACTCGAGTAAATTATAAAGTGTTTGAAATTAAAATTTATGAAAATATCATATATGAAAAACAAACAAGCAAAACAAAAAAAAAAACAAATAAAAACATGTGGTAGATAGAAATTAGGAGAATGTTATTCTATAATTTAAAAAACAAAGGTTGGATTAGAAATGTGCTATTTTTCATTTTGCTTAGACTGTCTAAATATTGCATTGAATATTGATTAGTGTTATTCGTAAAAATTCGGTATGATGGATGTATCAAAACTGTCAGAGTTTGTTTAGAATGAAAGAGTTAATTAATCTTTAACGTTTTTTTCAGCTTTCCAATGGTGCAACATCCAACAGCAAAATAGGTATGTTCTTAAATTTATGCTACATGTTTGGTATTATGTTATGATTCATGATGGTTATTGTGTTGTGATACATGATGGTTATTGTGTTGTGTTGTGATAAATGGCATTGATGATATATGTGTTTGGATATCGTGATAAGATATCTGAAGGGTAATACATTATGCATAGGTAATACATTATGCATATAATGTATATCACGTCATGGTTTTCATGTTTATCTTGTATTGTGTATCAAATGACGACGTGTAATGAGCATCCTGTTACCATATGTAACGTGTATAGCATTTTGTTTTATGTGGTGTGTGTCATGTAATGATATATGATGGGTATTCCTTACTGAGACATCAGATATGCAGGAAACTCTCTACTGTAGAGAGCGGAACAACAACACAACTCTTTCAGATCATCAGAGGAAGTACCCCCACCCCTCAGACAAGTGTTTCGGCCCTATTAAACTCCTGACACTCTAAGGGGGGTGGGCCCCTCTGGGTCATGACTCCCAGAGGTCTTGTGAGTTGTTGCTTTTTTTTTTTCTTTCCGGTCCCGGGATAGAACCCGTGATCTTCCAGTTGCCACTGCACTTTTGAAGTGCATCTTTAGCGATTTAGCTACGGAGGACTGGTATTGGTTGTGGCAAATGAAATTACTTATGTTCCCAATGCTTGTTTCGCATACTCCTCAGCCAGCATGAGCCATTTTCTGCTGTTTCTGAAAGGCTTCTCAATGCCCTTGCTCTTGCTTGTCCCTTTATGCCCAGTTGCTTACATAGGTGGTATGTTGATGTTGCTACGAATCCTCTTGCTCCCACTTCTACAGCGATCACTTTTGCCCTGATTCCTGCCCCCTGCCTCAGTTGCTTGACCAGATCATTGCACTTCTCAAATTTGAATAAATGCTGTTCCTCTATTCTAGTTTCGTACGGAACCGTAAGCTCGATCATGATTAATTCCTGTTTTTCTGTGGAGTACACTACAATGTCTGGTCGGATTCCTGTGTTCTTGATGGCAGTCGGGTATTCTCTTCTTCCTGGAAGGTCCGCTATCATACCCCAGTCATTTGTACCATCTAGCAGTGAAGGTAAGGGAATGTCCCTGATTTCAATATTTGATGTCGTACCAGCGCCTATGAAGTATCAGAAATGTTTAAACAGTGAAACTGAAGACAATTTAGAGGGTAATTAATTTCTTTAGCTTGTACTTCTCACTCATTCACTTTCTTTCCATCTCACCTACAAATTAATGGTTTTTGTTTTTCAATATGTTCTTCAAGTATTATTCTTAGAGTAAATATCTGGTCGAGACAGCTTCTCCCTTTTCGAAATCATCATGCACATTGCCCATAAAAATGACCAACATATGGATACATTGCAGTATCCACTATATATTTGAGTCTATTCAGAATAACTTTGCAAAATACTTTTGACACAACTGATACTAAGGTCACTCCACTTATTGCAGTCGCTAAGTTTGACATTTTTGGTATTTTAACCATGATTCCTTTCTTCTATTTAGAAGGGACCTTTTGTTCTTTCCAAATTCTATTAAACATTCTCTGAAGTTGTCTCATGTTGTCACTGTTGACAGTTTTTACCATTTCGGCTGTTATTTTATCTTCACTTGCAGCTTTGTTTTTAGCCATTAGATTTACTGCTGTTTCAATTTCATGCAATTTAATTTCATCTAGGTTGACATTTAGCTGTGGGATTGGTAAGTCGATTTCAATTCTTTTGGGTGTGGTCGATTAAGTATTTCTTGGAAGTGTTCGGCCCATCTTTGCTTTTGGCCTTTACTTGATGTTAATAGGATTCCAGTTTTGCTAAAGATTGGTCTTTCTTTAGATGTCAGTAGTACCCGTTAGCCTCTTTTGTATGTTATATAATGTTTTGCTGTCTCCTGTTTCTGCTTCTTTCTCTGCCTCTTTCGCCATATTGTCTATGTATTCTCTTTTATCCCTTCTAGCTGAACTTTTTACTTTATTTTTTTTATTTATTTGTATGTTGCTTTACATTCAACATGGCTGATTTGGCTGCTCGTCTTTCATGTATGTACTTCCATGTATAGTTTACCTTCTGTTACCTATCCAAGCTATGGTATTTTCATTCACAAAAAGCAGTTAAGCGTTCTGTTTTATTTAAACACAAACTTCTGGTTGTAATGTCATTCCCAGAGACCTTCTGTTATTATAGCACGATAAAATTGCATACAATTTCTTAATCATCTGAATATCTCTGTTCTTTAGTAGTTAGTTTCCATGACAACACTAAACAATCTGGCATTAGTATCCAGCTCTGTGACTATAAACCAGATTTCTCAGACATACCTTAAGACTCTTATCAATACAAGTTGGCCAGAGGCATTAAGTCTTTCTTACCAGTTGATACAAGTGGAGTTGAAATATTGAACTCTTTCGTATCCATTTTTTTGTCGTCAGCGAAGACCAGCTATAGCAGGATTTCGTTCATTCTTTAGCTTTCGTGCTTTATTTTCTTATATTAAAATCTTTTATACTCTGGATTGTAAAGGGTTAAATTCATTTATTGCAGCGAGATATCTCACTGACATCCCTGAGGTAACTAACCAAATCTCCATCTGTCTCTCTCTCTGTCTGTCTCTGTCTCTGTCTGTCTCTCTCTCTCTCTGTGCCTCTGACTCTCTCTCTCTCTGTGCCTCTGACTCTCTCTCTCTCTCTCTCTGTCTGTGCCTCTGTCACTCTCTCTCTCTCTCTCTGTCTGTGCCTCTGACTCTCTCTCTCTCTGTCTGTGCCTCTGACTCTCTCTCTCTCTTTGTCTGTGCCTCTGACTCTCTCTCTCTCTGTCTGTGCCTCTCTCTCTCTCTCTGTCTGTGCCTCTGACTCTCTCTGTCTCTCTCTCTGTCTGTGCCTCTGACTCTCTCTCTCTCTCTGTCTCTCTCTCTGTGCCTCTGACTCTCTCTCTCTCTGTGCCTCTGTCACTCTCTCTCTCTCTGTGCCTCTGACTCTCTCTCTCTGTGCCTCTGACTCTCTCTCTCTCTCTGTGCCTCTGACTCTCTCTCTCTCTGTGCCTCTGACTCTCTCTCTCCTGTGCCTCTGACTCTCTCTCTCTCTCTCTGTGCCTCTGACTCTCTCTCTCTCTCTCTCTGTGCTTCTGACTCTCTCTCTCTGTGCCTCTGACTCTCTCTCTGTGCCTCTGACTCTCTCTCTGTGCCTCTGACTCTCTCTCTGTGCCTCTGACTCTCTCTCTCTCTGTGCCTCTGACTCTCTCTCTGTGCCTCTGACTCTCTCTCTGTGCCTCTGACTCTCTCTCTCTGTGCCTCTGACTCTCTCTCTCTCTCTGTGCCTCTGACTCTCTCTCTGTGCCTCTGACTCTCTCTCTCTCTCTGTGCCTCTGACTCTCTCTCTCTCTCTCTGACTCTCTCTCTCTCTCTGTGCCTCTGACTCTCTCTCTCTGTGCCTCTGACTCTCTCTCTCTCTCCTTTGTGCATATCAACAGGTTTGTCACTGAACATCCCCCATGCCAGGATACCAGACCATCAAACATCTTTTCTCTCCGTCTCTTCTTCCTTCGATTTTCCCTCTTGCCATTAGGTGCTCTAGCTTGTCTCGCCTACAAACATGAGCCACAAATCTGGATTATCGCTTTCTAATCTTCGTTATAATTTTTATTGTTTCTTGTGGCTCAGACATTTCTCGTTCTAAGTAACTCATTAACGTCTAAAACTCATCAACAAGAAATGGGAAACATCGATTAAATTTTATCTCGATTCCAAACCTGTCTAAACGGCACAGGATGATGAGGACGCGCGACCCGTTTGGTAATACATAATAGGCTTCACGCTGAGAAATGGGAAGTAATCGCTGTCCGTCATTACATGACTAAGGGAGATAATAGCAGAAGGCTACAACTGAAAAGTGGATTATGTTATGAGGCAGAGACCAGCAGCGTTGTGGTGTGCATTAAACACCGGCTTCTCACTCGGTTAGCACTGGTTCGACTCCTGATAAGGTTTAAGTTTTGTGGCTTGCTACTGCTCTAAGTTAAATTTTAAAAATTCCCTTCCTATGTCAATATGGCTTATTGGGGCATACGGTACTAGACCTGTATTTCCAAGACCACCGGCACATGAAAGTGTGATGTGATCAGTATTACACTTTCCTATATTTCTCTGATACCCATTTTTAGAGGATGTGTGTTTGTTTCTTCGTTTGTTTGTTTGTCTGTGTGTGTGTTTGTGTGTAAAAAAAAAGCCCACTGCTGGGAAGTAGTGGAAAAATCCCACTGAGAAGTATTTACTGTTAACTGCAGGCATTTATGAGAAGTATTTCCTGTCAACTGCAGGCATTTATGAGAAGTATTTACTGTCAACTGCAAGTATTTATGAGAAGTATTTACTGTTAACTGCAGGTGTTTATGAGAAGTATTTCCTGTCAACTGCAGGCATTTATGAGAAGTATTTACTGTCAACTGCAAGTATTTATGAGAAGTTTTTACTGTTAACTGCAGGTGTTTATGAGAAGTATTTCCTGTCAACTGCAGGCATTTATGAGAAGTATTTCCTGTCAACTGCATGCATTTATGAGAAGTATTTACTGTAACTGCATGTATTTATGAGAAGTTTTTACTGTTAACTGCAGGTATTTATGAGAAGTTGTTATTGTTAGCTGCAGACATTTATGAGAAGTATTTACTGTTAACTGCAGGTATTTATGAGAAGTTGTTATTGTTAGCTGCAGACATTTATGAGAAGTATTTACTGTCAACTGCAAGTATTCATGAAACGTTTTTACTGTTAACTGCAGGTATTTATGAGAAGTTGTTACTGTTAGCTGCAGACATTTATGAGAAGTATTTACTGTTTACCGCAGGTATTTATGAGAAGTTTTTACTGTCAACTGCAGGTATTCATGAAAAGTTTTTATTGTTAACTGCAGGTATTTATGAGAAGTTTTTACTGTTAACTGCAGGTATTTATGAGAAGTTTTTACTGTTAACTGCAAGTATTTATGAGAAGTTTTTACTGTTAACTGCAAGTATTTATGGGAAGTATTTACTGTCAACTGCAGGTATTTATGAGAAGTTTTTACTGTTAACTGCAGGTATTTATAAATGAGAAATTGTTTTGAATGTAGCGAATGATTATGTACTACACTGTCTTAGAATTGTGTTTATTGGTGTTGTTACTGCTGTTGTTATTATTTTTTACGTAATAAAATTATTAGGAAAGGTCGCGGGGAAATCACCGCTTAACTCACTGTAGGGTAGATACGCTATTGCATTTTACCTTCTCCACAGTCTAACAGTTCCAACGCAGGCTTATTCTCGTACAACCTGCCATTCTCACCTGGTTGATACGCTTGATATTTACCTTCACATTTGGATACTTTTTTTTTCCCCCTCCCCAAAGCTTTCGTAACAACTGTTACGTTTCCAGAGAAGAAAAAATGGCGAAAACATGAGGATCATTCGCAGACAAACTTCGGGAAAACCCAGCAGTGATATCACGGAAACCAACCGATGAGGACGGCTTGGCAAACATGATGACCTGGTATTTTAATATGGCGTTTAGTGCTCGAGTATTGGATGCTTTCTACTTTTCACTACACATTCCGCCTGCTTTCTTTATTGTTATATCGCGAAGGACGTGAATCAGAGGGGAAGAATGATTGTTGGTATGTTCCTTCTGGCAGTAAAAATAACTTTAGGAGTAAGTTACAAGAAAACGGCCGAGTTAGATAGATAGACAGAGGGAGGGACGCACGGACGGTATGATGGATGTATGAATGGATAGGCAGACGCATGGATATATATAGACGGACCAACAGACAGATAGATAGATAGATAGATAGATAGATAGATAGATAGATAGATAGATAGATAGACAGACAGATAGATAGATAGATAGATAGATAGATAGATAGATAGATAGATAGATAGATAGATAGATAGATGGATGGATGGATGGATGGATGGATGGATGGATGGACGGACGGACAGACAGACAGACAGACAGACAGACAGATAGATAGATAGATAGATAGATAGATAGATAGATAGATAGATAGATAGATAGATAGATAGATAGATAGATAGATAGATAGATAGATAGATAGATAGAGCGTGGTTGTTGGTTTTGGAATCAATAACACTAACAAACGTGTGAACCTCTGTAAGAGCGACCAGTTATATCTTCCTCATTCATGTCTTTTATCTTAGTGATGCGTGCATTGCTTCTAGACTTCAGTGGTGTCGCGATGGATGTTCTGATACTAGTCATTTGGTATCTATAATGAAACACTTGACAGTCCTGAAATGATGATATCATTGAAGAGAGTATTTGTGGTGCAGATTGTTCATCCAAATTCTCAAGCTGTAACTGAAGTAGCCGACTTCTCTGTAGGTTTCATGCGAAAAGAAAATGAAATCGATTCTGACCACGTCTGTCAGACTGTAGAAACACGATCAATTTTCAGCTGCACATCAAAGATACAAACTTGATAAGAGATAATAAAAATGTCAGGGCACCCGATACAACTGTCTTTCTATTTTTTATCTTTCTGCACGTTACAAAGAAATAAGCAGGTGAATTATCCCTGTCTTCCTGCGTTTAACTTCCTAGGGGAATTCATTGTTGTATTCACAAGCACCCAGCAACTGAAGCATTAAGTCACGTGTGGAAGAGCTTGCTGGGCTGTTTGACCATAAACATTTCACTAGCTCACACAAATGCAACTTTATAGCCCTGTTTTCCAAGTTAACTCATTCTTCCTCTTTGGAGGATAACACTTCTCGAGAGCGAAAGAAGTGCCGAACTGAGTACTTTTTCAGAAGTGGCATACTTTCTGCCACGTGAAACTATGTACTTGAAAGTAAGTTCTGTATAATCAGTGATATAAAACTATGACTTTCTAAAAAGTTCTATACTTTAGTTATATAAAATTATACCTTCTAAAAAAAGGTGCAGTACTTTCAATCAAGTAAATTCTGCTCTTCATAAACAGTGCCATATTTTTAGTCACGTAGAACTATGTGCCGCACTTGTTTATCACGCGACAGTGCATTTTTTCTAAGAAATGCTATACTTTCTGACATACAAAACAGTGTACTTTCAAAGAAGTGCCATACTTTCAGCCATGTGAAACTGCGTGATAATTTTTAAAAAAATTAGACTTAAAAATAAAACAAATAAAAGAAAAAAAACTCTGTTCTAAATTTTTGCCCCAATGTCAAGTGCATTCTTCGAGCTTCTGTTTTAGGTCCACTCTCTGCCGCCTATTCTGATAACGTATGTCTGCAAGGACTAAACACTTGTTGAATACATGCTGCTGGAGTTTTGATTCTTCTCTTGAGTAAACATTGTTTTAAGTTTAGGTATTTGCATTGGCGATTTTGACTCACTAGAAATCTCTGCCCTTAATGATATGAAGAACTGTGTTGTTGCTTGTCTTGACACGATTGTTTTCATTGGCTGTCTGCTGAAGTGCACTGCTCTCGCCACCCAGTTGTAGTGTTTTCAGACATTTTCGTTTTAGAGTGTCGTCTGTACAGAGGTTCAGCCTGTGCTATCCGTTCTAGTGTTCAGTGCAAATTCTAGCATTTATGTCTGCTAGAAATTATACGTTTGCTCTTGATAAATACATCCCGCAGATACAAAGTATTCACCGCTGAATCGATCCTGTGTGGCTCAAAGAATCGGCCCCATGTGCAACATACAAGATCAAGGTCTTTGTTGAAAACTTCGTCATTGTCAGTGTATGGGCTAACTTGATCTGTCATTGTTCTCTCTCTCTCTCTCTCTCTCTCTCTCTCTCTCCCACCTCCTCTCTCTAGCTCATTTATGAAGATGCAATCATATGTTGCTAGCTGACATGCTTTAAACTAAAGCCAGATGTACGTGACAGGAAATATTGGCGAACTACTTTGCGAGCCCTATGTGACGTCTAACGGCACGGGAAGGATATAAGATATAAGATAAGATATAAGATATAAGATAAGATATAAGATATAAGATAAGATATAAGATATAAGATAAGATATAAGATATAAGATAAGATATAAGATATAAGATAAGATATAAGATATAAGATAAGATATAAGATATAAGATAAGATATAAGATATAAGATAAGATGTACGTGACATCATGAAGCTTGGGCGGTGAATAGCAGAATGTCACACTGCCCGATTGTTTACATTTTAATAATGAAGTGTCTTGCTCCTTCCCTCATTTGCATATTCATACTTAACTACCTCTAAGAGAAAATGAACTTTGTTTAGAAATATGTAATTAGCCATTCCAGCCAGACCAGTCATTCTAAATTGACATCTTCAGCAGTTAAAGTAAGAATGTCACAGAAGCTGATCTACCTTACGCATTGCTCCGGAAGTGTCAAGTTTTAAACAGATATGAAACAGCGAGGCTTCAGCACAAGTAAAGTAACAGAACACAGTGATGCGTTTATATGTCGAAAAAAATATTATAAAAAAGGACTTTTAGACATGAGAGAAATAAAAATGACAAGAGAATTATGTGAAACTTAAACCACCCACTCTGGTAGGACGAGCAACCATCTAGCCACGAGAGAACAGCGCATTAATCAGCTTGGCTATCTCGCACCCCCGTCCATGTTCTATTCCAAAAAGTAGCTGTAGTATTTGAACATTTGTGTATGTTGTGACCAAATAGAAATGTTCCTATCTGTTCTCACAGCTTCACTACAGGGATCCTGTGTTTCAATCCCAATGATCATTATCATCCACGCAATTTCAGATTCGAACAAACATTCATTCATTCCTTTGCATGTCCCTTGCGGAACTTTGCCTCCCAAACAGCACTCCTGTAGGCCTCTCGGTTGTGAGCAAGATGGCCTGCTGCTGCTGCATCCATTTCCAGATCATCAACGATGTCTTGCAGCCATCTTCGTTTCGGTCTTCCTCTCTTTCTTTTTCCCATTATGTATCCCTCCAATATGGTCTTCTCTAAATTATCATGACGTTTAATGTGGCCAAAATATTTAAGTTTTCTCTCTTTAATCCTCTTTACTAGCCAGCCTTCATCAATATTAAGCTCTTGCAGTATAGATATATTTGTTCGTTTTTGTGTCCACGATATTTGGAGAACTCTTCTATAGCATTTACATTCAAAGGCATTTATGTGCTTCTCAGCTGTTTTGTTAAGTGTCCAGGTCTCACAGGCAAACGTATTTTACTTCAAAATGGTGGAAAACTTCCCATGAAGATTTCGTCCTGATAGCCTCTTCCGATCAAGAATTTACACAAACCTCAAATTTTGTTGTATTCCATTGGTTCATTTGGGAGCATATTTGTTATACTCTCTTGTCAAATCAACCAATAACTTTTCTTTATATCTTTTCTTTTAAATCTTATCCTGTATTCCAAGTCATCTGTTTCTCACTACGTGAAGAATGAACGTTGACTGCTTTCTTCTGTTACTTCCAAACACATCTTGTTTCCATGACTTTTGCTGTGAATATTTTCACCGCCCAGATTAGCTACCTAAAGTAATCTTAATATATCTGACAACACACATCTCTGTTGCCTCAGGTGATCTTTGTTTGGATGTTGTATCACGTGCACCACACTAGACTTGTGATGTATTTGTTATGTAGCCCGCTTCATCAAATACTCTTCCACAAACTTGCCGATAATCATTGTCTAATGCTTGTATAATTTGTGATTTCCATAACAACAATATCTTATTTTATAACACACCGTAATGGCTTTCATTTTTCTTGCTTTCGTATATAAATGCATATTAGATTAACGAGCCTATTCTCTGCGTTGTGTTAGGGCTGTCAGAAACCACGAAAAACCTATATAAAACTAGGAGCAAAGATGCACATTCCGAAAACGATAATTATTGGCATATTGCTGCTGCGTGTATGATAATTATATATTGAATTTGACGTAACCCGTGAAAATGAAGACAGGAGAAATGAAAATGCGATTTGTACTTTAAACTATGCAAGGTTCATCTCATTAAAACAAAAAAAAAAATAATAATAATAAATTCAGTGTGAAGTGAATTCACCAGCTGTTGCTCACTGTCGACACACTTTACGACACCAAATGATTCATGCAGTTCTTACTTTACAGAGAGAAACTGAAAAAAAAAAAAGAAATTTCAAGAAGTAAAAATTGAAATCTCGTAAATTGCGTGAAGTGGAAGAAAAATAGTGCGAGAATTTATAATTACTCCCAGAAAATACAATACCCGATGTTATAGAGGTACGGATTTAATTAAGTTCGAACATTTTTTTCAGTAGTCATTTATGTTTATTTTCCTGGGCCAAAAACTGAGCTTCACACACTGTGAAAGAGACAATTATGCGGACTGAGATGCGTTGTTATTCACAACGAAATCTCTCAATTTCGGAATGTGCTTTCGTTATTTTCTTCTTTTTTTCTATCTTTATTTTATTTATTTTTTTTTGGAAGCCTTTCCAACTGTGAATTTAAAGTTCTTTATAATTTTTGCTGTTGCGAAAGGTTTCACGAGCTTAAGTGTGTGCGTCACTCAAACACATACACTGCCAGTTATACTGGATGTGTTTCCGAACATATGCCTCACAGTGATCAATCAGTGTGCAGCCAGTAATTTTTATGTTTAAAGGAACGAATATATGACATGATTGTCAGAAGGTTCCATTATAATGCCTTAATATCACACTAAATCTAGATCCATGCGTTATTTCTCTCACTCTTTCATTATACCTGTACCGTTATTAGATACAGGTGCATGTAAATGCATTGGGAAATATTTTCGATAAATAAACGGTGGCATACATGAATGTGCTAGAGTGATAGTGCAGCTATCTAGGTCTGATAACTAGAGATAACCAGGACCTCTCTATCTTCTTGCACTTGGTAGTAACCTACCTATCTACCTACCTACCTACCTACTACCTGCCTGTCTGCCTTCTTCTCCCCCCCCCGCCTGCCTGGCTGTCTACCTACTTACCTACTACCTGCCTGTCTGCCTTCTTCTCCCCCCCCCCGCCTGCCTGGCTGTCTACCTACCTACCTACTACCTGCCTGTCTGCCTTCTTCTCCCCCCCGCCTGCCTGGCTGTCTACCTACTTACCTACCTACCTACCTACCTATCTACCTACTTACCCTACCTACCTACCTACATACCTACCTACCTACCTGCCTGCCTGCCTACCTACCTAGCACCCACCTACCTATCTGCCTACCTACCTGCCTGCCTGCCCTACACACCCACCCACCTACCTACCTATCTACCTACCTACCTACCCACCCACCCACCTACCCACTTACCTACCTACCTACCTACCTGCCTGCCTGCATACCTACCTACCTATCTACCCACCCACCTACCCACTTATTTACCTACCTACCTACCTACCTACCTACCTACCTACCTACCTACCTACCTATCGACCTATCAACCTACCTAGCTGCCTGCCTGCCTACCTATCTGGCTACCTGCTTGCCTACCTGGCTAGCTAGCTAGCTACCTACCTACCTAGCTAGCTAGCTACCTCCCTCCCTCCCTACCTAACCTACCTACCTACCTACCTATCTACCTACCCTACCTACATACCTACCTACCTACCTACCCTATCTACCTACCTACCCACCCACCCACCTACCCACTTACCTACCTACCTACCTACCTACCTACCTACCTACCTACCTGCCTACCTACCTACCTACCCACCCACCCATCTACCCACTTACCTACCTAATTACCTGCCTGCCTGCCTGCCTACCTACCTACCTACCTACCTGCCTGCCTGCCCTACCCAACCACACACCCACCCACCTACCTACCTAACTACCCATCTGCTGCCTACCTACCTAACTACCTACCTACCTACCTACAAACCTGCCTGCCTGCCTGACCCAACCACACACCCACCCACCTACCTACCTAACTACCCATCTGCTGCCTACCTACCTAACTACCTACCTACCTAATTACCTGCCTGCCTGCCTACCTACCTACCTGCCTGCCTGCCTGCCTACCTACCTACCTGCCTGCCTGCCTACCTACCTACCTACCTACCTACCTATCTACCCACCCACCTACCCACTTACTTACCTACCTACCTACCTATCTACCTACCTACCTACCTATCGACCTATCAACCTACATAGCTGCCTGCCTGCCTACCTATCTAGCTGCCTACTTGCCTACCTGGCTAGCTAGCTAGCTACCTACCTACCTACCTAGCTAGCTAGCTACCTCCCTCCCTACCTAGCTAGCTAGCTACCTCCCTCCCTACCTAGCTAGCTACCTACCCTACCTACCTACCTTCCTACCTAACCTACCTAACCTACCTACCTACCTACCTACCTACTTACCTACCTAGCTACCTAACCCATCTACCTACCTACCTACCTACCTATCTAGCTAGCTACATACCTACCTTTATTCCCTGTTCCCACGGTCTAGAGAGAAGTTAATTCAATTAGTTATCAGTAGTAATGAACTCAAAGCACATACGAGGGGTGATTGATAAGTTCTCGGCATAAAGTACAAATACTTGAAACCCACAGTTGATATCAGGTGCATTTGTAGATCAGGTTAATGTAAGATTAAACACCAATTTTCAAGAAATCAACTGCAACCAGTTGTTTTTGTTTTTTTTTTGAAGTGGTAAGGGGTGGTAGAAACTGAGAAAATTGATAAAATTTCTCATCGAGCAGTCATTCGCTACCTCTGAGAAAATTGATAAAATTTCTCATCGAGCAGTCATTCGCTACCTCTGCATCAAGGGCTTATCATCGAAGGAGATCCATGAGGATATGGTGGAGACTTTAGGGAAGAGTGCCCCTTCTTACAGCACAGTGAAGAAATGGGCAGCTCAATTCAAACATGGAAGGGAGAATCTGGAAGATGATTCCCGTTCAGGAAGACCAAGAACGGTAACCAACGATGAAACCACCGGCAGAATCAATGACATGATAATGGAGGATCGACGACTAACTGAGCAGTACATTGCTACTGAGTTGGGCATCTCCCAGGAAAGTGTTCGTGCCATTATTCACAATGATCTTCAAATGACAAAAGTCTCTGCTAGATGGGTCCCGAAACATCACAAACAACAGCGCCTCAACATGTCAAGAAACAATCTTGGCCATTTTTCTGCAGATCCTGAAAAGTTTCTTCAGCAATTTGTGACTATGGATGAGACTTGGGTTCATCATTTTCAACCAGAAACCAAAGAACAGTCAAAGCAATGGAAACATCATGGATCCCCACCTCCAAAGAAAGCAAGGGTGGTTCTGTCTGCAGGCAAATTGATGGCTTCCATCTTTTGGGATTCGGAAGGTGTGCTATTAGTAGACTATTTTCAGAAGGGCAGAAAGGTCACCGGGGCCTATTACGTTAATCTTGTGAAGCAACTGCGGGTCAGACTGAAGGAAAAGCGTCACGATAAATTGACGAGAAGAGTCATCTTTCAGTAAGACAATGCTCCAGTTCACAAGTCGGCGGTGACAATGGCTGCCATTCATGAATATGGCTTCCAACTTCTTGAACATCCTCCTTATTCCCCAGATTTGGCCCCTTCTGACTATTACCCGTTTACCAAACTCAAAAAGGAGCTCAGTGGTCGCAAATTTGCTTCAGATGATGACGTCATTCATGCTGTAGACCACTTTCTACTAGCACAAGATGCTGACTTTTACAAAGAAAGGGATCCGCATGCTCCAAGATCGCTGGACTAAGTACATAAACTTGCAAGGGGACTATGTTGAGAAATAACCCAAATAAGTTGTCCACAAATAATCCGTTGTACCTTATGCCGAAAACTTATCAATCACCCCTCTTACGTATATAAAAGAAGTCAGTTAATTCATGAACTCTCAGCGATTCAGCCAAGCAGAACGAAAGTTACGCAAGAGTAGCTCCTGATATGGAAACCACTCTACTATTTTGTAACAGATGTTTCAGGAAAACTTTGAATATAATTTGTTTGTACATTAATATAACGACTTCGCCATTCATCCATCCATCCATCCATCCATCCATCCATCCATCCATCCATCCATCAAAAAAGCCCGCCCCCCCCCCCCCAAAAAAAAAAAACTAGAAACTTTTTAAGACAGCGGAACCCCCCCCCCCCCCTTTTTCCCGTTTACCTGTTTTCGCGAAGTAAGGAGCCCTCTAAGGCCTCCGGACCCACCCTTAAAACAGGTAAAACTCTTGAGGCCCCAGAACGATACATGGTCAGGCGCTCCCTCTGATACGCTTCCATCCATCCTAGTACATTTCAGACATCGTTTAGTATATCATGTGATGTCTCATTCACAAACTCTCTCCACTTTTCACGGTCTGCGGCCAGATTTCATATAATAACACCACCTCGCACTCCTCCTTCTCCCCCGAAATCTCAAACGAAAATCAATAAAAAGAATGTTAGCTGGAAGTCGTCATAAGACACTGAGTAGTTTTTCTTACGGTTGGGGAGAGGGTCTCCATAGGAAAGGCTGATGTTGGACAGCATTAGGTTAGCCATAGAAATAATATCAAAACTAGATATGTTCTTGTTATTAGACCGAGGCTCAGAGTTAACAGCAGTGAATAAGCAGTTAGCAGTGAGTATATAGCAGTGAATAAGCAGTTAGCAGTGAGTATATAGCAGTGAATAAGCTGTTAGCAGTGAGTATACATCAGTGAATAAGCTGTTAGCAGTGAGTATACATCAGTGAATAAGCTGTTAGCAGTGAGTATACATCAGTGAATAAGCTGTTAGCAGTGAGTATACATCAGTGAATAAGCTGTTAGCAGTGAGTATACATCAGTGAATAAGCAGTTAGCAGTGAGTATACAGCAGTGAATAAACAGTTAGCAGTGAATAAACAGTTAGCACTGAATAAACAGCTGTGAATAAACAGCGGCGAATAAACAGTGGTTAGCAGTGAATAAACATTTAATAGTTAGGAGCTGGGCAGTTAGTCAGTCAGTCAAAGTTAGAAGGGTTCTCAATAATTACAGAAAGTTGTAGAGATAGTTACAGACAGTCACAGTTACGGTTAGTCATTTACAGTTAGTTACGGTTAGTTACTTTAGACAGGGCTAGAAAGTGAGTTTTCAGCAAAAGCAGAGTTCACTTGACAACGCAACACACGGAGGTCGCAAAGTAATTTGATCATCATTTGGAGATGTTCAGTCTGAGACTCAGACAGAAAAGTGTGCCCTTGTTTTGCACGTCACGGGGAAAGGTTCTCACGTTGTTATGAGGGATAGGACAATTGATGAGGGTCGAAGTAGCAGCTGGAGAGAAATGAGGCACTTCCTCAAGAGATCAACAACGGCTCTGGGTGACTCCCCCTTCCCTCAAGCCCTCAAACCCCAACCCTCACCCCCCCCCCCCAAACAAACTATATTCGTGTTCTCTATCTCGGTTTAATGTGCTCTTCTTTATGTTGTCCAGAAGCGACATCTCTTCTTCTCTCCCCCAGATGACTGTTGAAAGGATTTTCTAACAAATCAAGTAATGCTGCAGTGTTGTAACCGGTCTGTATCTGGCTCTCTTTCTTTTTTTTCTGTTCTACTGACTCGGTGTGCGGGGTGCTCGTGCGGGGTGCTCATGCGGGCGCACACGTGTGTGAATGAGGTAAAATAAACGTGAACTTGATGTAGAGAACACGCAGTGTCAGAGATACTCGCCTGTGCAGCTAGCATACACTACGTTACATACAGTGCAGCACTAACACCCGGATCATGGCCAACAACATATCAGTTAAGAGACTCAGTCATGCGTGGCATTCGCGCTCTAAATTATACACTCTTCCAAGTTCACAGAATTGTAAATCATGCACGTGTACATATGTACCATATTTTTGTTTTATTCAGTCGAACCATAACTTGAAGCGTCGACATTACATGTTTATTTTTCTACTTATGCGCAGGAAGGCATCTGTTTCACTCGTTTAGTTGTGTGTTCGACCTTTCCCCTACCATGTCAAGTTAACGTGTCAAATCTTGTGACCAAAAAGGCGTGAAATGGTCAGTATGATATCACTTAGTGCATATGTTCTCATATTAAGTCTTTGTTTTTGTATGTATAAGTGGGCTTGAGTAGCATCCCCTGGTATATGTGCGTTATTTCTTGCCATTAAAACTTGTACCTAGATTTAAGGGTTCGTTTGTGTTCTACACACTGGGGCTATCTTCTTGTGCATATCTGGTTTCATTGATGCATTCATGTGGTATCCCCAACTTTTATCGTTGTTTTTTTTCCCCTTCTCTTGAAGAAAGGAGTGGCCGATTCGAGAACGACTCAGTGTTAAACTCAGCCATAAAACACCCACCTACTTCTTACATGCTAAGTAAATCTAAAGACTGCTCAAATACTAACACTAGGGACAAGGATTATATTTTGTTAGTGTTATTTTATCCAACTGTGCAATTATTTCTGCTCTGTTCTATTCTATTCTGTCATTTTCATTAAATAGCTTTTCCACAATTTTTCTCGCTCATCTCTCTCTCTGAACCTTAAGTGCCCAGGGCACATGGGGCTTCCGCAAGGGTTTTCCACAAATGCCTGTCCTTCGCCTTTTTTTCTGCTCTTGCCCAGGTGAGCCCTCTATTTTTCTCGCTCATACCCAAATCTAAACAGCCGTATTACTTGCTTGACGTCCTGACCAAGAGGATCTCTGCCAGCTTCGTGGCTTTTTGTGTTTATTCGGTGTTTCATTATTTTCGTTGTCCCTGATAAAGGAATGTTGCTGAAATGTTGGTTTGTTACCGCCTGCTTTACATTTCGACGTGCTCATCTCACTGTCTCATTTCTTTCTTTCTTTCTTTCTTTCTTTCTTTCTTTCTTTCTTTCTTTCTTTCTTTCTTTCTTTAACTGCACCTTTTACTATCTCTATTATATCCCAGTAAAACTGCAACTATGATGTTTTTAGCATGTGAAGGTGTTAGATCACAAGCATTTCATAAAAGCTGGAGCTGATTAAGGCGATATCTAAGGGGAGGAACAAAACAAAAGAAGTTTTTCGGCAGACTCCACCACTGTGGGGGACCAAGGCGAGCCATGTCCCCGTAGCCAAACTCTGTTGCTAGAAGAACCAACGGAGAGATGGGGCATGGGCATCGGCTAGTTTAGCTTGCTGAATTTGGTAACTGCACTGTTACTACTGAACATCCAACAATAAAGCTAGAGAAGTGATTAACTTGCAAGTCAAATGTCTAGAAAGAAAGGAAATGACGCTGATCTTAAGTTCGTGTGCATGCAACAAAAGCTCCCGAATCTGTCAGCTACTACAGCGTTAGCAAATGGTAGTCACAGTCTTGCTTAGATTTAGACCATTGGCTTACCAACACAAATTACTGTACTGGGTCATATACGTCAGTTCAAAATGCACCATACAAACCAGTTTATACATGGAACTGCAGTTCAGAACTTTGACAATAGTTTAAAGGTGATCATGGCTGTATAGGTTTCCTTTGATTGCAAAAGTTGTTTTTGTTTTTAGCAGATCTTCATCATAAAACCAACATTACTTCAGTAGGATCAATAGCCAACATTGTTTCAGTAGGATCAACACCAACATAGCTCCAGTAGGATCAACAACCAATACTGCTCCAGTAGGATCAACAATCAACGTTGTTCCAGCAGAACCAGCAATCAACATGACTTCAGTAGGATCAGCAATCAACATGACTTCAGCAGGACCAGCAATCAACATGACTTCAGTAGCACCAGCAATTAACATGACTTCAGTAGGATCAGCAATCAACATGACTTCAGCAGGACCAGAAACCGATATGACTTCAATAGGATCAGAAATCAACATGACTTCAGTAGGATCTGCAATCAACATGACTTCAGCAGGACTAGAAACCAACATGACTTCAGTAGGATCAGCAATCAACATGACTTCAGTAGGACCAGAAATCAACATGACTTCAGTAGGACCAGAAATCAACATGACTTCAGTAGGACCAGAAATCAACATGTCCTATACTTACACAAACATAGACTAAAACCCTGAAAGTGACAGACTGTCCTATACTTACTCAAACACAGACTACGGCCCCGTCTGCTTCAGACTCCCTCCAGCTTACACAAGCATAGGCGATACATCATGATAATAACACACACTCTCCTACACGTACAAGAAACATACACTATGTACCCTGTCAGTTACAGATCGTTTACACATAATCTTTCAATAACAGACTCCTCCTCATTTAGACAGCCATAGTCTAAACATTCTGCCAGTAAGACTTTCACACTCAGACAGACAGACCATTCACGCTGTCAATTATAGGGATCATCCACCCTGCCAATGACAGACTCTTGTGCACGCTATCTGGCAGTGGCCCAATATGAGAACAAGAATTTGCCCACAGATCTTGGAGAGATTAAGGTTTTTCGCTTGGCAGGATAATGACAAACATTAGGAGAAATACGTATACCATCATCATGTGTCGTGTCTATAGTCTGTCTTTGTGTTTCCAAACACTTTTCCTGCATTTCTTTTTTTCAAGCCAAAGTGCTCTCTCTCTCTCTCTCTCTCTCTCTCTCTCTCTCTCTCTCTCTCTTTCTCTCCTTTCTGTTATGCAGCTTTTGCGTAAGAGCTCAGTAGCTTCAAGTTTTTTATTACAAGGAGGAAGAAGTACATTAAAAAAAGAGGAATTGAAACAGAGAGACAGACAGACAGACAGACAGTCAGACAGACAGAAAAGAGGTGTGATCAAGGTGAAAGGACGGAAAAACAGCAAATGTAGTGTAATAAAAGAATAGTTTGTTGAACCAGCAGTAGAACGTGTAGTAATTAACTTATACGAGAGCTTTAGAAGATAGAAAGATGAAATAAGGAGACTAGGTCAGAACGTTACAACACAGAAAGATGAAATAAGGAGATTACACCAGAAATTTACAAAACAAAAAGATGAAATAAGAGGATTAGACCTAAGCTTTACAACACAAAAAGATGAAATAAGAGGATTAGACCCAAGCTTTACAACACAGAAAGATGAAATAAGGAGATTACACCAGAAATTTACAAAACAAAAAGATGAAATAAGAGGATTAGACCTAAGCTTTACAACACAAAAAGATGAAATAAGAGGATTAGACCCAAGCTTTACAACACAGAAAGATGAAATAAGAGGATTAGACCCAAGCTTTACAACACAGAAAGATGAAATCAGGAGATTACACCAGAAATTTACAACACAGAAAGATGAAATAAGGAGACTACACTAGAATTTTACAACACAAAAAGATGAAATAAGGAGACAAGGGCAGAACTTTACAATACAAAAAAGATGAAATATGGAGACTACACCAGAATTTTACAACACAGAAAGATGAAATAAGGAGACAAGGCCAGAACTTTACAACACAAAAAAGATGAAATAGAAGGATTAGACCTAAGCTTTACAACACAGAAACCCGAACTGTGTGGCAGAAAACGCACAGTAAACAGCCAACATTTGACATGAATTATTAGCAAACAACTCTTGGATGGATGCGGCAGAACATATGTTCGGGTTGTCCCGAATGCAGTGAAGCCGGAGTCTGAATTTTTAATCTTTGACCTTTTACATCAAAGAAAGATAAAATAAGGAGACTAGACCAGAGCTTTAGAACACAGAATTTATGAAATAAAGAGTCTAGACCTAAGCTTTACATCACAGAAAAATTAAACCAACGTTTTACAACACATAAAGATGAAGCAAAGTGATTAGACGGGAGCTCTCTAACACAAAAAGATGAAAGAAGGAGCCCAGACGACAGCTTTACAATACATAAATATTAAAATAAATATATTAGGTGAAAGATGTACAGCGCGGAAAGATGGAAAGACAACACGATTGTTTTATAATACATAAACATGAAATAAATATTTTAGACGAGAGATTTGCAGCAGATAATGAAAAAAAGCACATTTTGGAACCAGATACCAGAATCATGGCTTCCAAAAAAACAAGTGCGTCAGACTGTCTGCCCACAGAATGCTTGAAATCTCTTCTTGGTTTTAGATGTGGGGTTCGATAAGAGCGCAGGGTAATCTTCTGCTTAGCTTAGCTTAATTCCTGTCATTTCATAAACAAGCGACAAAGTTTAACAGAGGTTCCGTGCCTGAGCAATTGGGAGGAAATTTATGTAGAAGGGAAGAAGAAGTGAAAGAGGCCCGGAGGAGAATTTCTGGACCCAGGAAGATATTTTTGTGGACTGCTCTATTTCTAAAGCGTTCCAACTTTGGAAGGGGGGGGGGGGTTGTTTTGGTTATTTCAAGAAATTTCCTTCAAAGAGTTGTAATAAGGCTCTAAAGACGAGACAGTATGATAACATCACATGCTGTAATTTGGCGACAAAAGTGTGGCTCCTTCTGATGAAGTTTTGCTTACTAGGTTATCAACATATAAAATGTCACAGCTTGGACATACAACAATGGCTGTAAGATATGAACCTTAAGTGCCAAAGGCAGATGGGGCTTCCGCAAGGGTTTTCCACAAACTCCTGTCCTTTGCCTTTTTTCCGCTCTTTCCCAGGAGAGCCCTCTATTGCTCAACATTCTCTCTGTTGTTCTTCTCCAAGTCTCTGTAGGATATACGCAGACAATAACCAGATTCTGCAAGTCCACAGTAGTACCAAATACAGACGTCTCAACACTTCAATGAAACGATTCAAACAATATTTTACGGTGGATCTGTGAATGTAGTTGATGATGAATGCATCCAGTAAAAACAAAAATGTGCGTCAGTACACATACACTGGCAACAGAAAACTTAGGTCAGTTAGTAAGTCATAGGAACTCGAAAATGGGAGATATTCCTCTTGTCTCTCAGTTCTAAGTCAAGTAATTTCTAACAAGTCTCTACAGCTCACTTCAAGAACCAACACCGAAGTCTCTCTGAACTGTCTCACAAACCACCTTCCCCCCCCCCCCCCAAAGCTCTTCCCTATCTCATGCCCATGTGTTCCCACTCGAGGCTCGTACAGAGAATGTCATATTGTCCAGATAACTATAAACTTCTCCATGTTTCTAGAGACAGGGGAGATCAGCTCAGCCCATTTAAGTCGTAATTTAAAACCAACGGAAATAGTTTTTAAAAAGCCCTTGTAATGTTACACTTGTCTTCAGAGAATTTTGCCCAGAGCTAATTCACTTGACAGAAGGACAAGGGATGATTATGAGGCCCTCTGTCTAGAAACTTCCGCCCACTTGTTCTGTATTCTGATTGGATAGTTGTAACACTGTTTGCTAAGTGCACATAAAAAAGGCAGAGGAATGCCAAAGAAAAAAGTGTGCACCTCGTTCTCCTACGCATCAGTCGACGAATTGCACAATTTCTACTTGTTTTTCATGTTTTGCTTATTTTTGTCGTAATCTTGCAATCTCAGCAGTTTTATGCCTCAGTGGTTCTAAAACAATTTTTTCAGGTCACAAACTCATTAACTCCATGATAATTCACCCCGCCCCTTCCCCTTGGACAAATTTAAAGAACTATACTTTTCACATTGCCCCTCACGGACAACTGTTTGAGAGCCAGTGTTGTACTATTTTGTTTTATATTGGTTTTTGTGTTGTTTACGGAAAGACCGTACTATCTAAGACATTTAAATAAGAAAAGTGCACTCTTTTACATCTTACGACGACCAGTGTTATTTTCCGACGCACAGTGTCATCTTTTTTCTTTCTCTTTTCCGTTTTTGTTTCTGTTATATTTGTAAAGTTCTTCGTCTGAGAAAGACGAATATAGAAAAATTATACACATTTTATATTGCCACTACTGGCGTAGCGGTTAGTGTATTGGCATGCCGTCCACAAGGTCCCTGCTTCTGGGGTGGAAATTCTTTTATTCGGGCACCAAGAGAAAGTCAGCCTGAACAAACGGATATCTGGAGTTTCCGTGGGAAAACAAAAGCAGAGAGGAAAGATGCTGGCATCCTTACCTGGCCAGGAAATATGAAGTCACTAACACTTCACACCTCTGCGGTATGTAAATGGCGCGAAATATTACCCCAAAAAATATTACAAACTTAGGTCGTTCATACCTTTTTCTTGGAGAGTTATGCAGCATCTTTAAGTATTCTGTAAACGTTTTGTAAGTCATTCTTAGAGTGATATTTTCAAAACAATAATCACAAACCATTACTCCGAGGCTTGAGTTAACACGGACAGGTATCTACACAGATGCAGTATTCATTATTTTGCTGCAGACACACCAGAGTAGAAAAGCTAATAGCAGCCAGCGAGATGTTGTAATGAATTTTATACACATTTGACTTGCTGCCAATAGTCAAATTCGCTAGAAGCTTCAGCAACCTTATAGACCAGAAGTTTTGTTTTTGATGAGGAGAGAGTTGGAGAGACCAGCTAAAATGGCATCAAGGAAACTCACATGAAAAGAAAAATGAGTAAAAAAAATTATTATTTTCCAGGAGAAGATTTTTTTTAAAAAACAAGTTGAGCGCTCTACACGTAAAGAAGAGCTAAACAACCAGTTTTTTTCTCTGCCCATAATAGGGGTTCTTTTCATCTTAGAAGACGATATAATGAAGATGATGATGTCAGTTGCTAGTGAAGAAAAAAAGGAGGTGGAGAGGAGGGGGGGGGGAATAAAGGAAAAGGAAGATAACGTCGTGCGGGGGAACATTTGAAGATGAACAAGAATCGACTTGAGCAGGCACAAGGGTAAAATCCAGAGACAAATCTGACATATATCAACAAAACCTTATTTGTAGAGATGACACATGATGATGATGATTAATATAGGCAGAGAACAGATACCATTGTCTGGGACGTAGCGCAAGGTAGCATTAAACCAATGCATTTCAAAATAATCAGTGTTTCGAAAAGACAAAACTCTGAGAAAATGAAGTGCTACATAATCAAAGAATGCGCATACAAATTTAAATACAAAGTTGAATGTTTTGCTCTCTGGCACTAACGCCCTTTTTTTAAAATATCGTCTTACACAGACAACATTTTACAAGGAAAGTCGCATAGAAGTATGTAGGTTACTAGATGTGACCCTGGCTGTTCAGGCCCTACTTCAACACACGCTTAAGAAAGTGACAGTGTGAACGTTGGTCGTATGGTCACGTGAACGTTGGTCGTATGGTCACGTGAACGTTGGTCGTATGGTCACGTGGCTGAATTGCTATTGAACTTGGTAACATCAAGTTTTTCGGTGGGACCTTTGAGGTAGAGCAACTGTATGTAAGACAGAGGATCGACGTATGGAAGCATGCGAGGTCTTTACCTGTCTACGTAAGTTCTTTGATTAAACATGGAGTATATTTGTGAGACCTTGGAGTTATGCTTGGACCTGTTCTTCAATGTAGAGATCGTTCCTGAGTTGCCGTCAAAATCAATGCGAAGTTTTCATTTGTTTGCATGTTGATATATGTTAAGCGGTTACTACTACACGATTTATGAGTTACATACGCGGGGGCAAGTCAATAAATAAGTCGCAAATCCACACAGACTGAAAAAACTGAACATTCACTGATCATCCTTTGGTGGTAAGTAGCAGCTCCAACTGGTGCGAAGTCAGAACCAAGACTATATCCCGGCATGCAACGGTTCTTTAACAGCAACGTCAAGTGTGTTACATAAAGATAAGAAGAACAAGGGTGAGTTGTGTATTGTCTGTGGGCCAAAGGACTAAGTACAGAGGAAGTACATAAAAATGCTTAAAGCGTACCGTGAAACATGTATATAAAGAAAAACCGTAATTAACTGAATCGAGAAATTCGGTAATGGACAAATTACCGGGGATGTCGCCATTTCCGAAACGAGGAAGACTTTGCTAATGAGGTAACTCGTTGGCTGCAAGAGCAGCAAGAAACCTTCTCTGACGGCAGCCTTCAAGGACGTGGGAATCGGCAGGACAAGTGTCTGAATGTAGAAGAAGATGATGTCGAAAATGTTTAAAAATTCGAGCAAGCACTTCCAGTATTTTTTTTTTCCTTAGCTCATTTTCCCACTTATTTATTGATTTGCTCTCGTAATAAAAACAAAACTTAATTTTTTTTCGTCTACTTTTCGTGCTATCATGTGTTGTAGTGTTCTGTGTATGTGGTTCTTGAAAATTTGCCGAAATATTGGATTATGATATATTCTTAATTTATACATACCCATCTTCTTTTCTGTGGATTTTGTTCCTGCCCGCTTTCCTCACTCTTTCTATTTTTTTTTTCTTGTGTAAATTGAATTTTCTATCTTTAACATTTTCAAAGATAATGCCAGTCAACTCCCAAATAATGTCCAGAGTTTTCACACACGTCACTTGTGCGAATGATTTCTGCCGTGTGCTACCGTTTCAACGAAATAGACCCGCCTATTGATACTGCAGTCAGGCGTGGGCTTTTGTAAGCTTTATGTCCTGGAGATGCAGAGGGAGCTGCCATGTTTGTGGTTCTCAGAGTTTTTGAGATCGCGAAGCCTTCAAACCAGTGATATATCACTATGGCCTTCTGCATCCTCCTGCTGGCTCATACCCCTAACCCCTAACCCCCCCCCCCCCACTCCCCCCCCCCCCCCGATTGCTTAGTGTTAAAACAAAATATAGATTTCTAGAATTTTGCGTAACTTTACGTAACATTACAGACTTGATCCACGAAACCTAACCCCCCCCCCTCCATTTACCCCCAATCCTTTGGTCATTGGATTATAGTTTTAGAACCCCTGTGCTCTATTATTATCATTTGCTGTGCCGGATAGTGTTGGCAACCTTGCTTCTCCATCTTGCGCGGTCCTTGGTGTTTCTGATTAATTCAGATGCTTTTCTTTTTCTTGGTCAGTCCGCTGACATATTTTTATCTTGATCTTCCTCTTTTTTTAAAAAAACTTTTCCAGCCATTACTAAGTTCTCCAAAGTCTGTCTTCTCAAGACATATCCAAGAAATTTTGACTGCCATTCTCTTATTATTTCGACTAGTTTCCGTTGTTCTGAAACTTCTTTGAGGACCCTTTGGTTCTTTTGTTTTTTTTTCTGTTTGTCAAGGGTATCTCCTGCATCTTTCTCCAGAACCACATTTTTGCTGCTTCCAGTTTTGTTTTTTTTGTCATCTTTTTTGCTGACTGCCCAAATTTCAGAACAATATAGTAATACTGACTCTATACAGCACTGTAATACTCTTTCGATCACATTTAACGACATTTGCTTATTTGTTAGTACCTTCTTCACGTCATAAAAAGCTGCCTTTGCTTTACCTATTCTTGATTTTATTTAATGTGTGCACTTTCCATCGGCTGTTACTGTTGTTCCAAGGTAACTAAATTTATTAACTTGTGTCAGTGTCTTCCCATTTGAGATGATGTTGCATTTCGGGATATTTATTCTTTTCGATATTACCTTTGTTTCTGTAGTGTTGCTGTTTAGCTCTAGACCTCAACAGTCTTGCTCTCTTCAACAATCTTGCTCTCTTCAACAATCTTGCTCTCTTCAACAATCTTGCTCTCTTCAACAATCTTGCTCTCTTCAACAATCTTGCTCTCTTCAACAATCTTGCTCTCTTCAACAGTCTTGCTCTCTTCAACAATCTTGTTCACAAGTTTCTGCAAACTGTTTTCATTTTCTGCTATTAGAACGGTGTTACCCTCATATCTCAGGTTATTGTGATTATGACCTGCTTTAATTCCTTTCACACTTTGAATGCCTCTCATGCTGTTTTCACTATATAACGAGATTAGATCAGCTGACAGCACACATCCTTGTCTTATGTCTCGTTTTCACCTGTGTGCATTGCTGTAACAGAAGCCTCACTATCTTTGTCTATCAAATCTACTGCCTTTCATGGCGGCTCTGAGGTGTCAAGGACAAAGGAAGTACATCATGACAAAAATATCCAGAGGAAGAGCAAGAGAATGTCACTGGTGAGGTTGCTAGCAGGAGAACCTGCTAGATGTCTGGATGTACATGTTTCGTCCTCTCATTTTTGTTAAAGTTCGCCGGTACAATCTATGGGGAAGGGGAGTTAGTGTAACATGGGTTAACCATTTTCTCTTTACCAAGCGGTACACACTTCTTAGCACGCGGCACACACTCCTTACCAAGCGGTACACACTACTTAGCACGCGGCACACACTCCTTACCAAGTGGCACACACTTCTTAGCACGCGGCACACACTCCTTACCAAGGGGTACACATTACTTAGCAAACAGCACACACTCCTTACCAAGGGGTACACATTACTTAGCAAACAGCACACACTCCTTACCAAGGGGTACACATTACTTAGCAAACAGCACACACTCCTTACCAAGTGGCACACACTACTTAGCAAGCAGCACACACTCCTTACCAAGGGGTACACATTACTTAGCAAACAGCACACACTCCTTACCAAGGGGTACACATTACTTAGCAAGCAGCACACACTCCTTACCAAGGGGTACACATTACTTAGCAAACAGCACACACTCCTTACCAAGGGGTACACATTACTTAGCAAACAGCACACACTCCTTACCAAGGGGTACACATTACTTAGCAAACAGCACACACTCCTTACCAAGGGGTACACATTACTTAGCAAACAGCACACACTCCTTACCAAGCGGTACACACTACTTAGCAAGCAGCACACACTCCTTACCAAGGGGTACACATTACTTAGCAAACAGCACACACTCCTTACCAAGCGGTACACATTACTTAGCAAACAGCACACACTCCTTACCAAGGGGTACACACTACTTAGCAAAAAGCACACACTCCTTACCAAGGGGTACACACTACTTAGCAAACAGCACACACTCCTTACCAAGGGGTACACACTACTTAGCAAACAGCACACACTCCTTACCAAGCAAAGACCTGGCTGCTTCTGTCGAGGACGATTAAGAAGATAAAATATTGGTAGAATCATCCATGAGCTTCCTGCAAAAAGATGAGTTTCTACTATCAACATCTTTCTGTTTCGAAACCACTCCGTCAAACTCCAGTCAACCAGCTCTAAGAATTGACACCTGATGCATTCATTTTTAAGGAACTTCCTCGGAAAAACCGGGAATAACCTACAAGGCGAGACACACTATAGTTCAGTTACATGGTTTTTTAAATTCAGTAAAGAAAAAAAAACCCATCATATTCACTTCATTATTAAAATGTAATTGAGATAGGCCGCGTCAACAGCCGATGAACATTACAAAATAAAAGAGCCAGACATGAAATAGTGAGAAAAAAAAGCAGGTATTTTTTTCGTGTGGACGAAACTCTTCAGCGAGTGATACTAAAGCTGTTGCTGCAGACATAGCAGGACAGGCGCAATGCAGCAACTACAACACCGTGTGCAGCAGAGCGAATCTGAGTAAAATCAGCGCAGACTGAGGTCAACACAGATCTCGCGGGAATACCCCAGCGCACGCGTGAGCATGTTTTATTTTAAGATCAATACTGAGGTACAAGTGTCACAACCACATCGTGCTCAGCTACTTCATGCCCCCAATCGCTGGCAACTTAGCTGTTGTTTCGCGTATTAGAAGCTGTTTTATGGGAATGTCTGAAAACTTTTTTGTACGCGCCCAAAAATGATTATAGAGTATCATCTTCTTATGGTGGGCGGAATAGGCCTCGACGTTACTTTATCTGCTGCCATGATGGCGCATTTGAACAAGCAGTCCTTTGGCCTCGTGCTGATGGTGCACATCCATTTGAATAAGTGTCGTGTCATGTGAGAATGGTGCACATTCATGTGAATAAGTGCCGTGCCCTGTGAGCATGGTGCACATCCATGCGAATAAGTGTTGTATTATTGCTCTTTTGCCATGAAACTTTTCTCTTGAGTATGGCTTTGCAGAAAGTTTATAAGCATTTTAAGTAGAAGCTGCCCTGAAGAAACTTGACACCAGCATGAATAGACGGGCACTAACATGGACTCCTCATACTGACATGGACTCCTCATACTGTTTCGCCATCTCCACCTCCTCCAGACCGAGCCTGAGACACGTGAACTTTTTGGGGAACCCCCATTGGTGGCTTACAGACGTGACAAAAACCTCAGGGACCTTTTAATTCGTAGTCATCTTAAGACAGATGACACTTTTTATGGTACCAGACGTTGTGGACGCCGCAGATGCAACACTTGTCCGTTTGTTGTCGAGGCCAGCCAGATCTCTTTCCCTAAATCCACGTTGTCGGTACAGGAGGGTTTCACCTGCACTTCACGAAATGCCATTTATGTTATCATGTGCAAACGTTGCGGTTTGAAGTACATAGGGGAAACTGGCTTACGGTTAGGAGATCGATTTCGCCAGCATCTCAATGATATTTCTAAGAGGGCCTGGACACCTGTGGCTAAACATTTTTGCCTTGGTAACCACAGGGGCAAACAGGACGTTTCGGTTAGTGCGATCCGCTCTTGTTCCGCAGATGTACGATCTCGGAGGGTCCTAGAACAGCGCCTTATTTTCCAGACTGGCTGTCTCCACCCAGCTGGAATTAACAATGTCTTCAGTTTCTGTAACTTCTTTATTTTTCCACTGGTCTTTTTTATACTCTAATTTCTTTCTCTATGCTACCCCTCCCTACCACCATCCCATTTCCTTCTCTGCCAACATATTGGTCTTGTCCCATTCACCAGTTGTACATTTCCTCCTTGTAGGCGTTTAAGTTCTTCATTCATTATCTCTCGCGTCCTCTTTTCTCTCCCCTTCCCCCCCCCCCCCCCCCCCCCCGACACCTCTAGCGGCTATCATGTTTCTATTGCCTTCCCCCAACCCCTTTCTCCCACTTGTTCTCCTCCTCTCTCTCTCCGCATCTTCGCTATGATTGGCTATATCGGGAATCTTTTGTCTGTAGGCAACGTTTTTTTTTTTTTCCTCCTCCTCCTTCTTCCATACACATTTCCGCTTTGCTGAGAGCACGACGCTTCAGATAAGTTATATATGTTTGTATTTTGTTTTTGCATGTATCCTCGAATAAGGCTCACGCCGAAATATCGGATGTTGTATGTTTTTCATTTATACATTCTCATACTTTATATTCGTTTTTTTCTCACCTTGCTCACTTCCTCCCTCACTTTGTAAAACTGCACCATACACCTCTATCTACCTTATTTATATTAACCAGTTTTACTGCAGTCGCCATCCCCTCAGGGAAACAGATACCGAGAAAGACCTAGAACTATCTGGCACACATTCCTTACTTGACACCAGCATGACAAGACGGGCACTAACATGGACTCCTCAGGGAAACAGATACCGAGAAAGACCTAGAACTATCTGGCACACATTCCTTACTTGACACCAGCATGACAAGACGGGCACTAACATGGACTCCTCAGGGAAACAGATACCGAGAAAGACCTAGAACTATCTGGCACACATTCCTTACTTGACACCAGCATGACAAGACGGGCACTAACATGGACTCCTCGGGGAAACAGATACTGAGAAAGACCTAGAACTATCTGGAGAACGGAAAATATGACACTGCTCAGGGGTGAGACAAGAGATACATGCAGAAGGAAGAAGAGAACAAATCCAAGAACACGGACGACTAGAGAGCCTTTATCCGTGGCCAGTGCGTCCAAGGGAATGAAAGGCAATGATGATGATGATAAAGGCAGTCCTGTGATGTCATAAGGACGTCTGAGTGGCGAAGTAGTTAGTGCACTGGTCTCTCATGGCGAAGGTTGGGGGTTCGAATCCGGCCGGAGGCGCCCCAGTCACCCAGCTGTAGAAATGGGTACCCGACTTCTTCTGGAGTTGGGGAAGGAAAGGGGCCCAGGCGCGATACTGACCATATCACCCTCTAGTGTGCTGACAGGTCAAGGAAAATATGGGCACTAACACCATATCCCTATGTGCCTCTAAGGCATGACATGATCACCTTTACCTACCTTTTTATGATGTCATAAAGACAACTAGAGGATTCGGCGCTAGTGTCCACATTTTCCACGTCTTACTGTGTCCAATAACAAAAGAGACACTGTTTTGAATCCAGATACAAATCACAATATGGACTGAACAAGGAAATACCGATTGTCTACTGAAACTTTCACATATTTCTTTTTAATGTTTCCTGCAGATCACTATTACCTCTCATTACAGCCTGCATTAAAACAATAAACAGGTAATTATTTATTTACTCAGGTGAGTGTCTGGAGCGTTTCCGGATTGATTTGAATCATCAATCTTCGCCATGGCATGAAAGTGCACTGTCCACTTCGCTAATCGGGTAACTTTTTGGTATATCAAAAATGTGCACATTAGTAGTGTGGGTCCATATTTCATTATGTGCATGTATATGGAGAGATAAAATTTTAGTTGCTCTAACTTCTATTTTACATTCCATTCTAATTCTACTGTATATTCTTTCTTCCAAGACCTCTATTCTGTATTATTTTTTTTTCATGCTTAAATTGTTTATGCGTCACGGAGCAAGTCAAATATAAATAACATCTGCCAACTCTCAACTTTAACTTGCTTTGTCGTTATTTTAGAGGCAGGTTTACATTCCTGCTGAAAAATTGACTTAATGTTTCTTATTTCACATTTTTCATCGTCTGTAATAATTCGTCTAAAATAAGGGGAAACAAGGACTATCAGTGTGTTAGCATTAGTAACAATACAATTTGTTACATTAACATGAGGAAAACATGTGCTGGTTACGTCAACTGTTGAAGAGCGAGAACTGTAAAGATGAAGAGCTAGCACTTAAAACTTCTTCACATTACGCGTACCTGAGCGAGATAGATGTGGCCTGAAAATGAAAATTAAACTCGAGTGCCTGCAGGTGTCTTTCGTAGACTCAACCTGGAGCCTTATCGACCCAAACATTTTCTGCTTGTGTCGTTGTAGTGACGGAGTTTAGACATAAGATCTTATTCGAATACGACACAAGGGGCAGAGCGTTAGCTAATCTGCTACATCAGGTGCAACTTTTTAAAGTAGACTAATGCTATGAATTACGCTCTCCACAAGGCGCCAGGAATAGCCGCAGGAAACAGTTTGCACGAAGAAGCACTACTTGAGAAAGAGTACTTGGTTTGTTATTGATTTTGATGCTGTTGTTATTATTTTTTATATCTGTCCTTAAACTGCGAACTAGAAGATAAATGAAGATAATGTTGTGATGAAGGTGTTTTAAGGTAATTACATCACATTGTGTCCAGTAACAGAAGCTACTAAGTTTTGAATCAAGACTCAAGTCTCAAAATGAATTCTACTTGGAAATATTGATTGTTTAATGAAACTTTCACATCTTTCTTTTGTGTGTGTGTGTGTTTCGCTGGAACATTATTACTTCTTGATGACAGTATATATGAAGGCAATAATTAGCTAATCAGTTTGTACTCATGCCGTATACAATAATCCACGCGTCTTCCTCTTATATGCGTACTGAGTGACCTAGTAACTGATGAGTGATGAATCATGTTTTAAGTAATGATAGCTCAACACACATTTCTGCAGCAGAAATGTGGTTTATTAGAAAAATGTTGCGAATCCCCTGGACAGCAAAAATAACTAAAGAAGAATGTATGAGAAGAGCTGGAGAGACAAAAAAACTTTGTCAAAAAGATAAGAGAGACACAATGTACTTTCATAGGACATGCAATGAGAAGAGGGGGCATTGAAAATATTATAACAACAGGAAAAATAGAAGGAAGAAGATCAAGAGGAAGACCAAGAGAAATGATACTGGACAGTCTGACGGGATGGTGTGAGAGGAGATCACCAACTGAACTGATGGCCTGCATGAAGGATCGGGTACTCTGGAGAAGCATAATAGCCAACGCCAGCCGGCACGGCACCTGATGATGATGATGAGCTCAACACATAACAACATCCAAAACAAACGAACACTTCACATATACCCTGACCGCGACGTAGGAAAGACCTCCGCAGTGAAGAACATGTCCAAGCATAAGTCCCACTCCAAGATCTCACAAATAGACCACATGATTAATCACTCTCACAACACTCATGTAGACAGATAAAGACCTCGCAAACTTTCATACCTCCATCCTCCAGCTGTTCTCCTCCAAAAATCCCGTGAAAAACTCCTCTCCTGATCAAGTCACATTACAAAAAAAAAAGACCAACGTGTACATCGTCACTTGTGTTTTAGTCAGGCCTGAACAGCCATGACACTTAGTAACCCAGATACTGCTGTAATAAAACAATTATTAATAAATAAAGCCACAAACCTATAATAGGTAACCCCGGATATCAGTGTGTAATATGGCGGACTGTACTGAACCATTCGCTAAGTACTGACGATGAGAACTAGGCATAGGCAGATCTTTGTTTGCTCACTCTATCTTATCCAGGACACCAGTGGACCAGTTCTACGTGACTAGAAGACAGCGGACATGATTTACGAGAGGACCAAACAACACTGAAAGGACATAACCTGAGGTCTGGGAGAGGGCCAGACAACTAACTTTTTTTTTCTTTAAATATGAATAGTGAAAGTGTGATAGATTGGCCCTGCTGGTCGTTGTGATAGACAGTGAGTTGTAGAATCATTCATTCATTGTGTGCGGTACCGATACGCGTTTGGGGATCATGCTTCACCATTTTGTTGCAGGTTTTGCTTTTCTGGCCACATGTTACTCTTCGTTTGACTGTGTATTTTCCTCGTGTCACGTGGTCAGCTTGCTCAGATATTTCTCTCTCAACTTCTATCATCTTTCTTGCTTCTGTTGAGTTTTTCTTGCGACTATCAGACTTCTGATTTTTTTCCCTTGGCATGCTCCGAAGAATTTTGATTATTCTTTTGTTATGCTTTTAACTAGTTTTAACTGTTCTATATTTTCATTGAGGACATGTGTCTAGGGTATAAACTGCAACTTTCTCCACATCTCTGTTACTTCAAATTTCTATTACGTGTTTTCCTTTGTTCAATATTTTATGAATTTATACAACAATCTTCAGACTGCGAAGTAGACACTGTAGACTAAACGCTCATCCCCACAAGATAAAGGCTGTGCCAACAGCCCACTGCATGTACCAAAACGGCCCGCAGACTCCTGAACACATACTACAGGCCTGCACTACATACAGAGACCTCAGAGCCCAGGTATGACCCACAAGAGAGAAGCATACAGGATGAACTCTGGGGTTCCTACAAAGACCTCCTGCTGACAGCAGGATTCATGGATGCGATCCAGCTCTCTGGTTAGAAAGCTTAGCATAGGAAACTGAACGTATAATAATAATAATAATAAGGAGAAGAATACGAATTTGTAATTCTTGTGTTATCACTTTTCTATGAAGTGATTATACGACTTTCAAATGAAAATTAGAAAACGCAAATAGAATTTCCGAAAGAACAGAAGAAAACTCGTGGTAGCACCTCCTAAGTGCATCGAGGCCAGTGGCGTTAGCAAGAAGACAGTCCCCATCATTGCTAGGCAACAAGGCCTGAAATAGCGCATGTCAAGCTGGCGGGTACATAGTAGACATACTCCAAAGAGAAAGCGCCTTCTGTCACCCGATTCTTGTTCGCCAAATCCATCGGACAAACATTACTAATCTTCGGTGTTACGGCCATGAGTGCACGTGCAAGGCTCAAGTCTACGACTGGGTTAGGAAGTTCAAGACAGGCATAACAAGCTTAACTGGGTTAGGAAGTTCAAGACAAGCATAACAAGCTTAAGTGGGTTAGGAAGTTCAAGACAGGCATAACAAGCTTAACTGGGTTAGGAAGTTCAAGACAAGCATAACAAGCTTAAGTGGGTTAGGAAGTTCAAGACAGGCATAACAAGCTTAAGTGGGTTAGGAAGTTCAAGACAAGCATAACAAGCTTAAGTGGGTTAGGAAGTTCAAGACAGGCATAACAAGCTTACACGTCGTCGACCGTCCTGGACAAGGACACAAGGGACGGAGTGAACCGGTGGCCGAGAAGTCAGGACATGAGTTTTTTTTTTTTTTCTTACTGGAATTCAGGGGCTGGCTCACAGGCAAGGCACACAGAGTGCAAAGCAAAGAGATTATACTGAAACATGGTTTTTTTTGTGTGTTTTTCTAACTTCCATTTGCTTTACCGTATTTGTTAACATCTTCTTCATGTCATAGAAACCTGCTTTACTGTTTCTCTGTGTATTTTGAAAACCATTGACGCAGATCATCTAGATGCTTTGGTATTACTTAGGAAAGTTTGCATGTAATATAGGGCTGATATTATAATGTTATCAATAGTTAGAAAGAATATAAACTAGGACATGACAGAAGAGTAGGCTACTGTTTTCAGCTGTAGTTTTCTCGTTGATCGCTTTCCCAACACGAGCTTATCCTATTTTATAATGGGATGTATAGAAAGGGATATATCCTTTTTTTTTAAAATTTCATCTAGTTTCTAAGTAATTTTAAGTAAAAACTGCAACCACATGTCCCATACATCTGTGTCACAGTACGTATATTCAGTGTTACAGGATCGTGGAATGATAAAGATCTTTATTGTTTTCAGTGTCTCATAATGTAGAGCTTGGTGACCAACTCACAGCCTAGCAGCCTTATTTCCCCTCACAGACGTATCAGGTTCCAACTTTTCTTTCTGGATCCGTATTGGAAATTATTTCTCTATTACTATCGGGGTAGAACACCTCATGACACCAGGGAAGATGGAAGGTAGAGGAAACAGAGGTAGAGAGAAGAGATATTTGATGACATCCTGGCGCGGGAAATGTTCAGTGACTGTTGGGATGCACAAGGGATCGAGGGTTGTGGTAGGACATGATATCCAACCCTTGTCGGCAGAGACCTTGAGAAAGAGAGAGAGAGAGAGGAGAGTGTCAGAGAGAGACAGAGAGGAGAGTGAGAGAGGAGAGTGTCAGAGAGAGAATGAGAGAGGAGAGTGTCAGAGAGACAGAGAGAGAAAAACAGAAAGAGAGAGGAGAGTGTTAGAGAGAGACAGAGAGAGAAAGAGAGAGGAGAGTGTCAGAGAGACAGAGAGAGAAAGAGAGAGAATGAGTGTCAGATAGAGAGAATGAGAGAGGAGAGTGTCAGAGAGAGACAATGAGAGAGGAAGAGAGAGAATGAGAGAGGAGAGTGTCAGAGAGAGACAGGAAGAGAGAGAATGAGAGAGGAGAGTGTCGGAGAGAGAACGAGAGAGAATGAGAGAGGAGAGTGTTAGAAAGAGAACGAGAGAGAATGAGAGAAGAGAGTGTTAGAGAGAGAGAAAGAGAGAGAATAAGTGTCAGAGAGAGAAAGAGAGAGAGGAGAGTGTCAGAGAGAGACAATGAGAGAGAAAGAGAGAGAATGAGAGAGGAAAGTGTCAGAGAGAGACAGAGAGAGAAAGAAAGAGAATGAGAGAGGAGAGTGTCAGAGAGAGAGAGAGAGAGAAAGAGATTAGTATGCTTTATCTCTTACAAATAGAGAATGAAAAAAATTTGGACAACGGGTCGTGTTCAGAATATCTTGTAGTACTCTTCAACTGTATATGATCTGCATATATTCTTCCTGCTATAGTGTATCAACAGCTCTCTATAGTTCCTTAAGGATATCTTTGTAATTTTGTTAGTGTCCTCAGAAATATCATGGCAACCTACTGTAGTTTCCTAGAGAATATTCTAGTACTTTTAGGAGTTTCTTTGTACTTTTATAGAAAATATTCTAGTACTTTTAGGAGTTACTTCGTACTTTTATAGAAAATATTCTAGTACTTTTAGGAGTTTCTTCGTACTTTCCTCACAACTGTCGTAATAGTTCACTCTAATTTTCGCAAGAATATCCGAACAGATCTTCGCGTTATCTTTAAGAATATACCTGTAGCCTTTTGTATATACCTCATAAATATCCTAGTATTATTTCATGTGCATTATTTGCAACTGTTTATGTGGTTTTGGTTCTAAACATTCTAATAAATCTCTTCTAGTTAAAAAAAAACAAAGAAAACATTTCTTCAAGTCTGGATGGATTTCTGTTAACGTCTGAAAGTTCAGAAAGTCATTTCTTTGAGATCGGCGTGTCTTGTGCTCGCTATTGATAGCTCTGTTGGAACGGCACTTAGTTCATGTATAGGATGAGTTACAGAGAAAAACTGATTTCATTTATCATTTATGTTGTGGTGTAATCTCGGTTGCCTTTTTTTTTTTTTTTTGGCTGGTGGGAAGTCTGGAGAAAACCCCACGCTTGGCCTTCAAGTTTTCACATTTGATCTTACATGCTGATGAGGAATACTGTCTGTATTATATGAATGCGTTTGTTGGATATTGAATTTATGGTTTTCTGTTCATGTTTAGCTTTCCATATTTTTGGCGAGGAATGTTGACTCTTTTCCTCGCTGCGTCAAGTGTTGCGATAAATTACTTTGCTCCCTTTTACACTTGTTATGCAAAGGACAACTGCTTTCGTTTTTTCCCTTACATGTAGAAGGTTACGATGACAAGAATGATGATGATCATGATGATGATAATTATTACACCCATCATCATCATCATGCACACTGCCCATAAAAATGACAGACATATGGATACAGCCAAATGTATCTTTAATGGAGCACGATATATATATATCTCATATAAAGTGTTAATTTGTTTTTAGGTGATTTGTTGTTTTTTTTTTTCTTGTCTTAGCTTTTGGAAGTTCTGGTGTTGTATCTTATATATGATGTCTTTGCCATATTCTATGATTAGTTCTTATAACCGACAATATCCGTATTTAAAGATGAGTTTTCCAGGAATGACGCATTTTTCTTTCCTGACAATTCTGAGCCATAGCCAATATTTGTGAAGTGCAGCCACAAATGATGAATGTTTTCACCAGTGCCCCCAAGAAGAATTCTTAGAAAAATTTTATGAGGATAAATGAGAGGGGTTTATGAGTTAGCCATGTCGAATGCTAGAGTGTAGCACAGGCATACTTTCGCTTAAATGAACTTACACATTTTGCCTGCATTCTATAGGCTGTTGTAGAGGGAACAAAACTGGCATACGTAGTGAAGTTAACACAGTCTGGGACATCGGCAGACTTTTAAATTTGTACAGCATGAGCCACAAGAAAACCAGCCTGCTTCAAGCATTTCGAAACAACATTGTCACGTTTTGGCTAGGAGTGTTTGCAGCACAGTGTATACTCAATCTGTGGGTCTGATTTTTCGTTGCCTACCTAGCTATTAAGAGCTGGGTCATTATAAACTGTTGAGTCATCTTCAATCTACTTAAAGACATCTCAGTCTACTTAAAGACATCTCACACGTATGAGTACATCTGTAGGAGAGGAGTGCAAACTTCAGCTCACAGGATCCAGGAGTGTAGACTCAAGTAATAGGGTCCAAGAATGCAGACTTCAAGTAATAGGGCCCAGGAGTGCAGACTTCAAGTAATAGGGCCCAGGAGTGCAGACTTCAAGTAATAGGGCCCAGGAGTGCAGACTTCAAATCTTAGGGTCCAGGAGTGCAGACTTCAAGTAATAAGAGTCCAGGAGTGCAGACTTCATGTCTTAGGATCCAGGAGTGCTTGATATTTCTAGACTTCCTCGGGCAGCAGGGTCTGTATCTGATGTAAGATCGGCAGGGCTGAGAACATGGAGAAAACCACGGACGTTATCTTGATCATCGGGATCAGAATTAGCATGTCCTATGAGAGGACTGGATAAGAGGATGAGGCTGAGGAGGAGGAGGAGGAGGAGGTTGTGGCCAAGTAGTCTGATGTGGTTTAAAGTGTTGGTTCTTGTTTCGGATCCGGTAAACATATTCCTGGTGCCGCTACAAATGTGTATCAACTTTCTAATGGCACAGACGCGGAGAAGCAAGCTGACTGTGTAATAAAGATGACATGGCTACCAAGGGATATGATCTAAATTATTGATCTATACCACCTCTCCGCGGTGCTCGTACAAACAGCCTGTTTTGCAAACTGTTAGAAGTCTTGGTCATAGGATAAGAATTGGCTTGTCTCCTTCGGTACTAAAATCTGGAGACAAGAATGTTTGTTAGTTTGCTTTCAAAGTTAAAGGAATCTGTAACAGTGTTCTCCAAAGCTGATGCCATGCCTGTGTTCTCCAAAGCTGATGCCATGCCTGTGTTTTTCAAAGCTTATGCCATGCCTGTGTTTTTCAAAGCTGATGCCATGCCTGTGTTTTTCAAAGCTGATGCCATGCCTGTGTTTTTCAAAGCTGATGCCATGCCTGTGTTCTCCAAAGCTGATACCATGCCTGTGTTTTCCAAAGCTGATGCCATTCCTGTGTTTTCCAAAGCTGATGCCATGCCTGTGTTTTCCAAAAGCTGATGCCATGCCTGTGTTCTCCAGAGCTGATGTCATGCCTGTGTTCTCCAAAAGCTGATGCCATGCCTGTGTTTTCCAAAAGCTGATGCCATGCCTGTGTTCTCCAGAGCTGATGCCATGCCTGTGTTCTCCAGAGCTGATGCCATGCCTGTGTTTTTCAAAGCTGATGCCATGCCTGTGTTTTTCAAAGCTGATGCCATGCCTGTGGTCTTCAAAGCTGATGCCATGCCTGTGTTTTCCAAAGCTGATGCCATGCCTGTGTTTTAAAGCCCTCGTGACAACGTACGCTTCTCAAAGCCTAAGTTATAGGAAGATCTCAAACAACCAACATGTAATCAACATGTAACCAACATGTAGGCAACAACCGTCAATGACAATTTTGTCAAACGATGGGCAAATGAAAGCAGATGTAGTGTTGTAGAGAGAGTTGAGGTGTTGCAGTACTGAACATGTGCACCGATCAAGACTTGTCATATTTTAAGAGCGTAGAATTTGAACTGGGGCCTCATGTCACTTATACATACATTTTTGTGTAATGTTTTAACACACAAAGACTTGCAAAGGGACACAACCTGTGTTGTTAAATCAGCTCACTCCATTCATTCAGTCACATACTCAACGAAGGGAGCACATATGGGAATGCCCGGAGTACGAAGATACCAACCTCTTATTAAAGATTACAGGTTAGGAAGAGAAAACATACCTTGTCCAGGTATTATACCAGTTAGTGGCTTCCCAATATTTCCTACTGAAATCTATAGCACAGATAAAGACAAGAATTTATAAAAGAACTGCAGTACACTTCACATTCTCTCTCTCTCTCTCTCATTTTTGTTTTTCCTCATATATGACCCAGTTGACAATATAAAACAGAACTTAAAACTTGACTTTAACTTTATCTGGTCTTGGTCCTTTCGTTTGCCCCACTAAAATGGTGTTCTTCTCTATGCTGATGGCTGTGGAGTGCCTTGAACGTTTTGGGGAATTTCCATGACATCATAAAGTTGTTACACGTGCCTCACTTCGTTGCACTGATACGTTTTGTGCAACTTAATCTAACCCAGGATCACTAAATAAAGTTCAACAAGACTTGTAACTATATAAATAAATTACACTGACCATTCCAACTACATAGTTGCGATACAAAACATAAGTAAAAAATCACTCAACTCCGGATGTTACAATAGAATTGATTTACTGATGAAACAACGGAAGTGGCGTGAAAAGACTGATAGAATTCACAAATACTAGGGGTGATTGATACGTTGTCGGCATAAGATACAACGGATTATTTTTGGACAACTTTTTTTGGGTTATTTCTCAACATAACCCTTTTGCAAGTTTATGCACTTAGTCCAGCGATCCTGGAGCACACGGATCCCTTTTTTGTAGAAGTCAGCATTTTGTGCCAGTAGAAAGTGGTCTACAGCATGAATGACGTCATCATCCGAAGCAAATTTGCGACCACTGAGCTCTTTTTTTGAGTTTGGTAAACGGGTAATAGTCCGAAGGGGCCAAATCTGGGGAATAAGGAGGATGTTCAAGAAGCTGGAAGCCATATTCATGAATGGCAGCCATTGCCACCGCCGACTTGTGAACTGGAGCATTGTCTTGATGAAAGATGACTCTTCTCATCAATTTCCCCTAATGATTTTCCTTCAGTTTGACCCGCAGTTGCTTCACAAGATTAGCGTAAGAGGCACCGGTGACCTTTCTGCCCGTTTGAAGATAATCTACCAATAGCACACCTTCTGAATCCCAAAAGATGGAAGCCATAACTTTGCCTGCAGACAGAACCACCCTTGCTTTCTTTGGAGGTGGGGATCCATGATGTTTCCACTGTTTTGACTGTTCTTTGGTTTCTGGTTGAAAATGATGAACCCAAGTCTTATCCATAGTCACATAGTGCTGAAGAAACTTTTCAGGATCTGCAGAAAAATGGCCAAGATTGTCTCTTGACATGTTGAGACGCTGTCGTTTGTGATCAGCTCCAAGAAGTTTCGGGACCCGTCAACCAGAGACCTTTATAATTTGAAGATCATTGTGAATAATGACGCGAACATGTTCCTGAGAGATTCCAAACACAGTAGCAATGTACTGCTCATTTAGTCGTCGATCCTCCATTATCATGTCATGGATTCTGCCGGTGGTTTCATCGGTAGTTACCGTTCTTGATCTTCCTGGACAGGGATCATCTTCCAGACTCTCCCTTTCATGTTTGAATTGAGCTGCCCATTTCTTCACTGTGCTGTAAGAAGAGGCACTCTCCCCTAGAGTCTCTACCATATCCTCATGGATCTCCTTCGACGATAAGCCCTTGACGCAGAGGTAGCGAATGACTCCTCGATGAGAAATTTTATCAATTTTCTCAATTTCTGCCATCCCTTACCACTTCAGTAGCCTGTAAAAAAAAACAGCTGGTTGCAGTTAATTTCTTGAAACTTTATGTTTAATCTTACATTTATCTATCTACAAATGCACCTAATATTAACTGTGTGTTTCATGTATCTGTACCTTATGGCGAGAACTTATCAATCACTCCTCGTTGGTGAAGAAGTGTCCGGACGTAGCCATGGGACGACCTCTCACACTGCAAGATGTTGAGGACATTTTTCTTCTTACTACAGACAATACCACACACTCTCTCAGAATTCAGAGGAGAATATATTCATTCATTCATTCATTCAGAGGAGAATATACTAAAAAGGACACATTTAATCAATACTAAGCGTTCCTACATTCTATTATTTCGAAGTCGAACTAAAATACTGACTCGGAAGAAAAACTTGCGTGCCTACATTTCTAGAATCTACTTTCTTGCAGGTCTCAACTGTTTTTTTTTTTTTGTGTCTTTGGTGTGCCTATTTTCTGTGCGTCTCTTACAAATTCGCTCTCTGTGAGTGCACATATGTGCGAGCTTTACAATGGATTTTCCCGCTGCGCAAGCCTAGGAGTATCCAAAATTAACTCTCTACGGGAGAGACTATTTTATTTCTATCCAACCCATTTACCTATCCTATTCTATTTCATCTCTCTCTCTCCCCTCTCTCTCTCCTCTTTCCCTCATCTTTTGCTTGTGTGTTTGTTTCTTTCTTTATTGTCTCATCAGTGCCCACAACATTTGGGGCTTCTGGCTGCATCAGATTTCCACTTCTGTCGGTCCTTCGTTAACTTCTTGGCTTTCTCCCATGTCAGACCTTTGTTTTCCTGCATTTTCTCTGCTGCAGTCTCCATGTCTCTCTGGGCCGTCCCATGCTTCTTTTACCCGGTGGAGTCTACATCAGTTCTGTTCGAGGTAAGGATTCGTTTGTCATTTTCAAAATGTGGCCAATCCATTACCACCTTCTCCTTTCAATCACTACTGATTGTGATGTTATGTTAAGAGGTTATTATTTATGGTATTTGGCCAGAACACAACTTTTATCTTATGGAGACACTTGGTTTGGAAGTGTCAACACTTCACTTATACATATAAATTCATTATCATCCTCATTTCTATAATTATCAGACTGGGCTCAAGTACAGGATATGACTAAGTCAGTCCAGACTGAGTGAACGACTTAGCTACTTGTGTATAAAATGCTAGACTAGGTAAGTTGAAAGGAACTTATAGAATCATAATTGGACTTACCAAAGTGCCATTTAAATTCCAGTTGTGCCACACAACTGTTTATGAAGAGCATTGTTAATATACAGATGATGCTTGTGAAGAATGTAGACTGAAGTCTTTTGGATGATGTGTTTTCATATTCCATTCTCTATGGCTCTTTTAAAGTGCGGATTCCAGTAGTTATTTCATCCATTGTACTGTAGAGATAATCCACTGTGAAATCAAGTCTAGAGTGACCATGAAAACAGTTGAGTTTCCACAGCGACCCTGGTAAACATTTGAGTTGCTGTTCTACAGTGATTAGAATGTTTTCATCATCTTCATTCGAACGTGAAAAAAAAACCGCTCTCCGTGAAATTGTGCGTACTGTACACTCCGAGAAGAGGAAAACTCGATAAACAGTTCTGTGAATTCCGGTCACTTCAAAACATAATTATCAGAAGAGATGCCGTGAAAGTTTTGTGGGTGAATACACATTGTTGAATATAATTATCATTCTCAGAGCTACATTCTGTAAAACTGTAACCACAGCCTGGTTAAGAAACTCTCCGCGCAGCAGCAGCAGCAGCAGCAGCAGCAACAGCAACCAGACTTTTAGTAGATCTTCTTCACTCTAACATACGTCTGGTGTTTCAGACCGTAAACAGTTTTCTTGGTCTGGTGTTACACAGTAAAATAGAAGAGTACATATCATTCAGATATCTAATACTGAAACACTGCGTTGAAGGAGAAAATATCAAAACGTGGACACAAATAAAGAAGCAAGCATGGCATCTGGTTCCCGTCCCAAATGACTGCTAATGTGCAGAGTTCCGGCAGGGCTTCTCTATGATATCACGGTTTTGCAGAAAGAAGACCATCTCGTAGAATGATATTTTAGGAAGCGGATTTGCACTATGAGAAGTTGACAGGTGTTGGAAAAGGTGTTGAGATACCGGGGTAAAATCTTATTTATCTCCTTGTTTGTTGTAAGAAATAGGATGTGTTATCCACTTTTGGCATCCATGGATTTTCGGCTGATGCTTTTGGCATCCATAGATTTTCGGCTGATGATTTAAGTTGTTCTGTGAAAGAAATAGTTTGAAAATTATGTTAATACATGGACTCTGCGTGGACATTATACAAGATACGTATCTAAAATTGTGAAAAATCGAAGTTACTCATCATCATCATCATCATCGTCATCGTCATCGTCATCGTCATCGTCATCGTCATCGTCATCATCATCATCATCATCATCATCATCATCATCATCATCATCATCATCATCATCATCATCATTTCATCATCATCGTCATCATCATCGTCGTCATCATCATCATCATCATCATCATCGTCATCATCATCATCATCGTCATCATCATCATCATTTCTTCTTCATCTTTCTTCTAATCTTCCTACAACTGCACTGTTCCCTGCAAAAAAAAAAATCCAGCAAGTTCCTGAAGCCTAGCCATGGTGTCGGATAGTGAGTTAGTTACAATAGCTGTAATTTTTCCATTCTGTGCAGAGATCTTTCGAAAATAGCTATCTTATTTATTTGTTGAATATATTCTCTATTTAAAAAAAACTGTATATCATGTTCGAGAGATGCTGACCCAGATATACCAGATATACCAGATATACAGTTTATATATAAATGTCTGCAAATAGAAAACATGTAATAGATGAAGAAAATGATTTTTTTAGAATTATAAGAAGAAGACAATCAACTTTCACTAAGTACCGAGAGGTGAAGATTTGAAAAGATCACTCATTCATTTGCATGTCCCTTGCGGAACTTTGCCTCCCTAACAGCTCTCCTGTTGGCCTCTCGGTTACGAGCAAGATGGCCTGCTGCTGATGCATCCATTTGCAGATCATCAACGATGAAAAGATCATAACAGCGAAAAAAAAAGATCTGTAGGGACTGGAACAGAGGAGGGGATAATAACCAAAGGGGATAATAACCATGGCAAGTTTGTATACTAGGAGATCAGTGTCTGAGCTGATGGGCAACTTCAAAGATCTGTGGAGATGCATGAGCCTAGATCTCAAGAGAAGCATGAGTCCGAATCTGTGGAGATGGAGGAATCTAGACATCTGTAAGAGTTCAGATCTATGGTGAGGCATAAGTCTGGATCTGTTAAGGGGCACAAGTCTAGATCTGTGAAGGGACACAAGTCTTGATCTGTGAAGGGGCACAAATATGGATCCGTGAAGGGGCACAAATATAGATCCGTGAAGGGGCACAAATCTAGATCTGTGAAGGGGCATACGTCCAGATCTGTAGAGAGCATGAATCTATATCTTAGAAGAGACATGAATCTAGATTTATAGAGAGGAGGCATGAATCTAAATCAGTAGATAGGAATGACTCTAGGACTCTGAATAAGCACACGTCAATGTCTGTGGAAACAACTCAAATAAATCGATTGGGCTCCTACAGTTATGATCATTATCATCTTCATTTCCATAATTATCAGACACGCCTCAAGTCCAGGATATGCACACACAATATCTTATATTAGGACTATAATCTATAGACTGAATTATCAACAGAAATTTATGTCCACGCACATTATCAAGACAGAAAAAATGCTACGCAGGTAAATCTAGTCTGGAGAAGAAATGAAACAATGTTTGTAGTCCGAGATGAAAGCGGACAAACAGACGATTCCCATCTTTATTGTTATTTGTATTTGTTATAAATGTAATCATAAACGAGCCCACATGAAACTGAACAGTAAATGTTTAACTTCGATTCCACAAGATAAATCCCGATAGAATCAAACAAAATCATCGTTTCTGTAAAACTTACATAAAACTTTATCGTCAGCCTGGGTGGTAGATAAAAGAGTATTACGGGAAACTCATTAAAAAATGCTGTCATAACTGTCTAAGAATGTCCAAAATGGTGATGTGACGTAATAAATGTGGCATTAGCACGGGAACGTGATTAGAAATTGTGATGTATTTTTCTTAAAGGATGAAAATTGAATAAGAAATAAGAGAAACAAAAATTATCAATGAAACACCAAACTTTCGTCAAAACATCCCATCAGAGCATCTCATCAGAGCACTATAAGGGATCATCAGACAATGTTTCAGCAAAAATACTGAATACATTGTTTTCAAGCCTTTTCTTCTTTCTCATCCTATTTCGCCCTGATCTTCCTATTTTATGGAAAACAGCAGCATTAAACGTCATCTATTTTCGTTTAAAAATCTGTCTTATAAACCTTTGTAAAGACGGGAGAAAGTTTGATCCACGTCTAGCAGATGTTCATACTTAAAAGAGATTAATAACATGACATGTGCTTAATTTAGGAACTGGCCTGGATTTTAAGCTGCTCGAAGATCCTGCTCAGAAAACACGTCAATCAGGTGAGTTTAGAAGGAGTATCTTGGACCAACACAGAGATAAAATATTTGTAGAAATCACTTTCATCTTTGCCCCACGATATACAAGTATTTTTATTTTAATGAAAGAACAGACAAGAGGGCTGAACCAGCTACATATAAAGCAGGAGACAGACAGATAAATGATTACGACATACATTGTTAACATCTTTACGTAGAGCAACAAGATATAGTATACCCCGACAAGTAAAATGTGCTGATGCCAGACCTCAACAACAGCAATGTCACGAGAACATCGGAAAAAAGGAAATATCTGTCTGTAGGGCCAGGCAGACTATATTACACTGTATTCATCGGCCGCAGTGCATGAAGAGAAAAAGAAGTTCTTCATGTAGAAATTAATGAGCGGGGGGGGGGGGGGGGAGGGAGGACGATGCGCTCAAGCTGAATGAGATAATGGCCAGCAATCCATAGTAGACTGCCTGCGTCAGAGGTGGCCAACCACAGTCAGCCAAGACCCTATTCTACATCCCAGGCCGGCCATGGAAACAAACGGTAGCTTAGCCAAGTAAACATGGAGATCAGAATTGGATGACTACACTATTCCCCCCCCCCCACACACACACCCCACACACCCTCTCCTCCCCCCCCCCCAAAAAAAAGGCATCCAGTTAAAGTCGGATAAACTGGGCCTAAAGGCACATACTGCAACACAACACAGCCAGTACCCTAGGGCCAGCTCCGGGGAAGAGTAATGTATAAATTAATCCCGTGAGAAGGGGACCAGACATGATTTAGAGCTGGCTGGACATCCGGAAACAGGAAACACACACAAAAAATTCTCAAGTTAACGAGCAGATGTGCTTCCTCGGTCTGGTAAAAGTCAGATATTCCATGGAGCTTAGTTAAAAAACCAGATATTCCATGGAGCTTAGTTAAAAAACCAGATATTCCATGGAGCTTAGGTAAAAAACCAGATATTCCATGGAGCTTAGTTAAAAAACTAGATATTCCATGGAGCTTAGTTAAAAAACCAGATACATCATGGGGCTTAGTTAAAAACCAGATACATCATGGAGCTTAGTTAAAAAACCAGATACATCATGGAGCTTAGTTAAAAACCAGTTACATCATGGAGCTTAGTTAAAAAACCAGATATACCATGAAGCTTAGTCAAAACACCAGATATACCATGTACCTTAGTTAAAAACCAGATACATCATGGAGGTTAGCTAAAAACCAGATATTCCATGGAGCTTAGTTAAAAACCAGATATTCCATGGAGCTTAGTTAAAAACCAGATATTCCATGGAGCTTAGTTAAAAATTAGATACATCATGGAGTTTAGTTAAAAACCAGATACATCATGGAGCTTAGTTTAAAAAATAGATACATCACGAAGCTTAGTTTAAAAAATACCAGATACATCACGGAGCTTAGTTTAAAAAAAAAACAGATACACCATGGAGCTAAGTTAAAAAAACAGATACACCTCGGAGCTTAGTTTTAAAAAAAGCCCAGATAACCAGGAAAAATAGATTCGTTTTGAGCCATAAGGAAGATGTGTTTAGATCTTGCAACAATGGAGTATTAAGCACTGTCACGACGTTGCAAGAGTACTTACCCTGCTAACTGGGTACACCATGCACAGCTGTGGTATTTTGTCATGGATTATACAACAATGATGTATCGAGTCCAGGCTGAACAATAGTCACAAAGGTACATTTAAACAAAGACTGGATACAATATCCTAACGTCGGCGTGTTCGGTTATATCCTCACAGGCTGATTGATACCAGACCTAGACTAAATATCAACAAACACAGCTGGAATATTTGGTCACACATTTTTTTTTTTAGTATCTTCACAACATTTAAATGTTTAGACGTGGATTATTTATGTTTTCACATTTTGTTGAATATTTAGTCGCCTACATATTATCGCAAAAGGAATATTTAGTTACAGAATGTGTGTATCATCACAAACGTTCCGTAAATATTAAATCAAAAAGGTGAAATGTACTGTATCAAAGTGGGGTATTTAATTATGAACTGATTTAGTAATGTGAAACTTGTAGATAGTATGCATGTTGCAGAAGAACGGCGCCAGATATTGCAGTAGAACTACCCAAATATTATAGTAGAACTACGAAATATTGCAGCAGAACGGCACCGAATATTGCAGTATGTGAACGACATCCAAATCCTCTTGCAAGAGAAAACAGTCACATTACAGCATAACTACCCCAAATATTACAGTAGAACTACGCCAAATATTACTGTAGAACTACGCCAAATATTATAGTAGAACTACGCCAAATATTACAGTAGAACTACGCCAGATATTACAGTAGAACTACGCCAAATATTGCAGCAGAACGGCACCGAATATTGCAGTATGTGAACGACATCCAAATCCTCTTGCAAGAGAAAACAGAGTCACAAACGTAATATAACATACACACGCAGATTCTGCACATGGTATTCTCTTCCCACGCAGCTCAGAACGACAAATATCAACGTTGCTGCACTGATTGAATTATCACGAAGTCTGTTAAATTGAACACTCAATGATGTTTAATCTGCACAAGATGATGATGATAAAAAAACACGAAGTGATGATCAAGTGGTTCGAGCTGCGCCTCCACAGATTCAGCATGAAATACACACCCCAGTTCCGGAGAGCTAAAACCATCACAACAGAAAACTTAATTCTACAATCAAGCTATCTACAGCGCATCCATGACCGACTACACGAGAACAACATCCACACGCTAGGAAGGTCAAAGCTACACTGTCCCACTCGCCCCCACTCACCCACCAGTCACTCAAAGCACTCGAAGAGCCAGTTACACTCACAAACGAAGGTCCAAAATCTAAGGGCGACTGCTGTGAAAGAAACATTTACAATTGTCAACAAGGTAAGGTCGCCAACTTAAATCAGTTATTCTCGCGTTATTTACCTTTTATAGCAAAAACTGTTATATCAAAAACTAAACCACTCCAGTATTTACTTTCATTTACACACATATACGTAAATCTATGGAAGAGCTTTGGAGAATCAAAAAGTACAAGCAATGTACTGTTTAGCATCCTTAACTGCGAGCAAAGCTTAATGGTTGTATTGCTTATCTACACAATGCTGCCCCCCCCTCCCCCAGGGCGATGCATTTCTTGTATCGTTGCACAAGCTTCCAGGAAACAAAGAAGCTTTATATCTGCTCTGGAATCCAGGTCAGCCGCACTTCCTTTACATTATCATCAGAGTTGAACCTGCGACCAGGTAGAACCTCTTCAAGCGGATCGAAGTTGTGATAGTCGCATGACGCCAGATCAGGGCTGTAAGAGTGATCAGGAAGACGTTCAAACCAAAACTGTTGCAGGAACTCCAGCAATGTGGTTGCTGCATGAACTCCAGCACTGTGGTTGCTGTATGAACTCCAGCACTGTGGTTGCTGCATGAACTCCACCACTGTGGTTGCTGCATGGACACGTTCACTGTCGTGGTTGCACAAGACTATGTTTGACAGTATTCCTTTTCTGTCCGCTTTAAACCTTTCTACACATTCAGAAATTTTTCTTTCAGTCCTGTTGTCTTAACTTCCGTACTAAACCAACATGCTACGGTGAGTTTTAGCAGATTTCACTCCCTCAGCCCAAACAACATGCTACGGTGAGTTTCAGCAGTTTTCACTCCCTCACCCCAAAGAGACCTCACCAGGGCCTCGTTGTTCAGCAAATGATGCAATCACGCAGCTCCAGAGCTGACCGGAGGTTTATTTGACCTTGGCTTCAACAGATTAAGGGCAAAGAGCTGGGCTGTGCGAGTTCGAACTACCCATCAGCCATTGCTAATGTGCTGCACTGCCGTCAGCCTCTATCCGCTGTGGTTATGTCATAATTTTCAAATTGCCACTATTTTAATTCCCCATCATACTTGTATGTTACGATGCACCGAAATATCTAAGCACAAATTAGTCTTAATGTGGCAGAGCATCCGATGTTAGAGAGTATCTGCCGGTAGAATCAGGCATACTGAATTATACACCACCACCCCCCCCCCCCCCCCATGTCAGCATAGAATCAGCATACTGAATTATACACCCCCCATGTCAGCATAGAATCAGGCATACTGAATTATACACCCCCCCCCCCCCCCATGTCAGTATAGAATCAGGCATACTGAATTATCACCACCCCCCCCCCCCATGTCAGCATAGATCAGGCATACTGAATTATACACCCCCCATGTCAGCATAGAATCAGGCATACTGAATTATACACCCCCCCTCCCCATGTCAGTATAGAATCAGGCATACTGAATTATACACCACCCCCCATGTCAGCATAGAATCAAGCATACTGAATTATACACCCCCCCCCCCCATGTCAGCATAGAATCAGGCATACTGAATTATACACCAACCCCCCCCCCCCCATGTCAGCATAGAATTAGGCATACTGAATTATACACCCCCCATGTCAGCATAGAATCAGGCATACTGAATTATCACCACCCCCCCCCCCCCCATGTCAGCATAGAATCAGGCATACTGAATTATACACCACCCCCCCCCCCCATGTCAGCATAGAATCAGGCATACTGAATTATACACCAACCCCCCCCCCCCCATGTCAGCAAGGTAAGGTCGCCAACTTAAATCAGTTATTCTCGCGTTATTTACCTTTTATAGCAAAAACTGTTATATCAAAAACTAAACCACTCCAGTATTTACTTTCATTTACACACATATACGTAAATCTATGGAAGAGCTTTGGAGAATCAAAAAGTACAAGCAATGTACTGTTTAGCATCCTTACTGCGAGCAAAGCTTATGGTTGTATTGCTTATCTACACAATGCTGCCCCCCCCTCCCCCAGGGCGATGCATTTCTTGTATCGTTGCACAAGCTTCCAGGAAACAAAGAAGCTTTATATCTGCTCTGGAATCCAGGTCAGCCGCACTTCCTTTACATTATCATCAGAGTTGAACCTGCGACCAGGTAGAACCTCTTCAAGCGGATCGAAGTTGTGATAGTCGCATGACGCCAGATCAGGGCTGTAAGAGTGATCAGGAAGACGTTCAAACCAAAACTGTTGCAGGAACTCCAGCAATGTGGTTGCTGCATGAACTCCAGCACTGTGGTTGCTGTATGAACTCCAGCACTGTGGTTGCTGCATGAACTCCACCACTGTGGTTGCTGCATGGACACGTTCACTGTCGTGGTTGCACAAGACTATGTTTGACAGTATTCCTTTTCTGTCCGCTTTAAACCTTTCTACACATTCAGAAATTTTTCTTTCAGTCCTGTTGTCTTAACTTCCGTACTAAACCAACATGCTACGGTGAGTTTTAGCAGATTTCACTCCCTCAGCCCAAACAACATGCTACGGTGAGTTTCAGCAGTTTTCACTCCCTCACCCCAAAGAGACCTCACCAGGGCCTCGTTGTTCAGCAAATGATGCAATCACGCAGCTCCAGAGCTGACCGGAGGTTTATTTGACCTTGGCTTCAACAGATTAAGGGCAAAGAGCTGGGCTGTGCGAGTTCGAACTACCCATCAGCCATTGCTAATGTGCTGCACTGCCGTCAGCCTCTATCCGCTGTGGTTATGTCATAATTTTCAAATTGCCACTATTTTAATTCCCCATCATACTTGTATGTTACGATGCACCGAAATATCTAAGCACAAATTAGTCTTAATGTGGCAGAGCATCCGATGTTAGAGAGTATCTGCCGGTAGAATCAGGCATACTGAATTATACACCACCACCCCCCCCCCCCCCCATGTCAGCATAGAATCAGGCATACTGAATTATACACCCCCCATGTCAGCATAGAATCAGGCATACTGAATTATACACCACCCCCCCCCCCCCATGTCAGTATAGAATCAGGCATACTGAATTATACACCACCCCCCCCCCCATGTCAGCATAGAATCAGGCATACTGAATTATACACCCCCCATGTCAGCATAGAATCAGGCATACTGAATTATACACCCCCCCTCCCCATGTCAGTATAGAATCAGGCATACTGAATTATACACCACCCCCCATGTCAGCATAGAATCAAGCATACTGAATTATACACCCCCCCCCCCCCATGTCAGCATAGAATCAGGCATACTGAATTATACACCAACCCCCCCCCCCCATGTCAGCATAGAATTAGGCATACTGAATTATACACCCCCATGTCAGCATAGAATCAGGCATACTGAATTATACACCCCCCCCCCCCATGTCAGCATAGAATCAGGCATACTGAATTATACACCCCCCCCCCCCATGTCAGCATAGAATCAGGCATACTGAATTATAGAACCCCCCCCCCCCCCCCCATGTCAGCATAGAATCAGGCATACTGAATTATACACCACCCCACCCCCCCCCCCCCCCCCCCCATGTCAGCATATGAAAGAAAACATCTCGCCAAAAGTCGATCCCGTGGATACAGGACTTGGTCCAGTCTAGATCATATAAATGGCGAAAGTAAGATAGAAACATTGGTATATAAACCCAGAACACATATAACATACACCAATACTGCACTGGGGAGAACTATTTACAGACTGATTCCGCACACGAGCCTTTGATCAACTGAACGTCAAACTGCAGAATTACACCAAACATTTTAACAACGCTTCTCAGCCTCTCACCAGTGCTCTTTCTCCACGTCCATCAGCATGGTCTTCGGGCTCATTCGTGCCATTTCGCACTCGTTTAACGACCTGCAATTATGGTGCTCTGTGGGAGCACTTTACGTGTTTCTACAAATGCTCTGCCGCCCTCAGAACGTAATTTTGCCGCTCTATAAAGTGCCAAGATACCATCACAACGTAGCAAGCTAGCATTATCAGCAGTTATCTCTCCTTGACTCATGGAGTTTATAGAAATTTTAAAAAAATATATTTCTGACGAATGCGCTAGTGCACTCGTCTGTCTGTCTGTCTGTTTATCTATCTGTTTTAGCTCCCTGTCTCTATCATTTCACTCCTCTATCTCACTTCCTCTCATTCCCCTTCTCTCTCTCTCTTTCTCTGTATTTCTCTGTATAGTTTTCACGGATGCCGAGCCACGTATTCTAAGGTGCCTTATATTATGGCCTGAATTTTAACTTCACTCCTGGTTTTAATTTTTCTCTGATACTTAGCTGTGTAATACTAAGCTCTGAGTTTTAACTGTCAGCACGATCTATTCGCAGTATCTCCCCCCCCCCCCCCCCATGAAGCACAGAACATAAATCTTACCATATAAATCAGAGTTCAGTATGGAATTCTTGGCAAGAATGCCGGTGCATTTCCTGTATTATGTCGTCAAGTGATTTGGGAAAAAAAAAACTTTCCTAACTCTTGTAGCAGTAACCCTGTTCATTCATTCATTCATTTACATGTCCCTTGCGGAACTTTGCCTCCTTAACAGCACTCCTGTGGGCCTCTCGGTTGTGAGCAAGATGGCCTGCTGCTGATGCATCCATTTACAGATCATCAACGATGTCTTGCATCCATCTTCGCCGTGGTCTTCCTCTCTTCTTTTTCCCATTATGTACCCTTCCAAGGCGGTCTTCTCTAGATTATCATGACGTTTAATGTGTCCAAAATATTTCAGTTTTCTCTGTTTAATACTCTTTACTAGCCAGCCTTCTTCAGTATTAAGTTCTTGTAACCCTGTATTCGACCGATAAGTCGAATTCTGAGTGCGTTTCTATATTTCATGAAAAGACGGAGCTTATAAAGTCCTTCCCTGATTAAGAAAAATTATATCTTAAAACTATCTCTCTCTCTCTCTCTGAACCTTAAGTGCCCAGGGCACATAGGGCTTCCGCAAGGGTTTTCCACAAATGCCTGTCCTTCGCCTTTTTTTATGCCCTTGCCCAGGTGAGCCCTCTATTGCTCAACATCCTTTCTGTTGTTCTTCTCCATGTCTCTTTTGGCCTACCCTTACTTCTGTTCCTTAAACAGTTTAAAACTATGTCAGCATAGAATCAGGCATACTGAATTATACACCCCCCCCCCCCATGTCAGCATAGAATCAGGCATACTGAATTATACACCCCCCCCATGTCAGCATAGAATCAGGCATACTGAATTATAGAACCCCCCCCCCCCCATGTCAGCATAGAATCAGGCATACTGAATTATACACCCCCCCCATGTCAGCATAGAATCAGGCATACTGAATTATACACCCCCCCCCCCCATGTCAGCATAGAATCAGGCATACTGAATTATACACCACCCCCCCCCCCCCCCCCCCCCATGTCAGCATATGAAAGAAAACATCTCGCCAAAAGTCGATCCCGTGGATACAGGACTTGGTCCAGTCTAGATCATATAAATGGCGAAAGTAAGATAGAAACATTGGTATATAAACCCAGAACACATATAACATACCCAATACTGCACTGGGGAGAACTATTTACAGACTGATTCCGCACACGAGCCTTTGATCAACTGAACGTCAAACTGCAGAATTACACCAAACATTTTAACAACGCTTCTCAGCCTCTCACCAGTGCTCTTTCTCCACGTCCATCAGCATGGTCTTCGGGCTCATTCGTGCCATTTCGCACTCGTTTAACGACCTGCAATTATGGTGCTCTGTGGGAGCACTTTACGTGTTTCTACAAATGCTCTGCCGCCCTCAGAACGTAATTTTGCCGCTCTATAAAGTGCCAAGATACCATCACAACGTAGCAAGCTAGCATTATCAGCAGTTATCTCTCCTTGACTCATGGAGTTTATAGAAATTTTAAAAAAATATATTTCTGACGAATGCGCTAGTGCACTCGTCTGTCTGTCTGTCTGTTTATCTATCTGTTTTAGCTCCCTGTCTCTATCATTTCACTCCTCTATCTCACTTCCTCTCATTCCCCTTCTCTCTCTCTCTTTCTCTGTATTTCTCTGTATAGTTTTCACGGATGCCGAGCCACGTATTCTAAGGTGCCTTATATTATGGCCTGAATTTTAACTTCACTCCTGGTTTTAATTTTTCTCTGATACTTAGCTGTGTAATACTAAGCTCTGAGTTTTAACTGTCAGCACGATCTATTCGCAGTATCTCCCCCCCCCCCCCCCCATGAAGCACAGAACATAAATCTTACCATATAAATCAGAGTTCAGTATGGAATTCTTGGCAAGAATGCCGGTGCATTTCCTGTATTATGTCGTCAAGTGATTTGGGAAAAAAAAACTTTCCTAACTCTTGTAGCAGTAACCCTGTTCATTCATTCATTCATTTACATGTCCCTTGCGGAACTTTGCCTCCTTAACAGCACTCCTGTGGGCCTCTCGGTTGTGAGCAAGATGGCCTGCTGCTGATGCATCCATTTACAGATCATCAACGATGTCTTGCATCCATCTTCGCCGTGGTCTTCCTCTCTTTCTTTTTCCCATTATGTACCCTTCCAAGGCGGTCTTCTCTAGATTATCATGACGTTTAATGTGTCCAAAATATTTCAGTTTTCTCTGTTTAATACTCTTTACTAGCCAGCCTTCTTCAGTATTAAGTTCTTGTAACCCTGTATTCGACCGATAAGTCGAATTCTGAGTGCGTTTTCTATATTTCATGAAAAGACGGAGCTTATAAAGTCCTTCCCTGATTAAGAAAAATTATATCTTAAAACTATCTCTCTCTCTCTCTCTGAACCTTAAGTGCCCAGGGCACATAGGGCTTCCGCAAGGGTTTTCCACAAATGCCTGTCCTTCGCCTTTTTTTATGCCCTTGCCCAGGTGAGCCCTCTATTGCTCAACATCCTTTCTGTTGTTCTTCTCCATGTCTCTTTTGGCCTACCCTTACTTCTGTTCCTTAAACAGTTTAAAACTATGCTAGAAAACAAAGAACTTCGTGACATTTCCTAGGCCTCCTTTTACACTTTTTCTCATTCTGTAAAGGTGGCGCTGTAATCTCCAGTATCAAAATGGCGTTTATGAAAGGGAACGCCCAGTGTGTCTTGTGGTATCACGAAACACTCGTCAGTTACACTTCACTGAAGGTTCAAACATTTACTGGACATTACCCATATTGACTGTTATTTTTATGGGGGTATACTAAAGACAACGTTTGCAGTTCACCCGTTCCTGACGCTGAAACTCTGATGGGATGGATAGCCGTTGTTTTGGCGATGGCGACTAAAGACATACTGGAGAATATACAGCAGGGATCGGCGGTTCTTAGCTTTCCTTTCTTGTTTTTTTTTTTTTTTGTGTTGGGTCATGGACCCCCTTCTGGCCTGAGAACATCCGTGGACTCCTTTCTGGTCTGAGAACATCCTTGGACCCTTCTAGTCTGAGAACATCCGTGGACCTCTTTCTGGTCTGAGAACATCCGTGGACCCTTCTAGTCTGAGAACATCCCTGGACCCTTCTAGTCTGAGAACACCCGTGGACTCCTTTCTGGTCTGAAAACATTGATGGATCCCTTTCTGGTCTGAGAAATCCGTGGACCTCCTTCTGGTCCTAGAATATCTGTGGACCCTTCTAGTCTGAGAACACCCGTGGACCCCTTTTTGGCCCGAGAACATTCATGGACCCCTTTCTGGCCTGAGAACATTCGTGGACTCTTTCTGGTCTGAGAACATCCGTGTACCCTTACCGGCCTCAGAATATCCGTGCATCCCTTTCTTTCCTGAGAATATCTGTGTACCTCTTTCTGGGCTGAGAACATCCGTTGACTCTCAGGAAAGACAGAGCAATGAGCAAAACCAACATTTTTTTTTATAACCGAGTCAGTCCATTTACTGGTCCCTAGACCCCCAGAAATTCCTCCATGAACCCAAGGTTAAGAACCGCTGGTTTAGACGTTCTCTGGGAAACAAAACGGAGAACACGATGAAGGCGCGAATAAAAAGCAAACCAAAAAAAAAACTTTCTTCAGTTGAAGTACAAGGTATAAAAAAAACAAACCCCCACATGACTGTACCTTGCACAGTTTTTGTGTAATAAATGTTTGGAATCAGTAAAGAAAACGAACTTAGTGCTCGCTTTGTATGGCTGTATGGAACTCGCAGAAGATAAGTATCACACTTATCTGGACATAGCTTGGTTTTGTGTCACTTCCTATGAATTTTCTGTCAAGATTCCATAGACATTGACTCTTCTCCAAAACCCCTCTCCTCACCCCACCTCCCAAAATCCCATAGGATCGAGGAAATTTTTTTTTTTGGTCAAAGATTGAAGAATTGAGCACGCATGTCCGTCTGCAGTTTTGCTTTTCATGACTCAACGTTAACTTTGTCACAGACATTCATTTTATTACAAATAGTAATAAATATGCAAAGAGCAGGAGACAAATTTTAACGTGACGAAACCTCTGATGTGCTAAGACAAAGAGTTAGTTCTCTACGTTCTATAGATTGTTTCCGAAAGATATCAGTCAATCCTGTCATGTTATAACATCCAGCATAACTATCTAACCCGACTTGTCAGAAGTCATTGGATACTGATCTCCACTGTACCGAGTGAAAGACTGCCTCGAGTCTGGTTACGCTGACAGCTTACAATTATGAGAAGAACTATTACAGCGTGATGATTAATGTGTGGAGCTGTTCCTGATCTTTGTTCTAAGAAGTGTAATATTCTGTTATCACAGCTTTACCGCAGTGGTCAGGCGTATATTAATGTGTCTAGTTTTACTATACTCATAAACTATTCGCGTTTTACAGTTTATGAAACACTTTGTAGTACAGTAGTTTAAGTTATTATACTTAAATCAATAATATTTCTCTTATTTGAGCAGCTACTGAGGCTCATTGTTGTAGACAAGACACGTCTCCATTCTTGATCTTTTCTTGATAATTACCGATTCCAAGATCGTGTAAATATTCTTTGGGTTGTCTCGCCATCGTTGTCTAGGTTAACTTCTTGGTCTGCTCACTTTCATCATTTATGTATAGGCCATTTTTGTTTGTCTATCCTCCTACATTTTCTCTAAATGCACGAGCCACCGTAGTTTGTTGTTTTTCATAATGGCTGCATAATCGGAGAGCTAAACAATGTGTAGATGTCTTCGTTACTTCTTATCTTCCATTGTTGTGTTATAGGGTCTCTTACCGAGTCCATAAATTCTTCTCAGGATTCTGTTTTCAAATGTTTGTATTTGGTTTGCATCGTGTTTAGTAATACTGTTTCTGGCCCAAATGGTACATCAGGCCTTATATACGTTTAGTTTAGTGTTGCGAGACAGAGTTTTTGATTGTAACAATTGTCAAAGGGCAAAATATGTCTTGTTTCCAGCTATAATCTATAATCGATTGTAGTGTTTGTATGTTGTGTACAACACCAGAAACTTTGGAAAATAATGAAAAAAGGGATTTTCAACACATTTGATACATTTAATATCACTGCTGTATCCAGGCCAACAAGCAGCATTAAGAAAATAAATGGTGAAACAACAACTTGGTTTGACATAAAACAAAGGATCCGTCAGGGGTGTATATTGTCGTATTACTTATTTAACTTGTATACTGAAAATATAATGGCGAATTTTAGAGAAGATGTAGGCAAAGAATATTACTATGACATAACAATTGGAGGTTATGAAATACCAGAGATTAGATATGCTGATGACACAGTGTTACTGTCCACAACACAAAAAAGGAACGGAAAAACTAATTATGTCAGTCCTTAAGAACAGCGAAGAGCAAAACCTCTATCTTAATGCGAAGAAAACTAAATAGATGACAACTGACAAAACAAACAAGTCAGTTGAAATATGTATCAATGAGGAAAAATTGAAAGAGGTGGAGAGTTTTGAATATCTTGATCACTACTAACTAATAATGGAGATACAATGAGGGAAATTAAAAGGAGGACATCTTTCGCTCTTCAGAAAGTAAAACAACTAAATAATCTGTGGAGAGGAACAAAATGTGCCCGTGAAACGTGGACACTTAACAAAACAGCTGAGAAACACATAAATGCCTTTGAATGTAAATGCTACAGAAGAGTTCTTCAAATATCATGGACACAAAAAAGAACAAATATATCCATACTACAAGAACTTAATATTGAAGAAGGCTGGCTAGTAAAGAGGATTAAAGAGAGAAAACTTAAATATTTTGGACACATTAAACGTCATGATAATCTAGAGAAGACCGCCTTGGAAGGGTATATAATGGGAAAAAGAAAGAGAGGAAGACCAAGGCGAAGATGGTTACAAGACATCGTTGATGATCTGTAAATGGATGCATCAGCAGCAGGTCATCTTGTTCACAACCGAGAGGACTACAGGAGTGCTGTTAGGGAGGCAAAGTTCCGCAAGAGACATGCAAATGATTGAGTGTTTGTCTGTGTTCAGGATTTGTGAGCAATGAAATGTTGTATCACAAGATATAATAAGATAATGCTGCATAGATCTAGCATTGCTCACTATTGAAATGTGAGAGATTTCATGTCAGCGTCCATGTTTCTCAGCACACTACAAGGTCATGTGGTCAGCAGAAAACTTGACCGCATTTAGTTTCCCAGACCCAGGATCTTATTTATTGTCCACCATCTAAACCAGAAGCTAACATTTGACCCAACAGATATATATATATATGCCTGCGACCAAAAAAAAAAAAAAACAGACACCACATCACAGCCTCCAGAGTTGTCAGCTACACAACCCACTGACGCAATGAACCTAGCCAGACTCCAGTCACCAACAAGAGAAGCCCTGTTAGTAAGCGGAAACCCTGAGATAAACTGCCGCTTTTGTGAGAGAGATTAGTATCGATGTCTGAGCGAACAACGCAGAAGAAGACTGATCACTGCGGCAAAAGACAAGCGTACTAAATATTTCACTACTCGTACGCTCTGCAGTGCTAAAACTAGGATTAATTCCTTGATGTAAACCTGGGACACCTCCTGGAATATTTAAAAACTCTATCGAAACGAGGGGGAAGAACTCACAGGGAAAATTTCCCCAGAGTCCGCGTTCTGTACTTGCCTGCAATTTCTGGTTAGCACGTTCTCTTGTCGGTCAGAATGTCACACAGAAATGAATGTTCATTTCTTTAGCCTTTTAGAATGTAATTGTTTTGTTCATTATCTTCGAAGCGTTTTGAATGTTTAATACACTCTGCTGTGGTTATTTGTGTCGGAGACAAACAAGGTTATAGCGAAACTCCCTTTCTGTTTGTTTGTCAGACCACTGTGTTCAGTTTTTGTGAATGTTTTTTTTTCATCTAAATTAAGTTATTTTTTGTTCGTTGCATAATTTAGATCAAAGGCTTTCAAGCTGGGGTAAGCCAAACGCTAAAAATAAATTTAAAAAATACACCTTGCTAGGAATTTGGGGCAAGAAATCGCTAGTGCAAATACGTTAGGAGATTTAGTTCTGCAAATCCAGACCAAGCATTTGAACACTAAGAGCTCATTTTGTGTAAATTTGTATGATACAATATGACGTGGCGGAGAGACGGCATAACAAAGCAGGCTCTGATTTGAAGCCCTCAAATGAAGCGAAAACAGGGAAGATCAAAGAATACCTGGAGAAGGGAGACACTGAAGGTCCTAAAAGCAGAGGAACTCACGTGGAGTGATGTGGAGAACAAGGCTAAGGATTAGGCGTGACTGGAAAACCTCTGTCTGCTCCGGAGGAGGGGCTACAGGCATTGAATGATTGATAACCAAGTGTCAGTTAATGCAAATGTGCCTCGTATTTCTGTCAGTGATGGAGATAAGTGAGACATTTCTGCAAGAGTACAGAGCCCAAATGGAACATATCATTCATTCATTCATTCATTCATTCATTTGCATGTCCCTTGCGGAACTTTGCCTCCCAAACAGCTCTCCTGTAGGCCTCTCGGTTGTGAGCAAGATGGCCTGCTGCTGTTGCATCCATTTCCAGATCATCAACGATGTCTTTCAGCCATCTTCGTTTCGGTCTTCCTCTTTTTCTTTTTCCCATTATGTATCCTTCCAATACGGTCTTCTCTAAATTATCATGACGTTTAATGTGGCCAAAATATTTAAGTTTTCTCTCTTTAATCCTCTTTACTAGCCAGCCTTCTTCAATATTAAGCTCTTGTAGTATAGATATATTTGTTCTTTTTTGTGTCCACGATATTTGGAGAACTCTTCTATAGCATTTACATTCAAAGGCATTTATGTGCTTCTCAGCTGTTTTGTTAAGTGTCCAGGTCTCACAGTCATATGTTGCGATGGGAAAGATGCATGTCCTTAAAAATCTTATTTTTGTGGTTCTGTCTGCTCCTCTCCACAGATTCTTTATTTGTTTTACTTTCTGAAGAGCGATAGATGTCCTCCTTTTAATTTCCCTCATTGTATCTCCATTATTAGTTAGTAGTTATTATTATTATCTCCATTATTAGATGGAACATATCAGGGCCAGAAATTTCACTGGCGACGGGCACCTACGAAAATAATAATAATAATAATATTAATAATATTAATAATAATCACCATTATCATCAGTCCTCCGTATTCCTAATAGAGCATTAGGCATCAGCAAAGGTTCCTGGGTCAATCCTGTCTTGAGCAAGCCAGGATACCTCAGACCATGTCTTCCGAGATTTCTTTAGCTCTTCCTGTACTGTGCGTCTCCATGTTAGTGATCGTCAAATATTTTAAACTAGCGTTGAAGAATTCTTTATCTTTTCAGGAGATTCTCGGAGAGGAGCTTCGAGTTCACTGTGTAAAGAAGATATCAATAGAAACGTTCTGTTTTGCAATAATTGTGTTTCAAGAAAGAGAGCGATTGTATCTTTTTTTTCATTGACCAATTAATTTATCTACAATATTTGCCTCAGCTGCGGTGTATTATTATGTGATTTTTAAAATGCTTCTTTATGTATGCATGTATGGTACAGGCCCGTTCCGTTAGCTGTCACAGCTGGCCCCTGAATTAAGTAGGACGTAAATGTAATTATATACTGTTCTTTTTTTCATAATTGCATGCTTTGAGGACAACAAAGCGACAAAAGTTTCCCTGATGAAGATATCCAGAAAAAAAAGCATAAGCTAGCAATGGAGCACAAGAGTATGGTATCTTGATCGTGACTGCCTTCCATAAACTATCTCGTACAAGTAACAGTAGATCTCACAGACTAAACGGCAGTGTCTGGCTAATAACACATTTTCGGACAACAAAGCGTGGGTAACACCAGTGAAAGCGATCACTCCTTTTAGACTGGTTTGTATGTAGGGTTGCTCCATGGCTTTATCCCCTAGTTGTTTGACAGGTATTTGTTCTATAGAAGTTCAGGATTCGACTCATAGTCATTCATTTTCTTATATTTTTCTTTCTATCCGATCTAAAGGACTTAGTTTAGAATTTATAGAGGCTAATCATATATTATTTCTTCTGCCTTCTCTGTATGTTGTACGGGCAATGGCCTGACGAGCTTCATGCGTTATTCATAAACAGAACATTTGTGGAGCAATTACAATGTGGAGAGCAGAATATTTGAGAACAGAATCATGTGAAGAATTTATGGACTGGTAAGGGACCCTATAACACAACAACCGAGGATAAGAAGTAACAAAGAAATCTACACATTGTTTAACTCTCCGTTTATAGCAATCAGTATGGAAAAAAAACAGCAGACTGAGGTGGCTCAGACATTTAGAGAGAATGGAGGAGGATACATAAACAAGGAAGTGATGAAAGGGGATAGACCAAGAGGCAGACATAGACAACGATGGCGAGACAAACTAGAAGAAGAACTTCTTGGAATAGACAACTGGTGAGGAAAAATCAAGAACAGAGAGGAATGGAGACATGCCTTGTCTGCAGCAATGAGCCTCAGTGATCCGGAAAGATGCTAATTCAACAGCTGCTCAAAGAGGAAGAATAAGAATAAGAAGAAGAAGAAAATGAAGAAGAAGAAGAAGAAGAAAAATTAGATAATCACTTGGAAACTCAAGGGAAAAAGAAATATCTAAACGAGCTGATAAAGTGGCATGTAAATAAAACGAATGGCAGACTACCTGTGTAGAATACCAAGGACCACAAAAATAAAAAATAATAATCGCCAACGCTTGCCAGTACTGTAGCTAAGGAATGAAAGAACCCCCCCCCCCTTTTTTTTTTCAAACCCCACACACACACACACACACACATACACACACCCACAAAAAACACACACACAAACTGGTCAGTAGTTTCAACTGTAAATTTTGCCTGGCATGACTTGCATGGATTCTAACTTTAAATGTGTCCCTTTTCATTCCAGTCTTTCATTAATTCCTGGAACGGAAGACGTTGGAGATCGTGCTGCTTCATTTCATTTGGCTCCTGCGGTAATAAACTTGTTAAAATGTGATTGTACCACTGGACGAAATTACGACTGCGTTCTCCTTCGCGCGGACCTCGACTTGTAAATGGTTTTATTCTCTAACTTTAGTCTAAAGGTAATACACCGCAAGGCTGAGGTGTTCTGATATCGATTTACTACTGTTAATGTGAATATTCACAAGTGATCTTCATTTCTAGAGCCACATCCACAGTCTCCACCCAGTGGACGCACCTGGCACAATCCTGGTAACCTGATACAAGACAGGCATCACTTTTCTATTCCCCTGATTGGTTTCATCCATTTTATTTTCTTAAATATAAGTGCTACTGCAGTCTGAGTGTCTTATGTGTCATTTTGGTATCTTTTCGCAGAAGATACCTTATAGTTGCCAAATGGTTGATTGCTTGCTGGAAATTTATCATATAATGGAATAAACCTTTTTACCAAGGTTAGAAAGGGATATGGCAGAATGCTGACTTTGCTTTCGACCGGAAACATGACTTACGAAAAGTGGGCGCGAGAGACGAAAACGAAAGTAAAAATATAAATATCTTAAGTTATTTTTTGTTAAGGAAATTGTTGGAGGTAATCCAGACGAGGAACAACCTGGTGAAGGAAACGTTCCAGCCCAAGTGGTCAGATTACACTTTGAGACAAGTTCTGCATCTGACGAACGGCAACAGCTTCTAGTCTGTCAAAATGGGGGTTCTGACACATTTTATTATGGAACTAGCTCTGGAAACCGAGAACTTTTGTATGCAGTGTGAGGCACACCACTGCCTCATCAAATTAGATGGTGTCATATAAGCTGAAACGCGACTTACTCAGATCGCAGTGTCACCAGATATTGGGGCAGAAAGAAAAAGCTGATTCACGTACAAGTTGACTCTAATTTTCGTCTGTTAAATTATTCGGAATGTGAAAAGTGAATTCACTTATCACATGCACAATAATTTTCTTGTCATAAGATTTAAAAAGCCAACTGAACATACAGATTCCCCACATACAGATCCATCCCTTACAAAATTACCAGCTAGGTAACCAGAAACAGGCACACAGCAGTTGTTTCTAAACGTTTTTTTTTTTTTTGCGATTCTGCAGATTATTTTGATAAAAATCTAAGCACTCTGGATTAAGTGTTTCACTCGTAAAGTAATTTATCTGCACTGCCGGAATAAATTTTGATGAGAAATTCCGGTAAAAAAAAACTGGAAAGTAGTTATTCCGTAATTTAAAAATAATGGTTCAGTTCTAAATGTGTTATTTTTCATGCTATTTAGACTTTTCCTATTTTTTTTCTTCTGCATTCCATGCAAGATCTGCCAGCTCTGTCAGTGATGTGCCAGCTCTGTCAGTGATGTGCCAGCTCTGTCAGTGATGTGCCAGCTGAAGAGGATGGAGAAACCAGGTTTTGTATTTAAGTCTGCTTTATTAAATTGAGATTTCCAGCAGTCAGTCAGTCAGTCAGCCAGTCAATCAGTCAGTCAGTAAGTCATTTGCATGTCCCTTGCAGAACTTTGCCTCCCTAACAGCCCTCCTGTAGGCCTCTCGGTTGTGAGCAAGATACCATGCTGCTAATGCATCCATGTGCAGATCATCAACGATGTCTTGCAGCCATCTTCGTCTTGGTCTTCCTCTCTTTCTTTTTCCCATTCTGTACCATTCCAAGGCGGTCTTCTCTATATTATCCAACACATTTGATACAATTAACATCACTGCTGTATCTAGACCAACAGGCAGCAGTAAGAATAAATGGTGAAACAACAACTTGGTTTGACATAAAACAAGGAGTCCGTCAGGGGTGCATATTGTCGCCTTACATATTTAATTTGTATACTGAAAATATAATGAGGAATGTTAGAGAAGATGTAGACAAAGAATATTACTATGACATAAAAATTGGAGGTTATGAAATATCAGAGATTAGATATGCTGATGACACGCAGTTTTACTATTCACAATACAAAAAGGAACGGAAAAACTAATTATGTCAGTTCGTAAAATAATGAAGACCAAAACCTCTATCTTAATGCGAAGAAAACTAAATTGATGACAACTGATAAAACAAATAAGGCGGCTGAAATATGTATTAATGATGAAAATTTGGAAGAGGTGGAGAGTTTTGAATATCGTGAATCATTACTAATTAACAATGGATATACATTGAGGGAAATTAAAAGGAGGGGGGCATCTATTGATCTTCAAAAAGTAAAACAACTAAAGAATCTGTGGAGAGGAACAGACAGAACTACAAAAATAAGATTTTTAAGGGGAAGCATCTTTCCCGTTCCAACATATGCCCGTGAGACCTGGGCACGTAACAAAACAGCTGAGAAACACATAAATGCCTTTGAATGTAAATGCTACAGAAGAGTCCTTCAAATATCATGGGCAGAAAAAGGAACACATATATCTATACTACAAGAACTTAATACTGAGGAAGACTGGCTGGTAAAGATGATTAAAGAGAGAAAACTTAAGTATTTTGGACACATTAAACGTCATGATAAGCTAGAGAAGACTGTCTTGGAAGGGTACATAATGGGAAAAAGGAAGAGAGGAAGACCAAGGCGAAGATGCTGGAAGAAATTGTTGATGATCTTGTTTAAACCGAGAGGCCTACAGGAGAACTGTTAGAGAGGCAAAGTTCCACAAAGGTCATGCAAATGACTGACTGACTGTTAAGTGAGGTTCTAGCGATATACAGGGTAGGGTGATTGTCTACTATGAAGTCTACTTCTTTGATTTCCCCCGAGATTTCAATAAAACAGATGCTACCCACTCTCCATCCGATACGGTGTATCATAATTCCTGTGTGAGATTTATTTTAACATAAAAGAGTAAACACATTTCTTGCATAAACTGACAGTTAACCGGAATGAACTTTATAATATAATTATTATTATATTTAAAAATATTTATTAAATTATATTAATTAACATAATTAATATATATATACTACTTAATATTAGTAAATACAAGCGAAATAAATACTGGAAGCTGGTTTAGGCTTTTGCCGTGACAAGGGGGGGGGGTAGGGTAACCCTCTCATGCCTTAGAGGCACATAGAGATATGGTGTTAGTGCCCATATTTTCCTTGACCTGTCAGCACACTAGAGGGTGATATGGTCAGTATCGCCGTGACAAGAGACATAAAAAAAGTGCGAGGATGTAAGTCCCAGCTGTGAACCACGTAGCACACGAGTAGCTATCAGAACGATGTCCTACGAGGCCAAGAGGCCCGGAATCCACAAATCCTTAAAGTCTCAGACAAGTACCTTCACTGGTCAATAGGGGTGTCTTCCCGTGAGATTCGCACAGATGTATAGAAGTGATACTTTCGAATGGTCCTCACTGGTACCCGCGGCATCGAGTAGACTGTCTCAGAGTAATGGTTCAGGCTTCATTTGTCTGAGTGCTTGTCACACTTCCAATCCAATCCACGTTGGTGGCCACAATTAAAGAGCTCTTGCCATCTCCGTCACAGACATCTGTATCAGAAAGCCGGTGACGGGAACTAAAAGGTCGCCCAATAGATTTATATTATCTTAGATCTGAACTTACGGCACTCTACCTATTTTACTTTGTCTACGTGAGAGAGATGTTCTGTGTGGTTGTGTTTCAAAGGACTGACATAACGAAACTATGACAGTTAGATAGGTTTGTATGAAAATATTCCAAAGTGAAAAAGCAAATATGTAACAGTTTAAAGTGAATATAAATGACACAATCTCTGATTTTTAAATTCTTAACCTTTAATATCCGACCCTTAAACCTTAACTTTAACAGTTACTCCCAAAACTAACTCTAATTCTAACCTTAATTCTAAACTTAAACCCAGATTGTACCCTAACCTAGCACTGTTTCTAACCAAACTCTAACCCTAACTGTAACCCTAACTTTAACCATAATATTGACTCTAAATGAACTCTAACTATAATCCTAAATCTAACTCTAATCATAAACCTAACTCTAAACTTAACTCTTGCTCTAACCCTAACTCATAAATGTAATCACAAATCTAACGCTAATCATAACATAACTGTTCTTTTGGCGAAAAAGCGCTCTCGAGTTCGGTGCGTGGGGAGACAGGCTTTCGCTCCCTTCCCGGACGGCGAGAGTTAAGGTGTTTCGATGCAGAAGCAAGTGGTTTGTCCGTCGAGCGAAGCATGTAAACGGCTAGCCAGCCAGGTTCGTGATAACGATGTAGTACGGTTTTGTCGACCGATGGTCTCGAAATTGGCCCATCTCTCGCAAAGAGTATCGGGTCTGCAGTATGTAACGTGTGTTGTTTGTGGATGGCCAAGCTTTCTTCTCCGCTCGTTAGAGCAGAGAGAGCCGCCCCCGCCGGTTAAAGGAAATGAAACGCTGCCGGGGTCGAAAGGGATCCGCTCTGAGCAGAGCGCTGTCTCCCTTGCCCCGCGTCGGTCTGTCGGCAGATATCCGACAAAGGTTCGGTGAAGAAAGCTATCTGGTTGATCCTGCCAGTAGTCATATGCTTGTCTCAAAGATTAAGCCATGCATGTCTAAGTTCACACTGTCTCACGGTGAAACCGCGAATGGCTCATTAAATCAGTCGAGGTTCCTTAGATGACACGATCCTACTTGGATAACTGTGGATGGGAAAAGGTGGTGGAAAGTGAAGTTTAACCTGGTATGTCCAGTAGTATCGCTACGAGAGCTATACCACGGCGCCTCTGCTCTAGAGGCCGCCTACGTCCGAAATACACCTACACTGGTGAAATATGCCTAAACCGGCACACACCAGGGGTGGAGCTCAATGGCTAGACATGTCATGCCACCTCCGCTCTAGAGGTCGGTAACGCCTGATAAAAACCCATACTGGTGAATTTTGCCTAAACCGGCTCATACCAGGGGTGAATCTTGAAGGCTATGAATGTCACAGTACCTCTGCCCTAGAGGTCGGTCCCGTCCCAAACACGCCCATACTGGGAAATGCCTAAACCGGCTCAACCTAGGGGTAGAAGTCACTAGTGGCGAGGATTCGTCCTCCTGGACAAAAGCTCCATCCTGGTCACAACTAGGAAGGGTAGCGGCCACGACCGCAAAATGCTGAAGTCGGAGACACTGGACCAGGGAAGTCTAGATAGGCAACCACCTCTCACCTGGCGGGGATGTCTGCGTATCCTAATCACGCTGAGGTTTTCCGGTGAGAAAGTCCAACCCTGGACTGGATGGGCAACCACCTCTCACCCGGCGATGATACACGGGTATCTCAAAACACGTCGAGGTTTTCCGGTGAGAAAGTCCAACTCTGGCCTGGGTGGGCTAACGCCTCTCACCCAGCGGGGATGCACTGATATTCCAAACACGTCGAGGTCTTCCGGTGAGAAAGTCCAACCATAGACCAAACTGGTGCAATGAAAACCACGGTGTCACGCAATCCCGCTTCAGAGACCCACCAAGAATACAGGCTAAAGCACTGTGATACTCTGAACCCCTTGTGGTCCTTTCGTGGAACTCGTGTGGTCTATTTTGGACCACACAGGGGACCACAGGACCTAACGAGGACCACATGCGTGAATTCAGTAGGTTCACCGTGCGGTTTTTGGTGGTAGAAGTGAAAGAAGAAGAAGAAGAAGATAACATAACTCTCACACCATGTAAGCGGGGACTTTAGCTTTACTCTTTCGTTGCATCACTCCTTTGATATGTCATTCCTCCACTAGGTTATTCCTTCGATATGTCACTCCTTCGTTAAGTCGTTCCTTTGAACTGCTTACATCATGTTCACGTTGAATTATTTTTTAATACTTCGTTGTTTTGATTATGAGTTAAAAATACTACTGCTACTACTAATACTACTACTATTACTACTACTATTACTACTACTATTACTACTACTACTACTACTACTTCTACTACTACTACTACTTTTACTACTACTTCTACTACTACTACTAATTATAATAATAATATTAAAAATTAGCTTTCACTTATTTAACTTGTATACTGAAAATACAACGAGGAAAGTTAGAGAAGATGTAAACAAAGCATATTAGAACGCCATAAAAATTGGAGATTATGGCTACTGAGAAAGCCAGGAAGACATAACAACTGACTTCCATAGGAAGATGGTACAGGATATAGTAATAGTAGGAACGGCTTTTAAATGTCTTAGAAGACAGTTTTCAAGCTGGCAAATGTTAGCTGTTTGTAGGAGCTGACAAGTATGATTTTGCTGAACAGATTCTCCCATAACCGACGCTTACATTTGATCTGGATAATTCGGCCACTGTAACAAAGACATATACTGAACCAATCTTGTTATATAGAAGTGCAGGTCTGCCCAAAAATCACTGGAAGCAGCAGAAAAGTGGTTTATTAGAAGAATGTTGCGAATCTCATGGACAGCAAAAATAACTAATGAAGAATGTATGAGAAGAGCTGGAGAGACAAAAAAAAATCTTGTCAACAAAATAAGAGAGCGACAATGTACTTTCATGGGACATGCAATGAGAAGAGGGGGCATTGAAAATATTATAATAACAGGAAAAATAGAAGGAAGAAGTAAAAAAGAGGAAGACCAAGAGAAATGATACTGGACATTCTGACGGGATGGTGTGAGAGGAGATCACCAACTGAGATGATGGTCTGCATGAAGGATCGTGTACTCTGGAGAAACATAATAGCCAACGCCAGTCGGCACGGCACCTGACGATGATGATGATGACATATTTGTGGAACACTGCCAGCTTAAGTTTTATTCTTAAATGATGTAGAACTAACACGTAGTCTTTTCTTGTGTCACAGTCTACGTAGAACTAACACATGGTCTCTGCTTCTGTCACGGTCTATGCTCGGTTTATTTTGGATGACAGAAACAAATCTCTCCTTGATTTCTTCACTTACTCTGCATATTAGTTCTTGTCTTCCCTGTGGAGCTCTCTACAGAAGTACGTCATTTTCTTGGGGATACAATAGACACCCAGCCCATAGTATGTAAACACATAATTTGAAGATACATTAGAAAAATTACTGCAAGACATAAGAACAAAAGTTTAGGGAGATTAATTAATTTATAACTCTGTTAACTAGGATTACAGTAATAATATAAGATTTCTTTAACTCATCTTATATTTCTGTTAACTAGGATTACAGTAACAATTAATATTTCTTTAACTCAACTTATAACTCTGTTAACTAGGATTACAGTAATAGTTAATATTTCTTCAACTCAACGCTGCTTTATACCGTCATGTTTCTCTTTGAAATTTCTTTTTTTGTGTCCATGTTTTATGAAAATGAAGCTCAGACTACTGTACAATATAATTTATTTCAAATGTCATGTATGCGTTTTTTAAAAAATATATATTCTAACTGTTCTGTGAGATTTATACAAAAATAACATTAAATAGCTGATTTACAGCTGTCAAGTTGTTTTTTTTTCTTGTCGTTTCACTTTTCATTATATCCATATACCGTCACTTATAAAGTCATAGTTTTGTCTGTGTTTTTTCGAATTTTACAAAACGGAATAGAATTTCACTTCATTTTAAGACGAAGAACGATGAACTACTAAGCAAGTATAGGACTGACGGATATTAATGACAGGTTACACAAAAAAGGAAAATTATTGATTGGAGATAGCCGCTAGCACAATTCATACCACCAAAATTTAGCATTACCATCGATGGCACAGAACTGAAACATGTTGATAAATTCAAGTACTTAAATCAGGGACATTCCCTTACCATCACTGCTGGATAGTGGAAATGAGTGGGATGTGATAGCGGACCTACCAGGAAGAAGAGAATGCTATCAAGAACACAGGAATGCGACCGGACATTGTAGTGTACTCCATAGAAAAGCAGGAATTAATAATGATCGAGCTTACGGTTCCGTACGAAAGAAGAATAGAGGAGCAGCGTCTATTCAAATGTGAGAAGTACAATGACCTGGTCAAGCAACTGAGGCAGGGGGCAGGAGTCAGGGCAAAAGTTAAAGCTGTAGAAGTGGGAGTGAGAGGATTCGTGGCAACATCAGCATACGACCTATGTAAGCAACTGGGCATAAAGGGACAAGCAAGAGCAAAGGCATTGAAAAGCCTTTCAGAAACAGCAGAAAAGGCCTCATGCTGGCTGTGGAGTATGCGAAACAAGCATTGAGAACATAAATAATTCCGCTTGTCACAATCAGTCCTCCGTAGCTAAATCGCTAAAGACGCACTTCAAAGTGCAGTGCCAACTGGAAGATCATGGGTTCAATCCCGGGACGACAAAAAAAGCAACAACTCAGAAGAGTCATGATCCAGAGGGGACTTCCCCCCCCCCCCCCCCTTAGAGTGTCAGGAGTTTAATAGGGCCGAAACACTTGTCTGAAAAGGGGGAGTACCTCCTCTGATTATCTGAAGGAGTTGTGTTGTTGTTCCGCTCTCTACAGTAGAGAGTTTCCTGCATACTTAGGAACAATTATAACAACTGATGGGAAATGTCACAACGAAATAAAAAAGCAGACGTGCTCAGGCCAAGTCCGCATTCTAGAAAATGAGAAACACCTTGTGTAACAGATCCATATAAATGGAAACAAGATTCCGAGTACTTAAACGTTACATCGAGTCAATTTTGTTTTATGGATGTGAAGCATGGTCCATGAATAAGAGAGTGCAGCGAGAAATGGAGGCCATGTAAATGAACTTCATAAGAAGGATGTTGAAGGTACCATGTACAGCTAAGAAAACCAACGAAGAAGTCTTATAAGAGGATGGAGTTAAAAGGCAAATTACAGCAAAGATCAGAGGCAGACAAGCGAGATTTGTAGGACATTTTCTGAGAAGAGGAAAATTGGAACACATTGTGGCAACTGGAAAATTTGAGGAAAGAACAGACAAGACAGAAAGAGAGAAGTTACTGGATGGGCTGTCAGTGTGGCTAGGAAGAAAGTCACCGTCGGATCTCATAATCAAGTCTAAAGACAGGGAATTGTGGAGAGAAATGATCGCCTACGCCACACGGCACGGCACTTGATTGATTGATACCAGGTAACAAAGTACGCTTGCTGGTAACCTGATATCAGAAATTACGTGAAAATTCTGTGAAAACAACGGCCAATTTGTCATTATGGGAACTTAAACCTGTTCTGATATTCCCCGCAGTTTCGCTTCGAAGATAACTGCATGTGAAACAATTAAACTTCTGAAATAAACACTCACTTTATTCCGTGTGTCCTGCAGGCTGGCGAGTTTCGTGAGAATTGCCCTAAAAACTTTTCAACTCTAAATATAGAACGCTTTCCATTTAACAGAAGCCGGATCATGGCGGCCTCTATCGTCAGTGATATCCATCAGTGTTACAAATGTTTGCAGGCTCCCCAATCTTGCTAGCAGCAGATTCTTACACATCGCGTGTACTTTATCTTCCGCTGACAATATGCTATTTATATCACTTAAAGATATAAGACTGTATCATCAAGATATACCGGCCTCACGGTGCTAAGCATTATCCCTGGAGGCGCCTGGGAACATAAAAAAACACTTCAAAACTGTCTGTACCACGAGAGAGCTGCTAGGTTCCACACAGAAGACATGGAGACAAGCTGGGTATGTGCTTTTGAATCTAATATTGCCGAAAAGAAAGTGCTGCAGAGAGGAGAGTATTTTATATTCTTATGTTTTATGAAGAATTGCAGAGTGATTTTTGCAGTGGGAATTTTGACGATCATATATATATATATATAAACAATATGTTTTGTACCTTCCGATGACAACCCTGTTATTTCTTATTTTCATTAAGGATTACATTTTTCACAGCGGTAGTGGTATTAAAAAGGTAAAGGTAAAATCCCCGTTTCCTGCCATTACAGGCGCCCTGAGGACACGGTGTTAGGACCTTATGTCCACGACCTTCGGCACATGAAATTCTGCTCGAATTTACCTTTCCCAGGTTTCTCTGGTACCCATTTTTAGAGGCTGGGTCGACCCCGGGGTCTTTTCTTTTTTTGTGTGTGTGTACCAGGAAAAAAAATTCAGACTGTTGAGACTGAACCCAATACCACTGGATTAGTAAACAAAGCATCTAACCACTCAGCTAACCAGGTAGTGCTGTAGATTTGCCATTATTAGTAGTTATGTTTCGTATGTTCCAGCATAGTGCACTTGGTTATCCTCGAAAAAAATATATACAGTAGTAGACAAAGCACTTTAGATGTAAAAGAAAGTAAAATAGTAATAGAATGGCTAGAGCGTGAACCACAAGTCCAAGGCTATGACAGCACTGTGCAAGGCTCAAGTCTACATCTGGGTTAGGAATTTGAAGATAGGTGTAGCAAAGCTTGCACGACGTCGGCCGACCGTCATAGAAAAGCACGCAAGAGACTCTGTATCTGCCTGTGAAGACTCATTACAAAGGTTTTGTTTATTGGAGTCAGGCATTAGTTCACAGGTGAGACAGAAGCATAGCAAAGCTAGCGAAACTAAACTGATGAAACAGCGGCGTTATTCTCTTTGAACTTTTTTTTTTATTTCTCGTTTGTCTACAGTGCGTTGTCAGCTATTTCTGCACGGCCAGTCAGGCGTGCAGGGCTCTCATACTTTGCTGCGCTCAGACAGGAGACAGGGCTCTCATACTTTGCTGCGCTCAGACAGGGCAGGCAACTTTTGTTGTTTTCGTTGGTTTGCTCCAAGTCTGCATAAAGTTCAGTCCTGAGTTCATTTAAAGGTGACTATTGTCCATATTTTGTCAATGATTTACTTGACCAAGGCGTTGTCTAATACTACATGAAGGTTTTATTAGACAAGTGACACGCTGAATAGCGAATTCTATTTATCCAAAAGTGGACCGACGTGGTAGTGCGAGATGAACATCGGTTACTCACTCAGAAGTCAAGAGTTTGAATCAAAAGTAAGTCCTTCACTTAACTGAACGGTGCTAGGTCCTAGAAGGTAAGAGTGATTCATCCAGTGCACAAGTAGGACCCAAGAAAGACATCTAAGGACCCAAAAAAGACATCTAAGGACCAAAGAAAGACATCTAAGGACCAAAGAAAGACATCTAAGGACCAAAGAAAGACATCTAAGGACAAAAGAAAGACATCTAAGGACCAAAGAACGACATCTAAGGACTAAAGAAAGGCACCTAAGGACCAAAGACAGACATCTAAGAACCCAAGAAAGACATCTAAGGACCAAAGAAAGACATCTAAAGACTAAAGAAAGATATCTAAGAACCAAAGAAAGACATCTAAGGAACAAAGAAAGACATCTAAGGCGAAGGTCTAGACGAGTTAAGGTGAAGTTCCTGTTAAAGAAAAGCTCTTTTGGTTTTCATCATGCAATTCTTCTTCTTCCTTGAGCAGCTGATGAATACAGCAGATTGCAGAGCCAATGAGGCTCATTGTTGCAGACAACACACGTCTTCACTCTTTTCTGTTCTTGATCTTTTCTTGACAGCCGTCAACTATAAAAGCCCGTATAACTTCTTCTAGGTTGTCTCGCCAGCGTAATCTAGGTCTGTCTCTTGGTCTGTCCCCTTTCATCACTTCTGTATAAGCCATCTTTGTTCGTCTATCGTCATTCATTCTCTCTAAATGCATGAGCCAGACCAGTCTGTTGTTTTTTATAACGGTTGTTGTAAACAGAGAGTTAAACGGTGTGTAATTTGTTGCTTCTTATCTTCTATTGTTGTGTTACAGAGTTTCTCGCCGGTTCATAAATTCTTGTCAGGATTGTGTTCTCAGATATTCATATTCGGTTATCATCTTGTTTAGTCATTCATTCATTCTTTTGCATGTCCCTTGCGGAACATTGCCTCCCTAACAGCACTCCCGTAGGCTTCTCGGTTGTGAGCAAGATGCCCTGCTGCTGATGCATCCATTTGTAGATCATCAACGATGGTCTTGCAGCCATCTTCGCCTTGGTCTTCCTCTCTTTCTTTTACCCATTATGCACCCTTCCAAGTCAGTCTTCTTTAGATTATCATGACGTTTAATGTGTCAAAAATATTTATGTTTTCTCTCTTTAATCATCTTTACTAGCCAGCCTTCTTCAATATTAAGTTCGTGTAGTATGGACATATTTGTTCTTTTTGTGTCCATGATATTTGAAGAACTCTTCTGTAGCATTTTCATTCAAAAGCATTCGTGTGTTTCTCAGTTGTTCTGTTAATTGTCCAGGTCTCACAGGCATATGTTGCGATGGGAAAGATGCATGCCCTTAAAAATCTTATTTTTGTAGTTCTGTCTATTTCTATCCACAGATTCTTTACTTGTTTTACTATCTGAAGAGCGATAGATGTCCTCCTTTTAATTTCCCTCATTGTATCTCCATTATTAGTTAGTAGTGATGCAAGATATTAAAAACTCTCCACTTCTTTCAATTTTTCATCATTGATGCATATTTCAGCTGCCTTGTTTGTTTTGTCAGTTGTCATCAATTTAGTTTTCTTGTTTAGTATTAATCGATATTCTCCAATTTTTATGCCTGGTTCTGTGATGACTGTTCTTAGAATATTCTCGCTGTACAGAGAAAAAAGGTCTGGAGATAGTACACATCTTTGTCGCGCTCCTTGTTTTATAGGTTGATATTTTCCAATCCTATTTTCAACTCGAACTGCTGCTTCTTGCTGCCAGTATAGATGTTTTACAATCCTCAGGTCTTTGCCGTCTATATTGATGTCTTCAAGCATTTTAATAATTTCATTATGTTTCACTTTGTCAAATGCTTTGGTGTAATCAATGAAGCATAAGTAGAGATCTTTCTGTACTTCTAAAGCTCTTTCTGTTAGTGTTCGTAAAGCATAAATGGCATTGTGTGTTCCCTTTCCTTCAACAAATCCAAACTGTTCATCTGCTATTTCCATTTTTATCTTTTTCTTGTTCTTCTCATAATGATTCTCAGAAGTAGCTTCGTTATGTGACATGAGAGGCTGATAGTCCGGTGGTCATCACATTCCTTTGCACCTGGTTTCTTTGGTAGTGCTATAAACGTGGATTTAATCAGGTCACTGGGAATATACCCACTGTTGTAAATGTTATTCAGTAACTTGGTTATTATTTTTATTCCTGTCTCCTCTATTGCCTCTATTTCTTCTATTGTTATATTATCAGGCCCAGTCGCTTTTCCTTTCTTCATGTGTTTGATGACATCTATGATTTCATCTTCAAGTATTGGTGGTCCCTCATAGTTATCAGTATCTGGTGTTAATTGTGGTCTTTCTCCTCCATATAGCTCACTGATGTACTCTATCCACCTGTCCACAATGTCTTCTTTTCCCATGAACATTTTACCTTCTTTCGATTTCAGGCATCCTGTGGTATATTTTGTTTTCCTGCCTGTGAGTTCATTAATTCGTTTGTGCATGTTGCTGCTGTCTTTATTATGAGAGTCCTCTATCTGTCTGCACTGTTCATTTAACCACACTTCTTTTGCTTCTCAGCATTTGCGTCTTATTTCTTTATTTAACTTGCTATATTTTTTCTCGTTATTTTTACTTCTCCTCCTCTTCTCCATCAGTCCCAAGATGTCGTCTATCATCCATTTATTTTCAGAGGCTTCTTTTTTTGGTGGTATTATCTCCTTAACAGTTTGGAGGATAGAATCTCTTAACATTTCCCATTGTTCATCTATACTATTTATCTTTGCTATCGCATTGTATCTATTTGTTATAATAACTTTGTATTATTCTCACAGTTCTTGGTCATTTTTAAGGAGTTCTGTATTCAGTTTGATGTTTCTCACTTTTCTGCCTGGTTTCTTTAGTTTTATTCTAACTTTTCCACAGAGTGGAAAATATTATAACAACAGGAAAAATAGAAGGAAGAAGATCAAGAGGAAGACCAAGAGAAATGATATTGGACAGTCTGACGGGATGGTGTGAGAGGAGATCACCAACTGAACTGATGGCCTGCATGAAGGATCGGGTACTCTGGAGAAGCATAATAGCCAACGCCAGTCGGCACGGCACATGATGATGATGATTAATCCATATGTCTGACCCATATAGTACATCTGGTCTAATCTGTGTCGTATATATGTTTAATACGGTGTTGTGGGATAAAGGTTTTGATTGTAATTATTGTCCAAAGGAAAAGTATGTCATTTTTCCAGCTTGTATTCTAGCCCTTATCTCTTATTATGTTGGAGCTACCGAATATTGTTCTTATGTATTTAAAGGAGTCTGCTCTCTTAATCTTTATACTTTCTATTTGGATATTATCTTCAAGTTTATCTTAAGATCTTGCTATTCTCATGTGACCGCTGCACAGTAAAAGTTGACCTGTGTGACCCGATATCTTCTCCAGACAGAGAAATTGCCAGCTTTTTGTGTGTGTGTGGCGGGGGGGGGGGGGCTCAGTTTCATGAATTTTGAGGATCTGGTCCTCGCTTGTCATGCAAGTGGAAGCTTAGGACGTTCTTTATGGATATTTTTGCTGAGAATCTCCAGTGTATCACATCTGGAAACAAGAGACAGAAAAATGTAAGCCCCAAAAAACAAAAGTTAAAAAAAAAGGTTGTTGTGTTGTCTTTTATGAGAGGCTGACTAGACCCCAACTTTGTAACTTTCTTTTATGAGAGACTGACTAGATTCCAGCTTTGTAACGATCTTTTATGAGAAGTTGATTAGATTCCAGCTTTGTAACGTTCTTTTATGAGAGGCTGATTAGATCCCAGCTTTGTAACGTTCTTTTATGAGAGGCTGAATAGATCCCAGCTTTGTAACATTCTTTTATGAAAGGCTGATTAGATCTCAGCTTTGTAACATTCTTTTATGAGAGGCTGATTAGATCTCAGCTTTGTAACGTTCTTTTATGAGAGGCTGATTAGATCCCAGCTTTGTAACGTTCTTTTATGAGAGGCTGATTAGATCCCAGCTTTGTAACGTTCTTTTATGAGAGGCTGAATAGATCCCAGCTTTGTAACATTCTTTTATGAAAGGCTGATTAGATCTCAGCTTTGTAACATTCTTTTATGAGAGGCTGATTAGATCTCAGCTTTGTAACGTCCTTTTTTTATTGATTCCTGCTTCCAGGATTCTGGGGGGGGGGGAACTGTAGTGCATTCTCTGTGACATCTGCTGTAGCTAAGTTGACTTTAATCCTGAAACTCAAGGGAACTCGTCTACCTCCACTCCCTCTCCCCCACGTTACCCTCCAAACCACCACCAATCCCGTACCAGCGGCAACTGGAAAGCCGGTATATACGCTGTAACTGAAGTTTCTAAAACTGTATACAGGAAAGAATAATTCAGCCAAGTTAGCTATCAGTTTATGTATCACATTATCTTTCTTAAAAATCACATATCTGTTAGAATACACGGAATGTTTGAAACCATCAGCTAGATTACAACAAAATAAAATAGTGAAATTAAGCTATATGCACATAAACGCACAGACAGACAGACAGACAGACAGACAGACAGACAGACAGACAGAGGTGTTAGATACCACAGGGATTAATTTTCTAAAGAAAGAAATGAATTAGAAAGTAATATAATTGTTAATTTTAGACAGTATGGCTGAAAGTAATAATAAACCGTTTTTTTGGTCCTTCAAGACACTGTACTGGCAATCAGAAGGGCCCTGTTTCGATTTCGCACAATTTTTTTTGGACCAACTGGCACTGGGGTCAACCCAGCCTCAAAGAGATGGGCACCTGGGCTTTCATTTGGAAAACAATTACAGGTGGCGCCCCAACTTCAAATGCTGTAGTGACCTAGAAATAAGAAGGTCCCTAACACTTCACACCCGTACACCATGAAGCATGAAAATGCTGCGAGGCACCGATTTTCCTTCAAGAAATCGCAGCTTTTCAGAGGTAGATGTACAAGGCACATCACTTGCACTTGTACGAACTCCCTGTAACTGCGAGCTGTTGTTCTTTGCAGCCGATGCTGTAGAGATGAGGCACAGCATCGTGACGGCGTGGGAGCGAGTTATGGCGGCTACTTTTTCAGTCCCGGAGTACAGCTAAAAAGCAGGGGGGTTGTGCAATGCTTCTTTAGCAGACTCCACCACCATGGGGACTATAGCGATCCCTGTCCCGTTAACCAGGCTATGCCTGTTACACTGGGGGCACCACGGAGAGGTGGGACAGGGTCTTGGTTAGCTATGGGTCGCTGATTACCTTATCAGGCGTCTTCACCCCCGACAAGGCACATAAAAAGGCACCAGTTTTCTGTAAGCTCTTTCTCAAATTATGTGAACAGATTTTCCACCTCTAAAGTGTTAAGCTTGTATGAAGGACTCGGTCAAGGAATATGAAGAAAAAAGATCTGTTGATTAATATAAAGAAAGAAAACCATACTGCACAGGATGCAGTCACGGGAATGAATCTTAGGTGGTCTTCTCTAGCCGTTCCTTTTAGCTGGTGGCACGAGGAAAAAAAAACGCAGGAAACATGAAACGGTGGTCTTTTGAAGTTGAAGGCGAAGTTTGTATAAACATCTGTTCCCTTTCCGGTCACTGATAACATCGATCGGGATAATCGATTGGTGAGTGGGTGGAGCTTGCCGTAGAAAGTCAGTAATTGAAATAACAGTTTATGCCTGGTATGTTTTAGATGATACCGCGCTCGTCGGAGATCGTCGTCATGACAACAGCCACGCTAAAAGAAATAGTTTAAGGGCTAAACGCAGCAATTGCTGTAAACATTTAGGTGGCTGAAAATCAATTTATCTCAATTTATATTGAAGGGATGGCACAGTTCACAATAATCAGCTATTATTTTTTTTTTAACCAAGAGTCTGTTCCAAATCAGCGGATCAGACAGTGCCAGGAATATGTTCCATATCTTAGTGATGAGTATGAGTAAAACCATGCTATGCTTCAGACAATCTAAAGGTACAGGGTTCGATGCCGTTTTCCTGGTAGCGGAGTCTGTTAAGAAGCCTCCTTCTCACATCAACGTCAGGTCTTAAAGAACCCTATAGAGAACTACTCAACATCCAGCACCATGTTTGTTCTTTAGTTACGGCATGCAGTTCGTGGTCCAAAGTAGATGGGAAGAGAAAAAGTTAAAGAGAGTCAGGATCATACTCACTGTGACAAAGAATGGAAATTCTAAGAATAAATATAGAGAGTAGTTAGAGAATGTGGAGACTAGTGAGAAAATGTGGAGAGTAGAGAGATAATGTGGAGACTAGTGCGAGAATATGAAGACTAGTGAGAGAATGTAGAGACTAGTGAGAGAATGTGGAGACTACTGTGAGAATATGGAGACTAGTGAGAGAATGTGGAGACTACTGTGAGAATATGGAGACTAGTGAGAGAATGTGGAGACTACTGTGAGAATATGGAGACTAGTGAGAGAATGTGGAGACTCAGTCAGTCAGTCATTTCCATGCCCCTTGCAGAACTTTGCCTCCCTAACAGCTCTCCTGTAGTTCTCTCGGTTGTAAGCAAGATGGCTTGATGCTGATGCATTCATTTGCAGATTATCAACGATGTCTTGCAGCCATCTTCGCCTTGGTCTTCCTCTCTTTCTTTTTCCCATTATGTACCCTCCCAAGACGGTCTTCTAATTCTCACCTCTGTCTCACACTCTTCCCCAGTGTTAAAATTAGATCTATCTGGCCTGCGGGACTCGCCACCAGATCTTTTTTCCTATCTGACCTTCCATATGGAGACTAATGAGAGAATATGGAGATCATATATAAAAAAAATTGAAGATTGTGAGCATTGTGAAGATTAAGATGAACGAAAAACTTAAGAAAGCAAGTGCTGATTTGGGACTGACGATAAAAGAGCAAATATCTCGAAAATCTCATGTGTGTTTCTTACATCCTGCACTAGCTTCGAACTTCCTGTTTTCTTAACGATGTTGAGCAGGGGGACTAAGGGAAGTGTGGATACAATAAGCCGATGAACTATCAAGGTAAGCTTAACATGGAGGAAGCATAGCACCCGTTTATTCGGCGCGTAAGAACACTTTGTGTTTGGAACTATACGTGAGTACCATCACACATATTTATTGTACTAAATCATGCACTCGTATAAAATGGAACACATAGGAAAGAAACCGATCAAATATTGATATCTACGCCGTATATATATATATATATATATATATATATATGAGACATGGAGAAGAACAACAGAGAGGATGTTGAGCGATAGAGGGCTCAGTTCGGTTAGAGCCGACAAAAAGGCAAAGTACAGGCGTATGTGAATTACCCATGCTTAAGCCCCATGTGCCTTGGGCACTTAAGGCAACCTCTGATTGGTTCGTAGATATAAACGGTTTGTCATAGCGACAGCAGGCTTTTCCTGTAGCACCCGGTTAAAGAGTTATTTCGCTAAATACCAACCCACAGTCTATTCAGTTATGTACAAGTAGCGACCAAGTAAACATCCACCTGTCAGCTGTTTGGTCTGTGGCATGTCTCGTTTTCTACAAGCAGAGGGAGACAGCGCCGCCCTACGTTCATCTTCATTGTGTCATGTGTAGGGTGATAACGTTACAGTTCTGTGAGGGATTGGTGCAGGAAATTTAGGGACGAGCAAACAGATATGCATGGGGGGGGGGGGTAGTGGGAAGGGGTAGGGGCAGGATATTCAAATGTGACTGATGAACGCTTTGAAAAATGTTGCCCGGAATTGTATGAAAAACGTTGTTTCACGATTTTAGACCTTTCTGATGAATTTCCTCAGATTCCAAGGATTAGTCCGTTTTCATTTGCAGCATCTTTCGAAGCGGCTACCACAAATTCTGTGCACGGTGGGTACCAAACCCATCGACCGATGTTCTCAAAGCTCAAAGAATGGGCTCAGCTTTTACCTTCCTTCTGCACTACCGGGAAGAGGAGGACGAATTTCTGGACAGAATCTTGTCCCTGGGGACCAGGCACGGATTCAGTTCGTGAATGCGGAGATGAAGGAGCAATACAAACAGTGGATACACACTGAATCTTCAAACAAGCACTACCGAGCCAAAAAATATAAAAGATGACTACAGTGTTCAGGGACCGTAAGGGAATTCTGCTTGCTGATGGAATTCGTGGCACAAGGGACCACAGTAATGTCAGAGGTTTATTGTGAAAAGCTGAATAATCTTTGGAGGTAGATCCAAAACAAAAATGGCACAATGCTCACCAAGGGCTTCGCTCACCTTCACGACAACCCATGGCCCCACACTGGGGCTTGTACAAAGGCTTTTTTCTGACTTGGCGCCAAGCCGTTACCTTCTCTTCAGGAAGATGAATGTCTGGCTGGCCATCCATTTCGTCCAAGCCAGCAAGAATATATATATATATATATGTCTCTGTGTGTGTGTTCTTGCTCGTATGATTCTTGCACGTTCTCCTAGGAATTGTGAACAGGGTGCTTCTTGCAGCTGATACTGTGGAGGATGTTGAGGCAAAAGCATCATGGAAATACGAAGTGTATTACGGCGGCTGATTTTTGTTTTTCCTGCAGCCCGGACTGGACTTTAAACCAGCAGGAAGAGGTGCACTGTTTCTTCAGCAGATCCTCCAACGTGGGGAGTAATGCGACCCCTGCATTACCAGCCAGGCTGAACCTTCTACGGGGATGCACATTCCATTTCTGAAAGCCCAGGGGAGAGTTTCGCCAGCTCTGACATCAGCTGTCGGTTTGTAACCGTTATTTAATGCTATGCGTGAGTTAAATGAAAGTGATAATATGTGAATACATTTTCGGAAAGAATAGACAGAAAGCCTTTAGTAGTACCGTCTGTTAACATGAAGTTCAGTGAGGCTACTGTAGTCAAGCAACAAGACGAGAATAGGACGTGCCAAATGGCGACTGCGGTGCAAACATACTCCACAGGAAGAAGTTCGTTCTGTCGTGCGATTGTTGTTCGTCAAAGATCTGAACTCGTCGGACATAACATCGTGAAACAATTGCTGCCTACGGCCCTGGGTACGTGTGCAGGGTTCAAGTCTGTAACTTCGGTTACTAGATTCAAGACAGGCGTAACAAGCTTACACGACGCTGACCTTCCTGTGGAAGTACACAAGGGAGGCGGTTCACCGTGGCTGAACAAAGGGTTTTTACCTTGCTAAAGTTCAGGCGCTGGTTCACAGGTAGAGCATATGCACTACGAAGCAACGGACTCAGATCAGATCAGTGCCGTGCCGAAAGGCGGTCATCTCTCTCCATCTTGCTCGATCTTCCAAGTCTTGAATCAGTTCAGTTGTTATTTTCACACCAAACTGTGCAGTCAAGCCATCTAGGTATATCTTCTTCTTCTCACACCAAACCATGCAGTCAGGTCATCTAGTTATGTCTGTCTTCTTCTTCTCACACCAAACCATGCAGTCAGGCCATATGTCTGTTTACTTCTCACACCAAACCATTGCAGTCATGTCATCTAGATATGTCTATCTTCTTCTCACACCAAACCATGCAGTCAGGCCATATGTCTGTCTTCTTCTCACACCAAACCATTGCAGTCATGTCATCTAGATATGTCTATCTTCTTCTCACACCAAACCATTGCAGTCAGGTCATATAGATATGTCTATTTTCTTCTCACACCAAACCATTGCATTCAGGCCATCTAGGTATGTATGTCTTCTTCTCACACCAAACCGTTGCAGTCAGGTCATATAGGTATGTCTGTCTTCTTCTCACACCAAACCATTGCAGTCAGGCCATCTAGGTATGTGTGTCTTCTTCTCACACCAAACCATTGCAGTCAGGTCATATAGATATGTATATCTTCTTCTCACACCAAACCATTGCAGTCAGGCCATCTAGGTATGTCTGTCTTCTTCTCACACCAAACCATTGCAGTTAGGCCATCTAGGTATGTCTGTCTTCTTCTCACACCAAACCATTGCAGTCAGGCCATCTAGGTATGTCTGTCTTCTTCTCACACCCAACCATTCAGTCAGTATGGAAAGCATTTAATTTTAGGAACCATATTTCAGTAGCTTTTATTCCTTGTTCTATGTTAAAACGTAAAGTAGTTTAATTTTCTAACTTTCATATGATTCACCTGCATATATATATATATATATATATATATATATATATATATATATATATATATACATCTTCACCAATCAAGCGTCGACTTACTTACGGCCAAGAACCGAAATGACTGTTAAATGTGCTATGATTCATTTAGTGTTTAATTCACAGACATTTGCTGTTCCTCATGCACCATAAATTCACACCAAGACACGAGCAGGAAATGAACAAGTGCAATCCATCATCTTTTAATGAGTACAGAACGTATGCATGTGAGTGTATTTACAGTATGCAAATGCACACTTTGTGTGTGTCCCTGAAAAGCTATTACAGCATGATTATTTATTTAATGTGTGATGATTCATATTTTGTGATTAATTTCCACACATTTGCTATGCTAATCTGCATTCTGTTAGTATTTTAAAGCGATGGTATTCATGTCTATTTGTTTTGTAACATGTCATAGTAGTTAGTTAACCTCACTTAGTGTCTGAAATATCTGGCAACGGCCGACATACGGCTAAACCGACTTACGGCGCATGACTGGTCCCAAATTCGGCCTTAGGTAGGTGTATGGCTATGTATGTATGTGTATATATATTGCTGATAAACAGGTAGTGCTTCCAGCTGACTAAAAGGTCATCAATAAAACATACAGAAGTGAAATTCAGAAAAATACTTATTTATTTGCTAATTTCTCTTTCGCATATAAAACATTAAAATGACTCTGTAATATGTGTTGCCAACTAGGTGCACTGGTCAAAAAGGTATAAACATGATATATTTTCGTTACGTATTAGAGGTTTTCTTTAATTACTACAATGCTAGACCAAGAATCCCAAGATCATACAAACAATTGCATAATAAAATAAGCTTCATATTTTTACATGAACAATAAAAGTGGTCAGGAATTAAAACAGAAAAGAAGTAAAGGTAAAACCCCGGTTTACATATAATTAAGATACTCTGCGGATAAGGTGTTAGGCTTGTATTTCTAAGAACCTTCGGCACATGAAAGTCTGATGTTGTCAGTATCACGCCTGGCCACATTTACCTTCCCAGATTTCTCTGGTACGTATTTTTAGAAGCAGGGTGGACCCCAGGGCCTTTTTGGTATGGTGGTCAGTCAGTCAGTCATTTGCATGTCTCTTGTGGAACTTTGCCTCCCTAACAGCTCTCCTGTAGGCTTCTCAGTTGTAAGCAAGACGCCCTGCTGCTGATGCATCCGTTTACAGATTATCAATGATGTTTGCCAGCCATCTTCGCCTTGGTCTTCTTCTCTTTATTATTCCCCTTCCAAGATGGTCTTCTCTAAATTCTCATGGAGTTTAATATGTAAAAAATATAAGTTTTTCTCTGTTTAATCCTCTTTATTACGTTCTTGTAGTATGGATGTATGTGTTCTTTTTTGTTGCTGTTTGGGTTTCTTGATATATTTCCAGAAGGTAGTCTACCATTGCTTTCCTTCCGGTATGCTGGTACTAGAAAAAAAGTCCCCGCCGCTGGGACAAGAAGCTGGTACCACAGGATTAACAAGACAAAAAGATGTCTAACATGAACATGAATAAATATACCAAAGTACAACATATTTTCCAATGTAAAAAAAAACAACACTGATACAGGCAAATAAAATTAATTTACTCAGAATAATAATAACAGCTGATGGCAAGTGCACTGACAAAAAAAGGAAATAAAATCATAGGTAAGGCAAAAAAAAGCATTTTTATGACTAACAAATAAAAGACGTCCTTAAAAGCGAGGTAAAGGCTATTACAATGCTATGTAGAACCAGTATTGCTGTAAGATTGTGAAACTTGGACAATTAACAGAAAAGACGATAAAGAAGTTGAAAGAAACAGCGATGTGGTAGAAAGATGAAACAAATACACTGGGTAAACAGAAAAGCAAATGAGGAAATCCTCCGAGAAGTTTCAGAACAACGAAACCTAGTTTAAATTGCGAGAAAAAGAAAGTCAAAATTTCTTGGACACGCCATGAGAAGACAGAAGTTGGAGAACTTAGTAATAGCTAGAAAATTCAAGGGAAGACAGGAAGAGAGGGATTTGTAAAGAAAAATATCTCGGTGGACCGAGCAAGTGGTATGGAAAAGGAGAAGCAATTGAACTGATCGAAAACACCAAGGATCGCACAAGATGGAAAAGCATGATCATCAACAAGGCACATAATAATAGGGAGTCCAAAGGCTAGCGGAGAGTCCATACATAAACCGACAAAAGGCAACGGGAAACCATTATCGTAGCTCCCAAGAACAATTATGCTTATTCAGAGTAATAGATTGGTAATGAACGACGTTAATGGATGTTCCTCTGAAACAGCCTCGTCCGGTAGGGCAGCTCACGGGCCATAGGTGAGGCCAGATCGTCATCAAGCTAATGGTGGCAAAACTAACAAGTTCAAAAAAGCAGCATGGAATGTTAGAACTTTATTCCAGGCTGGAAAATTAGAAAATGTAAAAAGGGAAATGGAAAGGATGATGGTCAACATATTAGGAATGAGGGAAGTTAGATGGAGAGGTGCAGGGAAGATAAACTCTGATAAATATACAATAATATATTCAGGAAGTGAGAAACATGAACGAGAAGTAGGAATAATATTGATGTACAAACAGAAAAGACAAATGTGGGATATTTGAACATTTCGAACTGAGTCCTGCTAGCCCAACTGAAAGGACGACCAATAAACATAAATATTATACAAGTCTACATTCCAACATCTGAAAGTTCTGAAGAAGATGTACAGCTATTTTATAATGACATAGAGACAGCCCTAAAACACACAAAGTCACATGAAGTTACTAAAGTCATGGGAGATTTTAATGCCAAAGTTGGTAAAGGAAGAACTTCAGACATCGTTGGTGACTATGGACTGGGGGAGAGGAATGACAGAGGTAGTAAATTAATTCAATGGGCAAGAATACATAGCATGGTTGTAGGAAACACCTGGTTTAAACAACATCCCCGAAGACTGGCAACGTGTTGCAGTCCAGATCTTTAGCCAGACAGACTACGTATTAATCAACAAACGATTCCAGAATGCATTACTGACAACAAAAACCATGCCAGGAGCTGACTGCAATAGTGACCATGACCAACTGTGTGAAAAAATTAGAATAAAGCTAAAGAAAGCAGGCAGAAAAGTGAGGAACATCAAACTGAATACATAACTCCTTAAAAATGACCAAGAACTGCGAGAATAATACAGAGTTATTATAACAAACAGATACACTGCAATAGCAAAGATAAATAGTATAGATGAACAATGGGAAATGTTAAGAGATTCTATCCACTAAATTGTTAAGGAGATAATACCACCGAAAAAGGAGCCCCTAAAAATAAATAGATGACAAACGACATCTTAGGACTGATGGACAAGAGTGAAGAGGAATACAAATAACCAAGAAAAATATAGAAAGATAAATAAAGAAATAAGACGCAAATGCAGAGAAGCAAAGGAAGTGTGGTTAAATGAACAATGTAGACAAATAGAGGACTCCCATAATAAAGACAGCAAAAATATGCACAAACGAATTAGTGAACTCACAGGCAGAAAAACAAAATATACCACAGGATGCCTGAAATCGAAAGAAGGTAAAATGTTAATGGGAAAAGAAGACATTGTGGACAGGTGGACAGAGTACATCGGTGGGCTATATAGAGGAGAAAGACCAGAATTAGTACCAGATACTGAAAACTGTGATGGACCACCAATACTTAAAGATGAAACCATAGATGTCATCAAACACATGAAGAAAGGAAAAGGACTGGGTCTGATAATATAACAATAGAAGAAATAGAGGTGCTAGAGGAGATAGGAATAAAATAAGTTACTGAATGACATTTACAACAGTGGTTATATTCCCAGTGACCTGCTTAAATCCGCGTTATACCACTACCAAAGAAACGAGGTGCAAAGGAATGTGATGACCACCGGACTATCAGCCTCTCATATCACATAACGAAACTACTTCTGAGAATTTTTATGAGAAAAACAAGGAAAAAGATAAAAATGGAAATAGCAGATGAACAGTTTGGATTTGTTGAAGGAAAGGGAACACACAATGCCATTTATGCTTTACGAACACGAACAGAAAGAGCTTAGACAACAGAAAGATCTCTACTTATGTTTCATTGATTACACCAAGGCATTCGACAAGGTGAAATATGATGACATTATTAAAATGCTTGAAGACATCAATATAGACGGCAAAGACCTAACGATTGTAAAACATCTGTACTGGCAGCAAGAAGCAGCAATTCGAGTTGAAAATAGGACTGGAAAATATAAACCTATAAAACAAGGGGTGTGACAAGGATGTGTACTATCTCCAGACCTTTTTTTCTGTACAGCGAGAATATTCTAAGAATGATCATAACAGAACTAGGCATAAAAATTGGAGAATACAATATTAACAACCTTCGGTATGCTGACGACACAGTACTGATAGCTGAGAACCAACAAGACCTGCAAAATCTCTTGGATAAAGTCACTAAAGAAAGTGAAGAGAAAGGCCTTTCTTTAAACATCAAAAGACAGAGACTATGGTTATATCTAAAAAAACAGATAAAGGGATGGCGACTGCAGTAAAACTGGTTTAAATAAAAAAGGTAGATAGAGGTGTATGGTTCAGTTTTACAAAGTGATGGAGGGAGTGAGTAAGGTGGGAAAAAACGAATAGAAAGTATGAGAATGTATAAATGAAAAACATACAACATCCGATATTTCGGCGTGAGCCTTTTTCGAGGATTGCATGCACAACGAGACAAAAATAAAAATAAAAAACGAAGAACTTATCTGAATGTGTCTTCCTCCAAAAGTAGAAAACAGAAATGTGTGTAGTAGAAGGAACGACCACGCTGACCACAACAAAGGATACCAGATAGGGCCAATCGTAAAGAAGAGGTGGAGAGAGAGGAGAAAAACAAGTGGTAGAAAAGGGTGGGGGGAAAGGCAATAGAAACATGATACCCGGTGGAGGAGGTGTCGGGGGGGGGGGGGGAGGGAAAGCAGAGAGATAATGAATGAAGAACATAAACACCTGCAAGGATAAAATATGAAACTGGTGAATAGAACAAGACCCTATAGACACCAATATGTTGCCAGAGAAGAAAAGAGGGTGGTGGTAGGGAGGGGTAGCATAGAGAAAGAAAGTAAAGTTAAAAAAAAGGGGGGGGGGAGTGGAAAACTAGAGAAGTTACAAAAAGATGAAGGCATTGTTAATTCCAGTTGGATGGAGACAGCCAGTCTGGAAAATAAGGCGCTGTTCTAGGACCCTCCGAGATCGTACATCAGCAGAACAAGAGCGGATCGCACTAACGGAAATGTCCTGTTTTCCCCTGTGGTTGCTAAGGCAAAAATATTTAGCCACAGGTGTCCAGGCCCTCAAAAAACAGAATCCACCAGCATGCAGCATAAAATTAAACGGAACTATTCTAAAGCAGGTGCAGAAATTTAAAAAACCTTGGAGCAGTAATAACTTCAGATGGGAAATGCAGAACAGAAATTAGGAACAGAATAGGCCAAACAAAGACTGCATTTTAGAGAATGAGAAACATATTATGCAACACATCCTTATCAATGAGTGTTAGAAAACGAGTCCTAAAATGCTATATTGAACCTATCTTGTTATATGGAAGTAAATCATGGACAATAGGCAGGTCTACACAAAAATCATTGGAAGTAGCAGAAATGTGGTTTATTAGAAGAATATTGCGAATCTCCTGGACAGCAAAAATAACTAATGAAGATTGTATGAGAAGAGCTGGAGAGACAAAAAACCTTGTAAAAAAATAAGAGAGAGACAATGTACTTCCATAGGACATGCAATGAGAAGAGGGGGCATTGAAAATATTATAACAACAGGAAAAATAGAAGGAAGAAGATCAAGAGGAAGACCAAGAGAAATGATACTGGACAGTCTGACGGGATGGTATGAGAAGAGATCGCCAACTGAGCTAATGGCCTGCATGAAGGATCGTGTACTCTGGAGAAGCATAACAGCCAACGCCAGTCGGCATTGCATCTGATGATGATGGCATAATACTACTACTACTACTACTACTACTATTACTACTACTACTACTAATAATAATAATAATCATAAAATTAGCTCATGCTGTTGTTGAAAATTTGAATTTGAAAGAAACAGAATATAAAGGTAAAGGTAAAGATGTGAGTTTTGAACCAGCGTCTCTGCACACGGTCAAGCCATAAGTACTCTGCTGCCTGGACAACAGTTGCCCAGAAACTGCCAACTAGTGTTGCCATCAGCACTAACTCTGTAGCTAGCGGCGTCATTTCTCTTCCTTCCCAGAGCGTTAACTCTGGTACTCATTTTTATTTTGAGGCTGGGTGAAACCCAGGAATTTTTGCGAGCCACGGCTGGTAATTGAAACCAGGTCGCCTGGTCGGCAAGCGAGTGACTAATCCACTGCGCTAACGCGGCTCTCGAACGGAATATAACCTGCTACTTTATTCAGTAAGACATTATGCGAGTGAATTTATACATGGGTATGTTAACTCTTTCACAACACTGGCAGGGTTGGTATATTTTCACACACACACGCTTGTTATTTTGGCAAAGTCTAAGTAAAACGAAAAGTATTACATTTTTAACACAACGCATATTTGTAAATTATAGAGCAACCTTGTTCTAGTTTATTTAGCCATTATTTCTCATCAACATTCTGACAGAGTATAGAGGTTAATTCAGAAGTGAAAGAGTTTTTAAAAATTTCCATATATTTATATTATTTTGTATATTTCTGACGACCTACTTTGTATAACAGATACATACCTTCAAAACTATTATTTAAGTAGGTCGCTAAAGATTCGACTTTATTTTATTATGTTTCTTTTCCCCTTTTTTCATGAAACTTCCATACAATCAGGTATTGAGTATATGGTTCGTACGCCAGTGCCAAGTTTCAACTGCGGTATAAAACTGTGATGATAAAAATTAGATTAAATCACGTTTATCTGACGCCTTTCTGCTGGTTAATTTGATCAAGAAATTCTTCTTCATAGCCACCTTCATTCAGACAGCAGAAGAGGAATAGCAGCTAAGAAGATTGGTTTGCAAAATGTTCACCGAACTTGACACAGGTCGCGCGGATAACACTGGTTTGTCTTCAAACCGCATTGCTGTGTCATTGCTAAGTTATCCTTACATCTTGACGCTCGATATCTGCTGTCACTGCTAAGTTATCCTTGCATCTTGACGCTCGATATCTGCTGTCATTGCTAAGTTAACCTTACATCTTGACGCTCGATATCTGCTATCACTGCTAAGTTATCCTTACATCTTGAAGGTCGATATCTGCTGTCACTGCTAAGTTATCCTTACATCTTGACGCTCAATATCTGCTGTCATTGCTAAGTTGTCCTTATATCTTGACGCTCGATATCTGCTGTCACTGCTAAGTTATTCTTACATCTTGACGCCCGATATCTGCTGTCATTGCTAAGTTATCCTTACATCTTGACGCTCGATATCTGCTGTCACTGCTAAGTTATCCTTACATCTTGGCGTTCAATATCTGCTTCTGCCAGGAAAATCTACCAGCCAGGAGGTTTCGTGGAATTTTCTAACAAACGAGGGCCACTGATAGCATCGGTGGACGATTCCTTCCAAATTTACTCTTCAAACCTTGGCAGATTCCATCAAAATGCCCATCCGTTTTTCAGATTGTACATCAGAATGAAAGATCTTTCTCTGGTTGCTCAGTGTTGAAAAGGGGGATATTGTAGACGGGCTAGAGACGGGAAAAGCTAGCATTATTCAGATGGAAAGGATAAAATTTTATCACAGCAAACATCACGTTACAATATTTTACTGCCAGAAAACTGTAGAAAGACAAGAAAAAAGCACTTTTATGAGTGTAAATTCTGCACCGTTAGATACTAATAGTTGAGTTCTGACCAATTACTTTATATAACAAACTTTATTAACATCCATGGTAATTTTATTAACAAGTACATGGCGCTCAATGCATAACAATCCTGTAAATAAACATTGAACGGAAAATAATTTCAAGACATCCTGTTCTATAAAGGTAAAGAAAATGTAACAAATAACAAGCACACATATTGCACTGTCACAGATGAAGAAATGTTACAAATGAAGAACTGTAAGTGGCACTTTAGCTTACCGAGAGCGTTAACTGCTGCCACCACAGTACATTAAGAACGTTAACTGGTGCTGGAATAGTACATTGAGAACGTTAACTGCTGCCATTATAGTACATTGAGAACGTTAACTGGTGCTGGAATAGTACATTGAGAACGTTAACTGCTGCCACCATAGTACATTAAGAACGTTAACTGGTGCTGGAATAGTACATTGAGAACGTTAACTGCTGCCATTATAGTACATTGAGAACGTTAACTGGTGCTGGAATAGTACATTGAGAACGTTAACTGCTGCCATTATAGTACATTGAGAACGTTAACTGGTGCTGGAATAGTACATTGAGAACGTTAACTGCTGCCATTATACTACATTGAGAACGTTAACTGCTGCCATTATAGTACATTGAGAACGTTAACTGCTGCCATTATAGTACATTGAGAACGTTAACTGCTGCCACCATAGTACATTAAGAACGTTAACTGGTGCTGGAATAGTACATTGAGAACGTTAACTGCTGCCATTATAGTACATTGAGAACGTTAACTGGTGCTGGAATAGTACATTGAGAACGTTAACTGCTGCCATTATAGTACATTGAGAACGTTAACTGGTGCTGGAATAGTACATTGAGAACGTTAACTGCTGCCATTATACTACATTGAGAACGTTAACTGCTGCCATTATAGTACATTGAGAACGTTAACTGCTGCCATTATAGTACATTGAGAACGTTAACTGCTGCCACCATAGTACATTAAGAACGTTAACTGGTGCTGGAATAGTACATTGAGAACGTTAACTGCTGCCATTATAGTACATTGAGAACGTTAACTGCTGCCGCCATAGTACATTGAGAACGTTAACTGCTGCCGCCATGGTACAGTGAGAACATTAAGACTGTCACTCTAGTACAGTAAGAACATTAAGACTGTCACTATAGCACAGTGAGAATGTTAAGACTGTCACTATACCACCGTGAGAATGTTAAGACTGTCACTATACCACAGTGAGAATGTTAAGACTGTCAATATAGCACAGTGAGAACGTTAAAACTGTCACTTTACCACAGTGAGAACGAACGTTAAAACTGTCAATATAGCACAGTGAGAATGTTAAGACTGTCACTATACCACAGTGAGAACGTTGAGATTGTCAATATAGCACGGTGAGAATGTTAAGACTGTCACTATACCACAGTGAGAATGTTAAGACTGTCACTATAGCACAGTGAGAATGTTAAGACTGTCACTATAGCACAGTGAGAATGTTAAGACTGTCACTATACCACAGTGAGAACGTTAAGACTGTCAATATACCACAGTGAGAACGTTAAAACTGTCACTATAGCACACTGAGAATGTTAACTGCACCGCACGCATTCATGATCACCAGGGAAGTAACACAGTCCACTTTTCGTCAGAGTAGGTACAGCCATACTTTGAACATGTTGCGAGCTTGTTTACGGAGAATAGCAATAAAAGGAATATCGCAATAAAGTGAATCACACCTATAATAACTAAAATCATCCTTACACTATAGACTACATTTTTGAGCAATAGACAGGTCTAAAACACGATGCACTGTTAAATTAAAGGTACTTTATTGCTAAAAGAAGAATGGGAAGGGATTTCAGGCTTTTAACAAATTACCAAACACATGGAAATTTCCCGTTCTACATACAAGCCTCAAGCTAAGAATCTATAAATCCAACGTACGCTCCATTTTATTATACGCAGCCGAAACGTGAAGAACCAACCAGAGAATCAAACGCAGGGAGAATTTGAAGGAAGATGCCTCAGGAAAATGTTAAGAATACACTGGGAAGAACACGCCACGAACGAGGAAATAACAACATCAATAAAGAGGTCAAAAGACGAAAATAGAAACGGCTGAGCCAAACACAAGGAATGGAAAGAACAAGACACCCCTGTACCACCTTGACTTGGACACCTCAAGACACCCCTGTACCACATTGACTTGGACACCTCCAGGAAAAAAAAAGAAAGGCAGGCCATTGGGGACGTGAAAACGCATAATACAGGAAGAACTAAAAGAAGCGGGGAAAGACATGGTTTGAGGTATCCCAACTTGATCAAGACTGGATTGGCTGCAGAATCTTTGTTGACGCTTTATGCTCCATTGGGAGTACAGAGGACTGATGATGATGACTGCTTAAAAAAAAAACACTAGCCTTCATCATCGGAGCCTTCAGAGAACTTAAATCTTTCAGCTGGTGGAGGGTCTGTCGTTGTGTCTATACTAACGCCTGTTGATTGGTTAGGGCGCTAGTTGTTGAAGGTCTAGCTTTCAGCATATCTCGGCTTTCGACATGTCTTTCCCACTAAGCTCAGTCATTTCTAGCTTCAGACTTGCCAGAATAGACGTGCAACTCTTCCACTCGCTTACTGTGGGGCCATTGTAGAGTTATTAATAGGCCAAATTTCAATATACAGTTACGTGCCAAATAACATACATTCAGGTAACGACCGATGGCTTATATTTCCATGATTCCATAATGCTATGATATTGAGATCTAAGAGCTGGATGTAGAGGACGTAACTGCACGTTGCAAACTCAAAAACATCCCGAACGCAACACGTGCTATCTCTTGTCTCATGTAAACAAAGCTGTTGCGCTGCCAGACGTATACAAGAGATATGTCTTGACAGTCATAACATGCGCCTATGTTACTGGCTTGTGTATGTATCGTTATTTCAATGTGAACTTTCCCTACTTTAACCGGACTAACGGCTGTGCGTGTTTGAACTACCCATCAGCCAATGCGAAAGTGTATATAATATGGTGTTGGCACAACGCCCAAGTCACACAGCGTCCTATTTCACAGAACGGATCATGAAAATTATGGAGCACAGTATTGCGAAAATTACTAGAATGTAACACAGAAAGAGGAAACTTGTAATGCGGTAAACAAAATGGCGTCTATCCACTCGCTTGAGGCGATGTTAGTGCCAAAAACCATCAGAAGAAGAAAGCACATTCTGAATGTTATAAGGATGAATAATGTGAAAAATAAAGCGCAATATTTGCTAAATGCAACAAAATGAAATACAATAAAGCAAAAACACTCCGGTACAGTTTGCCTGTAGGAGGATAAATGACCATCTTCGAACAAAAAAACCAAGCCCGGATTAACGAAACAGATGTCTCGTCTCATGTTTCCGTTGACTGCCGTAGACTCGATCGAAGTCCCTTATTTGTTGAGACAATGTTCACTTTCAGCCAAAAAGAAAGCATGCAGCCCAGTCCCCTGTACCTCGTCATGCAGGCAGACATTCTTCGTGTTCATCTGGTTTTACCCAAAACCAGCCACATCGAGTACCTGTTTTTTTACAATCTGGAGTTGAATGGAGGGAGCCGGCACTGGCTCACGGGTTCAAACTGTTGTAAGGTTAACTTACTAGCATTCATTTCGTCAAATAGAGTAACCTAGCTAACCTATTATTATATTTGCAGTGCCGGATATCAAGTGGAACATAACAGGCCGAAGAAAAAGGGGCAGACCGCGTGAAACTCTGAAGAGAACATTATTCAGAGAGGCCAAGTTAACAGGCATAAAATCCTTTGTTGAGGTTGAAAGACTCGCCGAAGACAGGAAATATTGGCGAACTACTTTGCGAGCCCTATGTGACGTCTAACGGCACGGGAAGGATATAAGATATAAGATAAGTGCCGGATAGCGCCAGCGATCAAGCTTCTCCATCTTGAGCAAACCCCTGGTGTTCCTGATTAAATTAAATGTTTTTATTTCTCCGGGCAGCTTGGTCAGTTCACTGGGATATCTTTCTATTATCTCCCCTCTCTTCCTTTTTTTTTCTCTTGAATTTTCCAGTTCTCTAAATTCTCTTCTGTCACGATAAGTCCAAGAAATTTTGATTGCCTTTTTCTTACAATTTTTAACTAGCTTCCGATGTTCTGAATCTTCTCCAAGTACCTCTTCGTTTGTTTTTCTGTTAATCCATGGTATTTGTTGCATCTTTCTCGAAATACACATCTCTGCTGGTTCCAATTTCTTTGTCATCTTTTTTTGTTAATATGCATAAGTTTCACAAATATGCAGCAATACTGTTTCTATATAGCACTGTAATACTCCCTTCCTCACCTGTAAGGACATCTTATTTGTTAGTATCTTCTTCATGTCATAAAGGCTGCCTTTGCTTTTTCCTGATTTTATTTCATTTGTGCACTTGCCATCGGCTGTTATTGTTGTTTCAAGATAACTGAATTTACTCACTTGTGTCAGTGTCTGCCTGGAAATTGTTAAGAGGCCAAATTAGTAGGCATGAAATCCCTTGATGAGGTTGGAAAGCTCGCCGAAAACAGGAAAACTTGGCGAACTACCACGTGAGCCCTGTGTGACGTTTAGCGGCTCGGGAAGGATGTAAGATGTAAGTGTCTTCCTGTTCGAAAGT